>CM037787.1:58047784-58097784 GCA_021229015.1 Solen grandis | reverse complement strand
ATTATGTTGGAGGTTCTCCAGCCTTGAGATATAACAGGCTTGGGTATCATAGACTGGCAGCTACTGTGCTTACTGGCTGTTATATATAGTAATATATAGTTATACACTTTTATATACTCATATATCATTATATATTGTCTTTTATAGTTATACATTATTAAATATTATATCATAATGTATTGTCCTTTAGAGTTATACTTCTTAAATATTGTTATACATTGTAATATATTGTTATACTATGTTAAATATTATATCATTATGCATTGTCTTTTATAGTTATATATTCTTATATATTATACATTGTTATATATTGTTAGACAATATTATATCATTATACATTTCTTTTATAGTTATACATTCTTATATATTATTATACATTGTAATATATTGTTAGACTTTTATATATTATACCATTATGCATTGTCTTTTATAGTTATACAGTGTTATATGTTGCTTTACATTATGGTTTATTGTTATATATTATTGTACATTGTTATTTATGTTTATACATTGCCATTACATTGTTATGATATATTGTTATACATTGTTATTAATTGTAATGCAGTAAATACACATGAGTGTGAGATTAAAAAGAAATGCAGTTTGATGTCTTATGATGAAGGACAATGAATTCCTAAGATGATAAGTGAATGAATGGAAATACTGAAAGGGAAATGATTATTAAAGTCAAATTTAAAATTTTATGAAAAAGGAAGGAAGACATTAAGAAAATGCATGGTTGTGATGGATAAAATTGAAACATGTTTTTATACTCCTTAGGTTATTGAAGAAAGATTATGGAAATAGATTTCACAAATAAGATATGAAGAGAATTATAAAAAAAAGTCTATATTAATGAATGTGTGAACATGAAGAAAACATGTAACATGTTTTAATTTCTTTATTATTTTTATATATCTTCAGGGATATTGGGTATTATATACAACTTTTATTTTCAACAGGGTATAAATGACTTCAACAGACAAAATTGAGCAAATTTATTGCATGTCACATGATTTCTCCTTTCTACTTTCAGTCTCCACAGAGCGGCTCTATAAAAGCGACCGGTTTGACAAGTTTGAAAGCAGCTTTAATGAGAGTTTACCAGGTAAGGACTTTTTTGAAACTGGGTTTTAACTCTTTATTGGTCTAATTGTGGTTCAGAGGTTAGTACCTTTTTAGTTGATTTTCAAATTATTTTAAAGTTATAAAACTTTCTTTTGGGAATTTCTGGCAATGATGGTGATATAATGTTTGATTTGTCTGCCCTTGATATTAATTCAGTTGTCTGCCCTTAATGTTTATCTGTATGCCTGCCTTTGTTGTAAATCTAGAGTCATTTGACTGTCTGATAGAGAATCATTTGACTGCCTAAAAGAGAGTCATTTGACTGTTTAACATAGTCATTTGACTCTTACTACACAACCATGCCCTAGTTGCCAATAAAGTGTTTGTCTATGTCCTTAGTTTCTTGTGCTTGTTATATGTTCAGTTGTCTGCCCTTGCCATAGAACTACAGTCTTAAGTTTTAAGAATTTTGCTGCACATCTCAATACACCCATCACGTTACTTGGAATGGGTATATAAGAATCACTCTTGCTATTGGTGTGTCTGTCAATCAGTCTGTCCTAGAACAGTAGGACAATTAATGAATACATATTTCCTTGTTTGTTATGAAATGCTTATCATCTAATGAGTTAAAGTGCCAATACAACCATCCATACTTTGTGCTATCTAAAACTTAAATATTTTGGAGGTATTATAATATTCTTGTTTCCTTGATATTTGATTTCATAACAAATATTGATGACCAGTTTAAGGTAACTAAGTCATTTATAAATTTGTTTGGAAAACAAGAATGATAATTATGATGGGATGCTTTCCTGCACCATTTCAAGGTTTAACCCTTTCCCTCATAGAGGAAACCATGAAAAGACCTATGCGAACAGCATAAAACCAGATCAGCCTGCGAGTAACTCGCAGGCTGATCAGGTTTTATGCTGTTCGCTGCTCCTCAGTGGTCTGGAAATGAGGATTTTGTAATTAAATTTGGTAAGGTTTAACTGTGGTTTTCTACAGATCAGGCTTTATGTGGTACCTATTGAGTGAATGAGCAGGTACTTTGAGGGTATGAATCACTATGATAGTTTTTTTTAATTGATTCCATAAAATATGCATTATAATACCGACCCCCCTCCCCTCAAAAAAAAAAAAAAATGCATAAAATAATACTTAATAACAAATATCAAAATCTTTTACCATTTTATATATCTGGTTTAAAAATTGGAGTGTATGCTGTAAATTTTGAAGTATTAATAAAGAAAATTAACGGACCATGAAATTTTCAGATCATGTCACACAAAGGGAAGAAAAACTAGTGTAGAATTTGTTTCATTGTGTGTGTTTATTTTTCCTGATGTGAAACTATAGAGCCTTGCATTGTTATATCAATGCTTGACAAAGTGTCACTGGAATTTATATTGGAATTGTGTGTTATATTGTCCTGTTCCCTCCCATTTCGTCCTGTCCCATCTCGTATTCTCTCACCCTGTTTTACAAGAAGTTCAGTATAAAGTTAGGGTGGAATAGTGGGGGTATTCATCACCTTCAGTGATAGCTCTAGACATTTCAAGAAGAGCAACACTAGAACACTTGAATAATCTGGTTTGATATCGACACCATGGTCCAATGGTGGCATGCATTATCAGAGTTTGAATCAGAAGTTTGTGGGTTTGAACTCCATTGGGGGGGCAAGAATTTTTCATGGCCTTCCCAGACATAAAGTACTTATTTCCCAATAGACATAAAAAAGTAGACAAGTACATTATATAACAAAGCATAGATATTTAAAAAAAGATTATGAGCAAAGAAAAATGTTTTTAATGTAATTATAAGTATAGAGAGAAGAGGGTCTGGCACAGTTTACGCAAGTTTTATTTTCTTTTTATTCCAGTATTAAAATTTTCTCTTGTAAAAGCCGAAATAATGTAGTTTTAAGTTGTTTATGGGGTTTTGTGCTTGTCTGGTATGTGTAAAAAAAAAAGTTTAATTAAAATATAATTAAGTGGTCTCAGTTATGAATTCTTATTTCCAACTGTTTGGCTAAAGAGAGGGAAATAATTATTTCCAAAAAGACACTTTTATAGTACATTCAAACTAGTATTAAACTTCATCTCTGTATAACAGCCTGCCTTTGAACAAAAGCCAGTGACTGGATTCCAAGCACTGAATTTATAGAGAATTTAACCTCTGAATAACAGCCATCTCAGATAAAGGCCAGTTTTCAGTTTCTCTTGAGTTGCCTTTGTTCAAAGGTTTATTGTCCAACTTCTCATCAAAGTGATTACCATTCGGGAGTGACAAAAAGGGTGCAACCAAAATAAACCAGATCATCCTGCAGCTAGTTTACTGGCTGATCAGGTTTTATACTGATTGCAACCCCTCAGTGTCTTTGAGATGGGAAGGGAACTCTGTAAAACTTGGTAGAGGAATTATTGGTTCCAGTCTGATTTGGCCTTTTCTGTGTTAAATCAACTGCATAATTGAGAGGTATGATTGTTTAGGGGTTTAAATGTACAATATACTATACTGTTCTCAGTGGCCGAGTGGTTAGAGCATCGCCTGGGGAAGTGGAGGTTGTGGGTTTGATCACCGGCCACACCGTACCAAAGTCATAAAAAATGGTACTGGTATAGCTCCCTTGCTTGGGTGACTGGGTGTGGTATCATGCCACATGTCTAGGGCGTGATACTGCAGTGTGGCCACACTATGTCTGTCTCAAGTAGACATCGTCTGCAAATTATTGAAATACTGTCGGCAGAATGTTAAACCCAACAGACAAACAAACTATATACCATGGGTAGAGAAGGGGGTGACTTCCATCTTAAACATCCTCTTAAGGTAATCCATCCATCATTAAATTATAATCATGGTCCTTCAAATGCTTAAAATGACTTCAGTGCAGATGCAAGCATCCATTGACTTTTGCTCAAGTCTTTAAAGGCTTGCATTTACAATAAATTTTCCATGATCACTTGATGGAACATGATCACATTTTAATAATGGCTGATTAAATATCTTAGAAGAAACCCACCAGATGATTGTGTTGTTTTAACTTAATTCTGACTGACCGGAATTTCTGATGAATGGTTTCTCTTGCTGCATGCATGCTACCTGTATTATTTCAGTGGTAATTAGGCAATTAGATGTATATCCTGATAATACAACATGGATGGTTTAGCAAACGTGTTATGTACTCGGGACTGGCATCTATCAGAGGTAAAAAAAGTCCAAGAGAATGCTTGGCAATGCTGCCAATGTGTTTTATCTTCTCTTACAGTTTAAACCTTGTAACCCATCCAGCATTAGTGCATTAAGCATGGCGTCTCAGTCTTCTTTGAGAGAGAGAGAGAGAGAGAGAGACACGGAGACGGTGGGGGTAGGCTTGAAATTAATTAAACCATGAAACTTATTCAGCATCATTGCATCAGGACCTTATTAACAAAGAGAGAGAGAGAGAGAACAAGCAGGAGATTGAACAATCCTCTATCATCCATGTAATTTGCAATTATTATACCTCTGCTCCACAAAAGTTAATACCTATTTAAGTTGCTTGGGAATAAAGTCCATGCATGTTATACTAATCCTTCCCCACTGTTCCTGGGTTGGACCAGTACTTTGCACCTGGTAAGGTCATGAAATATCCTTGCCCCAAACAGGGTTTGAACCCACAACTTTTGGATACACAGTTGGGCATGTAACCACTGGACCATGGCGCCCTACTACATTGTCATCAGGCTTGTCACATCCCATCAAATCTGTCATGTCATGTTCCATTCTGTCATGTCACGTCATACACTCATATGATATGAAGACAAGGTGAGATGGGGGGTATTATTCACTTGACATGGTAAAGGAGATTGTAAATTTATTAGTGACCATATTTTAAAATTGAACAAATGTCAAACTTTCCTGATAAAAATATAATTTATATAGTATCTCAAAATCATCTCAGACATTGTCAGTGTTAACTTTTTTATTACCATCCCTGAAATCCTTCAAAGCTCATACAGAAAAGACTTATTAAAGAATCTACCCTAGGCAAAAATAAAACCAGTTTTATTAAATGTCCATCACTTCTTCAAATGGAATACAAATTTCAGGCTAGTTTTTATGAGGATGGGTTAAATAGGAGAAGATTTGTATCAAATTCCTTGCTTTGATTTGTTGTCAGGACGTAGACTAAGGACGTTTTATTTCTTTTCATGTGTTCAGATTATAAATGAATTTGTATCCCCTCTCTTTTGTGGTCAGCAAGTTGGTCATTCATGTGGAAAATTGAAGTGTTTTTTATTCTTCTGCTTTTAAACACCATTGATTCGGCAAGTGTTTGACATTAATTTGCCCTTTATTTCTCTAAATCATTGCCTCTGTCTGTTTATATTATTTCAATTTGGTTATCATTGCAAAATCATTCTAGACACATTCGATAAAACTTTCCCCTCAGGGGGGGGGGATTCTAGGGAAGCCACTTGGGTGCTTTTATAACACAATTTTTAGACCATTGAAAGCTAGATCTGACTGAAATTAAAGCAGGATTTACCGAGTTAACTCCCCATCATGAGTAACAAACATTATTAACCAGGTAATCAAAAAACTAATACGCCAATACATCAAATTGAGTACATAGAGTTTTTCTGATATTTTCAAATGGGAGACCTCTTGTTATATAGATAAAGAGAAAAAAATTTGAAATATTTGTGGGGTCATTTGCACAATTTGAGGGTCAAGATGGGGCAATTTTGTGCACTATGGAAAACCCTGGTATATGAAGTAAAAGGTTAATGTTTTATTCTGTTGCGGCGAAGATTTCTTCCATAAAGTGTTTGGAAATGATTTATTAGTTTCAGACAACATGCCTTTGTTCTTCTATATGTTTTTGATAGAATTCTATTAAAACAGGGCAAGGCCTTTTATTTTAACTTATGTTTATGGATAGCCAGATAATGGTTTATTTGAAGGAAAGAGAAAAAGATGACATACATAGCAAAATAATTTTTCATATTTTCACAATTCACAATGGGGCTGTGTGATTTACAGAATTGATGGAACCATTCATCAAATACAGCAAAACAAATTTTTCGTTATCCCACCCACCCTATTTTACAGAAGCATTCTGTTAGACATTTTTTCGTGGCCTTTTTTTTATTCAAAGTGAGTAAGTAAAAGAGAGAAAAAAAGTTGAATTTCTTCTCTCTTTTTTTTTTTTTTTTTTTAAGTGTACGTACTGTTTTTGAGAGGAAGAAGAATAGCATGGTGTGAATGAGAGAGAAAGGGAAGAGATCATTATGACACATGTCTGAATTGTTTCACATGCCACATGTAATTGTCTACAATTGAACAGTGTAAAATTGAGATCTAATGATCATAACTGTCCCAGTTTGCAGTAGTTTGACCATATATGGCTGTGGTGATGTTTTGCTGATACAGGGGTAAATACGACAATCAGCCGCCCTGCTGGGCCATCAACATTCCGTGGTCTGCCCCGGGTGTCGGTACAGCCATTAACCACTGGCGTCACTCGGTGTGGTCCAGATATTTCATGTTTTGCTTGCTTCACTTCACAGCATGGCTGTCCAGTTTTAAATCTTATTTCACAAGTTTTAGAATGGGAGATATTAACCCTGTATCTCAATTATACCAATTTTGACACAATGACAAACAGAGCAGACCAATATTAGACAACTCCTTGTAGAAGCTGTCAGATCAGGGTTTCTTCTGTTTGCTCATGCATACAGTATTGTAATGCAAATTCTATTCAATGTTTCATAAATATACCATTTATATTTACAGTTCAATAAATGAGTATTCAAGAAATCATGAATTTGTTAATAAGTATTCATGAAGTAAAAGGTCAAGGTGATGAATTTTCTTTTTTTTTAAGCATTGCAGGTGGACTATGTCTGTTTCTTAACCAGAAGGTTGTGGGTTCGATCCTTGACCATGTCATACCAAAGTCATTAAAATAGTACTGGTAGAATCCCCCCTCAGCTTAGTGCATGCTCAGGATAGAAGTGTACTTTCAGGACTGGTTTGTTCAGTGTTAGGATAATGTGACTGGACTGTGGCATAGAACCATATTTTGGCAGTACTGTGCCTATACAAAAAAAATGAAATTTTGTTGGTGTGATGTAAAAACTTATTTATTTTTTTTTAGTTACAAGATTTATTTTGGAAGAGACTTGAGTTCCAGAAGAAAATGCATGTGTTTTTGGTTTTGCAGCCAGAAGCCATATTGTGTACAATCCTCTTTGAATCAAACCCAGTTTGCGTTAATGAAAAACCTCTGTGCAAACCTTGTTTGTTATACAATTAAACAAGTAAAAAAGATGAAAGTTTGAATTTTGAAAAGCAATGCAGAAAGGAATCTTAAAACATGGACAGGACATTGCAGGTCAAATAAATTATATAAGGTTTTATCATTATTACTTTTGAAATGAACATTGAAAATTGTATACTGCTCTCCTCTACTCTTGCTAGGATGAAGGGAAATAACTCCCTATTAAATCTTAGTTTTTAAAATATGGGTTTTTGTTCTTGATTTTTCAGTCTCCTCGCAAAGTCATGTTATAATTATCAGAATCAATTCTATGAAGGTTGCATTGTCCCTTGATAATTATCAAATGTTATCAAATACCAGTGAATATCAAGCATAGTACATGATCAGTCCTAATGGTTAGCTTAGTGCATAAGTAGATCTGCTGATTCTAATTATAATGCTGCTGATGATGATTATGCTGCTACTAATGATGATGATGATGATTATGCTGCTACTAATGATGATGATTATGCTGTTAATAATGATGATGATGATGATTATGCTGCTACTAATGATGATGATGATGATTATGCTGCTACTTATAATGATGATGATGAAAATGCTGCTGCTACTGAAGATGAAATTTTATGATGATGATGAAATCTGATCAGATCTGCAAGTTACATGTTACATAGTGACTGAATTAATTTAAGAAAGAGGACATTCTAGTCCATGTTGGAAAATTTCAACAAGCAAAAACAAACCCTAATCAGACTTGTTCATGCCATCAGGAATGGGGATATAAGTTTGAGAAGGCACAATGATAGTATAGTGTAGTGTACTTGCCTGCTATTTCAAAGGTTGTGGGTTCAAACCTTGTTTTGTGGTCAAAAATGTTTAGTGACCTCACTGGCACAAAGTACTGGTCCGACCGGAGAACTGTCAAGAGGGATTAGTATCAGCTGTTCAGACTTGTTTTCAGTTAAATTATAAAAAAAGTTGAAAAAAAAAGTTACTGCAATATTTAAGATTCACGCCCACTGCCTCTTGCACCAGTCCCAGTCCCCCCCCCCCATCCCACTAAGATTGTCCAGTGTACAAGCCTATTGCACAAATTTTCTACACTTCAATGAACTTCTTTTATGTGGCCTTGAAATGAGTCTCATTCTTTAATATGCATATGTAAACAGTCACAATTGATTTGCGGATGCCATGGCAGTGTGCCCAAATAGACTTCCGTGCAACCAACAATTCAATATTTATCTATCCCTGTGTTCTCATTGCTGTTACTATATAGGCTTAGGGCAGTCATTATATGGTAAAACCTAGTGTATGCATTTGGCTTATCATACTGAATACTGTATTAGGCTGTATAAGATTCTGGTTAGTGAGAGATCTGATAAGCCATCTGGCTGGGTATCGATTAGATGTAGGTGCTGTGGACATTGACCCTTGGAAATCATTTTCCATCGTTGCTACATAGGGTTTGCTTGTTGTCAGGATTCTGCAAAATTGGATGGGGTGGTTGCAAGATGATGATGATGATGATGATGATGATGATATGTAGACATTCTTGAAAGACCTTTAACTATAATTGTAACAACTGGTGATGATAATGACGATGCTGACTTAGACAATCTAAAAAGATATCATGCTGTATCACAAAAACCAGTTGATGATGATGATGATGAATGATGACGACACTTTTACTGTTTCACACATATAAGTTTTTTTACATTCTTTTTCTTTATGTATATATTTTATATATTTTCATATAGGCTTGTTTTAGCAGTTTAGATCTTTCTTGTTTACTTTTGTAAATTCTATACAGTGCAGATCTATTTCCATACATTCCATCATAATTGGAGGGCCAATATTCTGTGATTCAAACAATGATTCCAATATTTTTTATCCATCATTTGTTGCCATTTTGCAACCACTGAAATTCCAAAAAACAAATGGAACCTTGGTATTGTAGTCTTGGCTGATACCACACCAATGAAGGTACCATGGTATCCTTTTAATCTTGATTCATATACACACTGACACCTACAACATAAAATCAATGTCATTCAAAATTTTCTAAAATGTTTCTCAGTTTAATCTAAATTATACATTGATTTTATTGATGGTATCTGCAATGATCATAATACCAAATCATTTATATGAGAATCATAAAAGATCTATTACAGTATGAGAATCTCTAAAATGGTATTTGTGATGATCATAATACCACATTATATGTTGATCATAGAATTGTGGTGTATGTATTGATCATAATGTCATATAAGTTGCGATCATAGATATGTGGTATGTGTGATGCTCATAATACCAAAGTTTATGTAAGGATCATAGAACTTTTGTATATGTGAGGATCATATAACTACAGTTTCTGCCAGGGTCATAGTATCCCTGTACAGTGAAGATCATAATACCAGGGTATCTGTGAGGATAATAGAATTATGATATATGTGAGGATCATAATACCAGGGTATCTGAGGATCATGGTATCTGTGAGGATTATAATATCATGGTGTCTGAGGATCATAGTATCATAAAATCATGTATCTGTGAGGATCATAGTACTAAAATATCATCCAGGACCTTTTTACATTACAATAGATCTGCACTGTATAGTAAGGGGGACTTATTTTGTTTTCAGCTAGCTTGCTTCCTTTAATGTTTTTGTTTTCATGCCCCATTTTCTGTTTTGCTTTATTTCAGACCTCAGTAGGAGCTATGATTCTGCCCATGATCTCTTTCCAAAAAGACGCCATGTCTTCAAAAAGTTTTTTCGTATGTATTTCTTTTTCTTTTTTTTATATTTTGTTATGATTCGATATTTTTGTGTGAAGGTGATGGGATATATAGTACAATAACCACCTCTTTATTAAGACCACCTCATTACCAGGACTACCTTTTATTAAGACCACCTCATTACCAGGACTACCTTTATCAGGACCACCTCATTACCAGGACTGCCTTTTTTAAGACCACCTCATTACTAGGACTGCCTTTTTAGGACCACCTCATTACCAGGACTGTATTTTATTAGGACCACCTCATTACCAGGACTACCTTTTATTAGGACCACCTCATTACCAGGACTACCTTTTATTAGGACCACCTCATTACCAGGACTGCCTTTATTAGGACCACCTCATTACCAGGACTGCCTTTATTAGGACCACCTCATTACTAGGACTGCCTTTTATTAGGACCACCTCATTACCAGGACTGCCTTTTATTAGGACCACCTCATTACCAGGACTACCTTTTATTAGGACCACCTCATTACCAGGACTACCTATTAGGACCACCTCATTACCAGGACTGCCTTTTTTAGGACCACCTCATTACCAGGACTGTCTTTTTTAAGACCACCTCATTACCAGGACTGCCTTTTATTAGGACCACCTCATTACTAGGACTGCCTTTTATTAGGACCACCTCATTACTAGGACTGCCTTTTATTAGGACCACCTCATTACCAGGACTGGCTTTTATTAGGACCACCTCATTACCAGGACTGTCTTTTATTATGACCACCTCATTACTAGGACTGCCTTTTATTAGGACCACCTCATTACCAGGACTGCCTTTTATTAGGACCACCTCATTACTAGGACTGCCTTTTATTAGGACCACCTCATTACTAGGACTGCCTTTTATTAGGACCACCTCATTACCAGGACTGCCTTTTATTAGGACCACCTCATTACCAGGACTGCCTTTTATTAGGACCACCTCATTACCAGGACTGCCTTTTATTAGGACCACCTCATTACCAGGACTGCCTTTTATTAGGACCACCTCATTACTAGGACTACCTTTTATTAGGACCACCTCATTACCAGGACTGCCTTTTATTAGGACCACCTCATTACTAGGACTGCCTTTTATTAGGACCACCTCATTACCAGGACTGCCTTTTATTAGGACCACCTCATTACAAGGACTGCCTTTTATTAGGACCACCTCATTACCAGGACTAAATTTTATTAGGACCACCTCATTACCAGGACTGCCTTTTATTAGGACCACCTCATTACCAGGACTGCCTTTTATTAGGACCACCTCATTACCAGGACTGCCTTTTTTAGGACCACCTCATTACCAGGACTGCCTTTTATTAGGACCACCTCATTACAAGGACTGCCTTTTATTAGGACCACCTCATTACCAGGACTGCCTTTTATTAGGACCACCTCATTACTAGGACTGCCTTTTATTAGGACCACCTCATTACCAGGACTACCTTTTATTAGGACCACCTCATTACCAGGACAACCTTTTATTAGGACCACCTCATTATTGGACTAGGGAAAGTCAATGTAAAATTTCCCTGGCCAGTAATTGGTAAAAATGAATGCAGGACAAGTGAAATCCTTGTATTTATTTATTTTACGATCTCAAATTTTGAAAGGACTAGGCAGGGAGATTGACAAATACCCTGTCAGTGAATATAATTACTGAAGGCCCTTGAAGACCAGTCTGTTATATCAAGGCATCAGTTTATTGCTGTCCAGACTGATGTGACCTTTGTGCATTATAAACTTACCAAGAAATATATTTAGAATTAATTTAAAATAAATGTCAACGATTTTGTGTTAGGATATTTTAATAGCATAAATACGTTACCTGTTATTACTTCAGGTATGTGTCATTTTGTGCCTGGCTTCCAAAACAGAGTCCGCAAAATAAACTATTCCCTAAAACCCCCTAGTTACCGGAAGTGTAACCCCCGTTCTCCAATTGTGTTTTGGAAGCCATCGAGTTTTACTGTGGGTAACCTTGTGTCACCTTTCTTGATCGCTTCTGTGCTTTACGGCTCTCCTTCTTTCTTTTCATAGCCTCGGCTGTGTTTTTGTATATATATTTTATTCTATTGTGTGTGGAATAATTAATCTTTGTCTCGTATCGAGACTCTTTGCCTTGTGTCACGGGTTTCCGTGTTTCGGCCCCTCATGTCACTGTTTTTGTTTTTGTATATATTATATATTTTGTCTCGTTTCGAGACCCCCATTTCTAGTACGGGTTTCCGTTTCGGTCTCCCCGTTTCCTCGTTTGCCTTGTTTTTCACTGTACTGCTTTATCATGTCACAGTCTAGGGGTTCCTGGGGGCACGTTAAGGCCTCCTAGGACTCCCACCAGTCTTGCCTGTCGTGCTCGGGGTGCACCAGGGATGACACCTGCTCTGTCTGTGTTACCTGGTTCGACGAGGTTTGGAAGAAGGCCTCTTCCCGCTGCTCGTATTCATCTCGGAAGAGGAAGGCCTCCTCTTCCTCTTCCTTCTCCGGGTTCAGTGCCGCCGGGGGGCCCGCCCCTCTCAGGGAGGCTCCTTCGTCTCCGAGCTCCCTGTACGGCTCACCTTGCGTCAGCCTTAGAGTCTCAGACAAGGAGATTGCTCCGACCAGTCACCGGGCACCGATCATCGACCGGTCAAAGTACGTGACCGGTCTCAGAAAACCAGGACCGGTCATCACTGGTCACCGGTCAGCAGCAACCGTCATCGGTCACCAGTAAAAGGTGATCGTCACCGGTCAGGTCGGCTCGCTGCCCCAGGCTTTCCGGTCACCGATCTCCGCCGGGTTCAACCGGCTCGGATTCGAGTTCCTCCTCAGGTAGCCCTGCGGTCTCTCCGCGTAGGCCTCCTGTCTCCTCTTGCTCCAGGGTGCCCAAGAAACGGTCCTCCAACCGTTCCCCGGGCTTTCCCGGTCACCAGTCTCCTAGCCCTACACCTAGGGACCGGTCTCCGTTACGTTCTACTGCTTCTCGCTCTACGAGGGATCAAGGTGGGGATTTTCCATCACAGCCTCATGCCTTCGATCCCTCAGCGTGGTGGTCCCGTATGATGGGTGACTATGCTAGACACTTCCATTCTGCTCCCCAGTCTGTCATCCCGGGTGAGCCTGCCCCCCTCTAGAAGGGATAGAGTGTCTCTTCCCCCGGAGACTTTGGATCACCGGCTATTTCTTCAGCCTTCGTCCTCCTCAGGGCCACAGGGAGCTTCTTCTGCACAGCACCCCATGTGGCCTTTCTTTCCTCCGTTCCCTTTTATGGGCTTTCCCCCTCAGGATGTCCCTCCGTCTCGCTCTTCTCCCAAGACCAGGCCACCTCACTCCTCTCGCCACCCTGCTACCAGTGGGGCCGATCCTAGCGGTCGTCTGGAGGATGAAGTCTCTCTTCATGCCCCTGAGGAGGATTCTTTGTTCGCCGAGGATGTGCCTCTCATGGCCACCTCTCGTCGGTCTAGTGCCCCTTCCTCTCTCAGAGGAAGAGGAAGTGTCAGACGACAACAGGTTCTCTATGGACAGGGCCGTTCAGGAGGTCTTTACTACCCTCCCTGAATCGGTATGCATGCCAGCCCCTCCTCCCTCTCGCAAGAGGTATGAGGGTTATCTCGACCTCGTCGGTAAACCCAAGGAGGCCAAGTCGAGTAAACCGGAGTTGCTTCCTTTCTCTCCGGTCATTCGATCGGCCCTGGAGGATTTCGAATCCTCTTCTTCCTCCAAGCCGGGACCGGGCTGGTTTGTTCCCACTTCGGATCTTCGGCCTTTAGGCTTTAACCCTAAGGCCTACAAGTTTCCGGAGGGTGAATATTCCATTCACCCTCCAAAGCTGGACTTGGATGCGAGTCGGCTCCGACTTAAGGTCCCCTCTTCTGTTTCACTCCAGCAGAAGGTCCTAGATCGTTGGGAGCAACGCTCCCGCTTACTATCTGGGGTCTCTTCTCACGCGGACTCCTTCATGGCCGCACTCTTGGTCAAGCTGCAACAGAAAGATTCCTTATCTCCTTCTGTTAGACTTCTTCTAGAGGCCTTAGCAGCGACAGCAAAACACTCTATTTTGCTGTTTCTTTCTCTTTCTACAGAAATAACTCGCTTTCGGCGGGATGCCATCCTGGATGGCCCCAACAAGCTTCTCCTCTCTTCTTCTCGGGATAAGCTTAGGTCGGCTCCCCTTTCTTCTTCGTCCCTGTTCGGGGGCCGAATCAAGGAAGTTGCGGATGCCTCTAGGGAGGAACAAATGCACGGAGCGGTGGCCTTTCAACCCCGCCCCCCTACTTCGGCTCCCCCTAAATTCAGGATCCCCAAGAAGCCATCGGCTTCTAGCAGTAAGTCCCCTAAGGATTCGGATAAGGGTAAACCCCAATCCTCCTCTTTCAGGGGTAATCCTTCTTCCAGGGGTGCCCGCCAATCCAGTCCTCAACGACCGCGATTCTCTCCTTCATCGCCCCCCACTCCTACTTCTACCTCTGCCAGTCAAAGGGGTAGAAGTAAGCCCTAGGGGTGCGTCCTTTCTACCGCTTCCTCTTCCAGACGTTCATTCGGGAGGAAGAGTGTTTCTGCCCCTTCCAGTAGGCGGTAGACTCACTCATTTCATTCAGCAATGGGAGAAAATAACGGACGACCAGTGGGTCCTGTCTATCGTGAGACACAGCTATCGGATTCCATTCAGTCGTCCTCCACCACTGTCACGCTCCCCCATTCATCTTTCCTCCAATTCTACAGCCGTCTCTTTCTGGTCCCAAAGAAGGACGGCGGTTTTCGGCCGGTCATAGACCTATCTCGTCTAAACTCCTTCATTCCGAAAGAACATTTCAAAATGGAAACAGCTTCATCCATCAGGGCAGCTATCCTCCCCGGTCACTGGGCTGTTTCCCTGGATTTATCGGATGCCTACTTCCATGTATCTATCCATCCTCATTCCAGAAAGTACCTTCGCTTTACGGATGGGCAAACTGTCTACCAGTTCAGGGCCCTTCCGTTCGGCCTATCTTCGGCCCCCAGAATCTTCACCAAGATAGTTTCGGTTCTGGTCGCCAGAGTTCATCTTCGGGGCTCTCGCCTTCTAGCGTATTTCGACGACTGGCTCCTTCTACACATGGACCCAGTCGCTCTCCTCGACGAACTTCGATGGGTAACAGACCTAGCTCTCAGGCTCGGCTTCATTCTCAATTCCGAGAAATCGGAGTTGATCCCATCCCAGAACTTCACTTTTGTCGGGATGCAGTTTCTGACCGACCTAAACAGGATCAGAATTCCGGAACCCAGGATTCTGGCTCTTCTAACTCTGGTTCGGGGGTTTTCCCTTCGTCAATCGATCTCAGCTCGGGAATTCCTATCGCTTCTGGGTGTACTCAATGCAGCAGCGGATCTTGTTCCGCTCGGTCGCCTTCACATGCGACCTCTTCAATTTATCCTACTATCTGTCTGGCGTCCCAGTCGAGACCGTTTACAGGCCATTCTTCTGGTTTCCCCGGAATTGGTTCATCATCTCCGTTGGTGGAATTCCCCCTCATTTCTCCGAGAGGGTGTTCTACTTTCTCCTCCTCAACCGGAACTGTTCCTCTTCTCGGATGCCAGTCTGTCAGGCTGGGGTGCACATCTGGAACCTCTGGGTCTCACGACCTCGGGACTTTGGTCCCCTCGGGACGGTTCTCTACATATCAACAACTTGGAACTCAAGGCGGTTCTACTAGCCTTACAACAGTTTTCTCCTCACATTCGAGGCAAATCTGTTCTGGTATCTACAGACAACACGACTGTTGTCTCTTACATCCGCAGACAAGGGGGGACGCACTCTCCATCTCTGTGCATGGAAGCATGGCACCTTCTTCATTGGTGTCAGGTGTCTTCAGTACACATTCAAGTCAGACATCTTCCGGGTCGTCTGAATGTCTTAGCGGACCAACTATCACGCAGGCATTCTCTTCTTCCCTCGGAATGGAAATTACTTCCTCGGGTCGCAACAGCTCTGTTTGCAATTTTCGGGTTTTCGTCTGTAGATCTGTTTGCAACCAGGCTGAATAACCAACTTCCACTGTTCGTGTCCCCGGTGTCGGATCACAGGGCTTGGGCGATAGATGCTCTGTCTGTAAACTGGGATCATCTATTTGCTTATGCGTTCCCTCCGTTTTCTCTGATTCCCTTAGTTCTAAGGAAAGTCCTACGATCTCAGTGCAGGATCCTCCTTGTGGCTCCACTTTGGCCAACGAGATCTTGGTTCGTGGATCTTCTGGATCTTCTAATAGACCATCCTGTAGAACTTCCACAGGTTCCGGACCTTCTGTCACAAGGTCGGAACAGTTCTACACGAGAATCCCTACGCTCTTCGTCTTCACGCTTGGATGTTATCCAACAACGAGTTAGACAGAAGAAATTTTCGGCAACAGTTGCCTCTATTATCTCTAAGGCCAGGAGACAGTCTACTCGATCTGTCTACCAGGCGAAGTGGAAGGTCTTCCATGATTGGTGTATCGCACGGCAGATTAATCCGGTCAAGGCTCCTGTCAGAGAAATCGCTAACTTTCTAGTTTTTCTCTTTAACGAGAAAAAACTTGCGGTCAGTTCTATCAAGGGGTATAGGTCCATGTTGTCTAACACTCTGAAGTTTCACAGATCCTCTTCCATTGGTTCGGATCCTTACCTTTCGGAAATTATTCGTTCGTTTGAACTGTCTAGGCCAGTCTCTCGTTCGTTAACTCCTAAGTGGGATCTTTCTTGTGTTTTACTGGCTCTTACTAAGGCACCTTTTGAACCCCTTTCTGAGGCTTCACTCCTTCACACAACCTGGAAGACGGTCTTTCTCATAGCGATGGCGACTTCTAAGCGTCGTTGTGAAATCCACGCCTTTTCTACCGAGGAAGGCTATTTACGCTTTAACAAATCTGATGGCTCTGTTTCTTTGAGTTTTCAACCTGGTTTTCTTGCGAAAACCCAACTCCCTCGGTCTGTTCTCCTCCGGTGGTTATTCCGAGCCTTGCAAGGTCTTGCACTAGGAGTGATCCTGATCGGCTTCTTTGTCCGGTTAGGGCCTTGAAGTTTTACCTTCAGAAGGTTAAACCTTTAAGGGGTCGTCGTCTTCGTCTTTTCCTCCCAATAAAAGGGGGGGCGAGGTTTCGGCAGCAACAATATCTCGTTGGGTAGCCTCAACTATCAAGTTTGCCTATTCGGATCTTTCGGATAGAGATCTATCCTTTTTAAGAATTAGACCTCATGAGCTCCGTGCTTTGTCTGCTTCTTGGGCGTTCTTGAATAAATCTCCCATGGACGATATTCTTAAAGCGGCTTCTTGGAAGTCTTCTACTACGTTTTCTTCCTTTTATCTCCGCTCACTGGCTAACCAATCACAAAACCTTGCGGACTTGGGTCCGCTTGTAGTAGCTCAGACAGTCGTTTAACTATTCTGTCTGACGATTTTCGCTCTAACAAGAGCGTTTTTCCATTGGAAGCTTTGGTCGCTTTCTACTTCGGGTGTCGCTGCAATCAAGGTTCTTCGTTAGCAACCTCCCACCTTAGCGACGAAGTCATACCTGAAGTAATAACAGGTAACGTATTTATGCTATTAAAATGTGATTTTTTTTACTTATTTTAACCCTTTCCCTCATAGAGGACACCATGAAAAGACCTATGCGAACAGCATAAAACCAGATCAGCCTGTGAGTAACTCGCAGGCTGATCAGGTTTTATGCTGTTTGCTGCTCCTCAGTGGTCTGGAAATGAGGATTTTGTAATTAAATTTGGTAAGGTTTAACTGTGGTTTTCTGCAGATCAGGCTTTATTGTACCTACTGAGTGCGTCAAAATGAGTCTATATGAGGGAAAGGGTTAATATATAAGGTATCGTTTTGATGGTAATGTTATGTTCTATTATAAGATATTATTTACTAACAATTATTTCATTGGTAGAATAAGAGATATTTAAAAATGTGATTTTGCGAGAATTGGACAATTTGTTATGTGCTTTTGTAAGATTGAGGTTAGTTACCAGTCGTTATTAAATAAGTCTTTGCTTACAGTATTACTTTCCTAGAGAGAGATGCAAAATGCTTGTCTCAGTTAAATTATGAAGTTATTAAAATCTTTATACAGCAGTTTATGTTTTTCCTTATTGCTAATTGTTACAACACTCGAATGATACTTGGATGGCTAAGTACATTCCTTTTTTCTTAATGATGTCGGGTGATTTCTTTTAAGTTACTTTAAGATAGCTTTGACTGTGAAAAAATGTCACATTTTGTAATTTGACCTACTTATTTCATAATTACATGAATAATTGAAACTTGTTCAAGTTTTCTTTAGGATGATAGTTTTCATAAAGTATGGTTTAATATACCCCACTTCACTTTCTAAAAAGGTAAATATAGCTCCATAGTTGGCATCTATATGTTTGACCATCCTTTCTCCACCAAACTTTTATTTAGGATGCGTGTGTGAGTGAATACTCAAGTTGTTAACATCAATCTACTGTCCCTAGTGGCCAAGTGGTAAGAGCGCCTGCCCCAGAAGCGGGAGGTTGTGGGTTTGATCCCCTGTCATAAAAAAAATGGTACTGGTATAGCTTCCTTGCTTGGCACTCAGCATATAAGGATGGTTCCAGGACTGGTTGGCCTGGTGTCAGGATAATGTGACTGGGTGTGATGTCACGCCACATGTTTATAATGGCTGGCACCACTATGTCAGTCTCCAAATGACTTGATATACTGTCAGCAGGACATTAAATCCACTCAACAAACCTTACTGAATAGTACTGTATATTAAAGTGACCCAACTGCTGTGTCATGTATATACATTAGGCTTGTAAAATGATCATGGTAACCATGGCAACAGGAACTAGCCGAGGCCATACACTTTAAGTGGACCTTGTGTCATTAATGAAGGACTGAGCCATTTTATGACCCATCAAAAGTCAACACATGTTGTAATTCATTGGTGTCCTACATTAATTTCCTCATTGAGAACCTGCTTATACATAGCAGTTTATAATGACTGATTAATGGTAATGGGCAGTAGGTCAAGTTGCCAGCCATGAACATGCAGTTGTGTTTAAGTGTCCATGGTCAGATTTTTAGAAAACAACCACGGACTGTACATTGTTGGCCTGATGTTAGAATAATGTGCCACTTGTCTTAAAACATCTCGTTCATAGATAGTCATTGACTAAGAATTAGATTTTTAACAATATGCGTGTTTAACCCTTTCCCTCATAGAGGAAACCATGAAAAGACCTATGCGAACAGCATAAAACCAGATCAGCCTGCGAGTAACTTGCAGGCTGATCAGGTTTTATGCTGTTCGCTGCTCCTCAGTGGTCTGGAAATGAGGATTTTGTAATTAAATTTGGTAAGGTTTAACTGTGGTTTTCTGCAGATCAGGCTTTATGTGGTACCTACTGAGTGCGTCAAAATGAGTCTATATGAGGGAAAGGGTTAACATATACAGACGCATGGTCACCCAATGCCACCATTGTGATTGGTTTCCCCATCACAGGCAAAACCGTCACAGATGGTATTGAAACTAGAATTTGCAGTCACTTGGCTGATCACATTCACTCTTCATGCAGGCACTAACTTCATAGACTGAACTCACACAATTGCTACCCTGAATTGGTGGGACACCATGTTGCAGAACCTGTCATGTGGTATCGCATTCACCTGCTTCTGAGATACCACATTCTAACCAATTTTGCCAAATTGCATTTACTAAAATAGCGTTTTCCCGTGTAATGTGACCTATACACTTGCTGAGTTTATTTGTCATGAAACAAAGACTTCACTAACATTAACAAGGGAGAGAAGAAATTTTTGCTTTTCTGTAAGAGAATGACATTTCCAAATGTTAAAACATATATTTTGACATGCTATAGACCAAGTTAGTTGAATGGTAACAAGATAATCATCATTATAATGCATCTGTGTTTGTTGTTTTTAAATGTTTTCTTAGCTTGTTACTTTACCTCTGTCTGTTACATTTGAAACAAGATGTTTCTATGAAAAAAGAGGTTTGGAAATGAAAAACATACATTTTACTCGCTTTTGAGGGGACTTTATACTTCAAGTGCCTCAAAATTTTCATTTAACTTTTTTCATGCATTTTCACTATATTCAATAAGTAGGTGAAAATAGAGTTAGACAGCTGCTAAAAAGGAAGTTTAATTGAGTGCTTGATACTGTAGGAATAAGTTGGAAGTGTCTGAGGTACAGATAAAACGCACAGATTCTGCCACAGTAAGTTGAAAAATAGCTGAGTTTCAGCTAAATCACAGATAATCAGTAGCATGACTTTTGGTACACACCATGGTCATGTGGTAACTCAGTGTGGCAGTGATTGATGTGAAACCAATTCCCTGCGCCAGAGTTTAGTGGGTTGTAACGAAGGCAGAAGTGCCCACCGCCCACTCATTGGTCATTTAAATGACTGATCAGTTAACTGTTAAAAGTATGCAAGTTCAAGGTCAGATTTTTTATTTTGCAAAAGATTTTATAAACTGTTCCTTGTGGAGCTGAAAATAATAGTATATAGTAAACATTTCATGGGTGTATTTCTGTATGAAGATAATGAAAAATTGTTTCAGAGTCATAAAATGTGTTTTAAACACTGTCCAGATAATGTAATGGTTAACACGCTGGTTTTTCAATGCCATCCACGTTCCAACCAGGTTTGTCGGAAGTTGCATGTGACAGGGTATTTGATCGTCCGTTCAGATGTGTGGGACTCTGGTTTCTTTACCAATCAAGAACTTTGTCAACAACACCATAAGTGCCAGTGAGAAGCTTTGAATAAACCACGTCTCTTTCTTCACCAAGAGTTTCTTCAGATTTTGAAGAAAAAAAAAGAAGAAATTGTGACAAACTTGTTAAAAATTATCCAAAATTACAGAATTCGGAAAAGTTCTGTTTAAGTGAACAACATGACTTTGTGTAAAACACTTTAGGGATGGCCTATGTTGCTTAGTATTATGATTCATGATGACTTTTGTGACCATCACCATGGTGATTTTACATTATTCAGTCACAGAGAAAAGAGTAGAGGCGGTCACTGTCCAGTAGACTAGTTCATGCGCAGGTCTATTTTCGTAGCACTTAATATGCATAGTGACTTGCTAAATGACTTTCTGATCTATTCAGTTACAGATGTAACTGGGGTGAAAAACAGAACTTAGATACATTCTAGTTGTCTCATCCCTAGGGTAGTCACTTTGAAAAGCAAACACGACATGAGTATATAAATAGTATATGTGTGTACTTGTGCAAAACTGGGTTAAAAAGAAGTGATTTCCCCTATAGCTGAGGGGGGTCAGCATGCGTCAAGTGAAAAATTATGATGTTCATGGATTAGGAAGTGTAACTTGTGTGTGTATTTTTCGATAAGAAATCAGATTCATAAACATTACAGGCTTGTATGGCAGGATTGGTGTATAATACGTACATTGTTTTAAGGAGTCTTTTCTTGCAGGTTTTAAATAATTATGTGTTTGTTGCTTTTTATTCATTCTTGGATTGAATGTTGATGAAGTTGGGGAGCTGACGTTGTCATAGTGTTCATTTGATTTTGTTTGATCATTATTTTGTACTAAAGTTAAAGGTGTTAGCACAAAAAAAAAATACTGATGGTGTAAATGTAAAGCTAAGGATTTTATAGATGATAGTTTTAAACTTCTTCAGATGTGACTTTTTTTTGGACACAATTTGTGTATTTCTTATAGGCTTTAACATTGAGATTTTATTAGAATTTAGATGAGTGTTAAGAAGATGGGATAATTTATATATGGTATTTCGTTTAGCTCAAGGATCGGACAAAAGTGATTCTAACCTATAGTTTTAGGATTTACTGTTGAATTATTTTCGTAACAATGGGAGATCAGGAGGCAGAGTTGAGACACAAGCCAGAGACTCCGAAACTTGAAAAAAGACACAGATTCACCTACAGTATTCGGAGAACTTTCAAACGCAAACGAAAGAGGGAACGCCCAGGTTTGTAACCAGCATCTTTGTAAAATGTTATATCACTTAGAAATCTTAATGAGTGTCCTATGTGACTAGTATAAAACAAGATCAACCTGCAGGTTTTTTTTCAGATCTGGATTAACATTGCTTGCCGATTCTCATTTTTAGCTCGTCTGTTTCAAAGGAAAAGTCAAGCTATTATGATCACTGTTGTTGTTGTTGTCATCATTATTGTTGTCATGCAAAACTTTAATGTAGCCAATTACTCAAACGCTTTTAAAAGATGAGCATTGGCATCTGCATGTGGTGCTCTTGTTATCTTTAAAGATGCAAAGGTAACACCATAAAATATATATTATAAAAAAAAATAAGAATTGTTTTCACTCTGATCTGGTTTTACTCTGGTGCAACACGACATAGAATGGATCAGTTTACATGTACACTGTGGCTCCCTTATAATGCTATATTTTTGGGTACAAGTATGTACATCTTTAAGCTGGACTACATTATGACTCTTTGAAAGCACTCACTGTGTCAACTAAGCAAATCACTTAACCCTTTCCCTCATATAGACTCATTTTGACGCACTCAATAGGTACCACATAAAGCCTGATCTGCAGAAAACCACAGTTAAACCTTATCAAATTTAATTATAAAGTTCTCATTTCCAGACCACTTAGGAGCAGCGAACAGCATAAAACCTGATCAGCCTGCGAGTTACTCGCAGGCTGATCTGGTTTTATGCTGTTCGCATAGGTCTTTTCATGGTTTCCTCTATGAGGGAAAGGGTTAATATAAAGTTAAGACCAGGGTCAGATTCCACCAACAATTCTTAGGGCAAAGTAGACCTTAAATACTTAAGGGCGAATTTCATTATTCTTGTTTCTCTAATAAAAATACCCAAATATTTCAATTCTTTACAATAATTGTTAGTTATTAAGGTAATAATTCATTTCAGCTTAGTCATGTACTTGAATATTTCATAAAATAATAATGGTGGAATGTGTATCTACCTAGTTTAAGAATTTAAGTATTACTTAGCGCTAAGTATTGTTGGTGGAATTCAAGCTAGGTGTGTGTTAAGTATGCCTAACCGTATGACAAATCGAACTGTATGCAGACCGGTATTCTAAACCGAGCTGCATGCCAAACCATATGCCGAACCAAGCTGTATGCCGAACCATATGCTGAACCGAACTGTAAGCCAAACCGTATGCCGAATCGTACCCTTACAGTCAGCTTTGAAGCTATCACAGTGTGTTCACTAATACATACAGCTTTAGGTGCATAATAACAACATGGTATATGGTTCTAAGACAACTTCATAGCTGACTTGCCCATTAAGCTATTAACTTCAGGGCCTGTATTTATGTTATACAAAGTTTTTTCCTGTAGAAATTTGATAGAGTCCCAGGTCAAACTACTATGTGAAATTTTTGCTCATAAAAGACATATTTGGGACAATTAAGGTTTTGAATAGTCAATGTTGTAAAAGTAGAGTATTAACTATGACAGTTGTTAATGTAGAAGTGTAAAGATACCTTGCTATCAGTGATAAATAACCACACTAACTGGAGTTCTACAATTATTTTTCACAATTACATTTGACCAATTTTAAGATTCAATGGCACACCTTCTACTGACCTAAAAAGTTGAAGAAAAAAACAGAACAACTGGAGATGGGATCAGATGCCTTAACCTGATACCTTGTGTCTCTCATGGATCTCTTTACTTCAAATACTTGATGTGTGACAGAGTGATTAACCCAGTTTGGTTGAATAACAGAAACAGATCATGGCTTGCAGATGGTAGATCCTACTAAGATAAAAGTTTGTAAAAAAAAAAATTCCAACTCCCAATGGCCGAAAGGTTAGAGCATCCTTCCTGTGATGTTGTGGGTTTGATTCTCTATAATAATGGATGTAAGTCATTAAAGATGGTTCTTGTTTGTATACCATATAATATAGCTTGGTTGGCCCTGTGTCAGGATAATGTGACTGGTTGCGGTATCATGCCACTTGTTTATGGAGTGGTACCATAGTGTAGCAGCACAATATCTGTCCCCAAATGACTGAAATATTGTAGCTGGTATATTCATATCATGCAAATGAATAAGCATCTGTTGGGATCACAACTCAAACTTAATCAAGGTTTTCATCACCAAAAATTTTAAGTTGAGGAAACAAATTTCAAGTAGATTTTTATTTTACACGTTTTGGACAACGTATTTTGTAGATCGATTGCACTTGGACGACCATGCTTAATTAGAAATGTTTTGTAAAAACAATATCCACCCAGTGCTTTTGATCGGATATGCAAGCTGATAATTACCTATGGTATAAATATGATTGGTTCAATATTGTTTCAAGCCAAACATCTGTGGCTTGATTAGATATGAGCTATTTCTGTATCTTGGCATGCGAGATGACATGTCTTGAACTTCATTCGTATGACGCAGTATTACAAAAGTCTAGATCTGCATGAAGAGATAAATAAGAGATCTGTCTACCTGTTAACCCTTTTTATATCTCTCAGGTTTACCAGAGAAAAGCTCGATCAGACTCAAGGCAGTTTTGACTTTGAATCAGTTTTTCAGCATTCACTGCTCTTAGGAGCATTGAGCAGCATGAAAACAGACCTTGTGTTCTTGTATATAGAAACCTTCAAGACCAGAATCAAAATGTAGCATTAAAGATTTGAGAATGATATTTGAGTCCAAATTTATGACCATAAAACTGTACATAAGTTGGATTTTTGAAGCTCAAAGAAATGGCCATTATATTAATAGATTTGTATCTGATATTTCAGCCTTGGATCATATTAAAGTATTTTTTTGAGAACTTCAGGCCTAATCAGTATGCAAGCTCCTCTGGGGCTAATCTGGTTAATTGTTCATTGTGTCGCCTGCATAGCATGGCAGACACATAGGGATCACTTTGTCCGTCGTCGTCGTCGGCGTCGTCGTCGTCGTCGGCGTCGTCGGCGTCACACTTTCTTGTCCGGAGCATAACTCGAAAAGTATTTGAGGTATCACCTTGAAACTTAAAACATGGATAGATCACATTGAGGTGGAGTGCAGTGCACAAGAATGATAACTCTGACTTTCGTATTTTCTGAGTTATTACCCTTTGTTGATTCTGAGATTTATTTTTGGTCCGGACCATAACTCAAAAGTATTTGAGTATCACCTTGAAACTTAAACATGATAGATCCAATTGAGGTGGAGTGCAGTGCACAAGAATGATAACTCTGACTTTCGATTTCGAGTTATTACCCTTTGTTGATTCTGAGATTTATTTTTGTCCGGACCATAACTCAAAATGTATTTGAGGTATCACCTGAACTTAAAACATGGATAGATCACATTGAGGTGGAGTGCAGTGCACAAGAATGATAACTCTGACTTTCGTATTTTCTGAGTTATTACCTTTGTTGATTCTGAGATTTTATTTTTGTCCGGACCATAACTCAAAAAGTATTTGCGGTATCACCTTGAAACTTAAAACATGGATAGATCACATTGAGGTGGAGTGCAGTGCACAAGATGATAACTCTGACTTTCATTTTCTGAGTTATTGCCTTTGTTGATTTTCAGTCTAATTTTTGTCCAGGGCATAACTCAAAAGTATTTGAGGTGCTGACTTAAACTTTATGATGATAGATCTCATTGAAGAGGAGTGCAGTTCACATAAATGATAACTCTCACTTTCTTTTCTCCTGGTTATTGTCCTTTGTTGATTCTCAGTCTTTATTTTTGTCAGGAGCATAACATAAAAAGTATTTGAGATATTGCTTTGAAATTCATAGATGGAAATCTCATGGATTGTAGTGCAGTGCATAAGAATGATAACTCTGTTTTATTTCTGAGTTATTTCCCTTTGTTGATTTTCAGACTTAATTTTGTCTGGGCATAACCGAAACGTATTTGAGGTGTTGACTTGAAACTTCATAGATCTCAATGGTCTGATGCAGTGCACATGAATGATAACTCTGTTTCTCTTTTTCCTTGAGTTATTGCCCTTTGTTGATACTCAGACTTCATTTTTGTCTGGAGCATAACGAAAAGTATTTGAGGTATTACTTTGAACCTCACAGGTGGAAAGATCTCATGGAGTGCATTGTGCAAGAATGATAACTGTTGTATTTTTGAGTAATTTCCCTTTGTTTATTTTTTTGGATTTAATTCTTGTGTGGTGCATAACTTGTAAAGTGTTGCCTTAAACATTTTAGTAGATAGATCTCATTGGTCTGAGTGCAGTACACAAGAATGATAACTCAATAATGATAATGATGACTACAAACTTGCAACATATATATAATTAACGTCATAAGTGCTTAATGACGTCATAATTTTTCTTACAGTTAATGTTTTGAATTCATAGTCATTCTGACACTCCTCTGATGAAGACTGTATAGTCGAAAGTGCTCGGGAAAATTATTACATATTGCACTGTTTGAATATTTTCTTCCCCCCCCCCCCCCCCCCCCCAAAAAAAAAAAAAATATATATATATATGTGTGTGTGTGTGTTATTTTGTACCTCACAAAATAGATTATGCTTTATCAATAATTTGTCAAAAGATCGATTTTCTAGTCAATTCTTTCATCAAACATGCTTAAATGCAGGCGACACAAGTGTTCCGAGGAACACCCACATCTAGTTTTAAGGTAATTTCCTTTACAGTTTTTGTGTGGTAAAAGGACTACATTTGTATCTCTGGTCAGACTGAACGTCAGCTGGTTTCGGGAATAAGTGGTATATCAATATTGATCTCTATTGAATAAAGATCAAATATTATCTCCCATCTGGCACTGCACTCAAGGTATAGCACACTGCCGCCCAACATCTATAAATAGAAACATTATCACCCAATCATTTGACCCCAGACAATACCTTCTGCTGACCTCAGAATTCAACTGCACGGGCTTGGTGACCTTTCAACCCTAGTTTTATTCCGGGTTGCAGTCACTCCATATTGACCGTAAATGCATTTTGTGGACAAAAGCTCGGCAAGCAGAATTTGAACCCGCCCTTGAGTCTACGCAAATCAACATTGTATCATTTAACCCATTATAACAGGCCAGACATCTATTGGAAAAATGTAGTCACACAAAGATCTCCCGCTTTTTTTTTTATTTACAGTAATTGGTGAATAATTGATATGGGTGTTTTACAGTGTTTGAACTCGTTACAGTTTGCTCCCTATTTGTCACTGTGCAGTGTATACTGGGGGACAGTGATCTGGGTGCAGAAGCAGCTTGTTTTTAGTGTAGAATGGTTCTCATATATTTATCTATTGGAGATCTGTGTCAATCAAGAGACTTGACTGGTACCTGTATTACTCTATAATGGTGTTTAATAAGTTAAAAGGATTTCTTTATGAAAGAAACAAGGGTGAGTAATTTGTTTTATTCATTGTTCTCTTCATTTTCTCAGAAACCTGACTTTATTTTATGCCATGTCTAAATTTAGATACAAGAGTTTATTCATGTGAAAATGTTATAGGTCAATAAAAAAATAATTAGAACTTTCCTTTAAGATTACTTTGTAATACATCATTCAGAAAAGTTTAAGGAGTGTAACATCAACATTGAGTTAAATTCCGTTATACTTTCTAATATAAAACCTTCAGATAGCATAATTTTTGTTCTTGTTGGACATCTGGATTAGAATATTAGACAGATACCATATTGTACATAATTTGTCGCCTGGAATTAAGATTACATAAGAAATTCTGAAACTTGGGTTTTGATGTTCTTTTTGCTGCTTCTGTTTTTTTTTTCATTTCTACAATTCCGTCTTTGTAAACTGAAAGGCAGTTTCATTGGACGAGCCGACATTACTTTGCTATCTACATCCAGTATCAGATCCCCTAAGTACATAGTTGTTCACACATACAGAGTTTGATGCTTAATTACTTATTTAAAGATGGATAAACAGATTCTCTCTAAGATTCAGATTGGTCCACCCATATATTCATATAGGAGCTGCTAAGGAAAACAGGAGTCCTTTTCCCAAAATATTGTAGTCCAGGGAGTCAGTGAGAATATGACAAAGTCCCAAATTCATCAATATTTTGAGTGTATATTTTAGATGTACTATAAAATCATTAATTTTTGTTGACATAAAATTGTTTATGAACTTAGGGGAATTTCATGGGTATCTTTATTCATGGATTTGTGTCCATGGAAACATGAAATCTTTGTAAAGAACAGGTTTTGGTGGGGGTTTATATCCATGGATAAAAGCCCCAATGAAATCCATGAAAATTAGTGCCCCACGAAATAAATGATTTCAGAGTATACTGTTTATGAAAAAATTGATATAAATAAAACAAAGAATTGCATTAAATTCTTTGAAAAAGATCTGCAAGGTCTAAATCAAACCTTTATATATAAGTGCATGTGCACCTTGAATGATGAACACAGTTGTTTATGCAGTGTTGCAACTTTTCTACTTGGATCTTAAGTATTTGGTCAGGAAAGAAAACAAAAAAACTCTCCAGATAGTACGTAAAGAGACCCACAAAAAATGTAAGTACTGTTTTGTATCATCATGTCAGTATTTAATAGAGTAGACTCATTTGCCACTTTAGGACATGGGCTTCTATCATAGTGATTTACGTATAGGTGTTACTGTAATTTTTAGAAGTGATTTATAATCTCTTTTTTAGTGTATGTTTCTGTCTCTTCCTCTGCTTTCCCCTCCCTCCCTCTCTCTTTCTCTTTCTATCTCCTTGTCAGTCTGTCTCTCTTTCTTTACCTCCTTCCTCTCTTACTCTCTTTTACATACACACACATATACACACAGCAGGTTAGATTAAACAATTTACATATCAGGTAATAAATGTTTTGAAAGCAAATCAAGAGGACATAGATCATTAAGACTTAGAATGACCCCATTGGCCATTAGAGTTGGCCTTTAGATCATTTTCTAGCCATATTTTACACTGTTCTACTCTGATCCATGTCAATGATATTTTATGGACACTCAGGTGACCATTAGTGGAATATAAGACTCAATTCATCACCAACTAGTGGGTTTGAACCCCAGCAGGATCACTAGGACTTTTCATATGAGCTGAGTTGGTTCTACCCAAGTGCCTCTATATATGCAACATCTGTAATTAGCTGTGTGTTGCACTCTATGACTGATGTACTGTCACAATGATGCTTACTTGAAAACACAACCACCATCAAAGTACTTTAGAAAAGCCCCAGTAGACATGAAGAAAGAATATAACTGCATGTGATGCAGAATAAATGTTATCAATACAGCCAATTATTTTTCTTGAATTTTACTCAATTGAAATATACACCACATGCAGACTTATCTGATAATTTGTCCATTGAAAGCCAGAAGAACTCATTAGCCTTCTTTTTATGTATAAGCTGATAAGCCCATCTGGCTTTCAATGAACGCTATATTTTCATCATGTTTCTCGCGGGGCCTCCGTAGCCGAGAGGGCAAAGTCACTGACTTTAACACTCACTCAGCCCCTCACCGCGTGGGTTTGGAATCCCGGCAGGGTCATTCAGATTTTCATGTGAGGAAGCCTTCCAGCTGACTTGCGGTAGGTCGGTGGTTCTACCCGGATGCCTACTGCATTCGGGGTCTTCCTCCACCTGTAATTAGTTGGACATTGCTATATGACTGAAATACTGTCGAAGTGACGGTAAACTCAAATAGACTAGACAAGTCATGTTTCTAGCCATTTTCGAAGCTACTGTAACAGCTGAGTTCTGTAAGTGGCCGTATATCTGTACATGGACAGTTAGCCGACGCAAGGTTTCAGTCTTGACAAATCAAAGATAAAAGGTCAACCTCCCTCCTCTTCACTGACCACTCTCTGGTTTCCGTAACGACATCATCCAATTACTCATCTTCCGTTAATGTGTACTAGAAATGAAGATGGACCAAATTGGCCTCTCAACACTTCCTGTAAGTGGGTGGGTAGGACCAACATCCGCTCCAGTTCATGACTTGTTTGGGGTTGATTTGGACAGTTGATAAATAAATTTGTGGTTGAAGGGGTTACTTACTCTTCCTTAGAGATAGTGCCTGGTTTTTTAGACAACACTGATGTTTTACTTGAATTAGAATGGTCCTGGGGGCCCATTGGCTAGAGTGTCTGCCTCAGGTGCAGGTGGTTGTGGGTTTGATCCCCAGCCACAAAAGTACCTTAGCATATAAGGGTAGTTCCAGGACTGGTTGGCTCAGTGTCAAGATAATGTGACTGGGTGTGGTATCATGCCACATGTCTACAGCATGATACTGCAGTGTGATAGCACTATATCTGTCTCAAGTAGACATAGTCTCCAAATGACTGAAATACTGTCAGTGGGACAAAGGTGAACTTGAGTAATTAAATGATTGAAGCTTCATCTGCCTTGTTATGCATGTTGCAATATAGGAAAGGAAACATTAATGACTGTCAGTCATGTGAAAGGTGAACTTGAGTAAATTAAATGAACCCTCGATATGATCCTCATCCTAACAATTTGTGTATGACTGTCATTTCATTTTCATAGGGTTCTGAATTTGAGGGCTGACCATGAAGCGTTTCAATGTGCATATAAAAATAGAAGGAATTGGAAGAATTTTGTGGTCGACCCTTGATTTCTGCAGAGCATATTTTTAAAAAAATATTTTGTTCAGGAAAATTAATTTTTCTTTCAAGACTTTTTTACATAACACAAAAGACTTCCGTTAGTGTTGTACCTCTTCGCATGGGAAGTAATTTTTCTCACAGGACATGGCATGGTACTAGAGACTGGCAACCCAACCTTGTATATGTAATGTGATGAAATTACATATTGAAATACAAAACTCTGATGTGAAAAATCCTACACTACTGACAGCTTTTCATCAGGGTGTCCCTGTGACATGTATCTTTCCAGTTTGAAGTAATTATACATATATATATCAGGTAGATTTTTATCAGCCAGGTCATCTTGTTTTCGCTGAACACACATACCTACTTTTGAAGATAATTAAATGCACAGTTAAGTAAAACTGGCGACATTAAACTCAGCTTTGTTTAAATATGTTGTAACAGCAAAGGAGCTTTATGTTTAAATTATGTGAAGAATAATATTGGCTGGTTAATGGATTTCAAATGAATTTGCCGCGCATGATTAGTTTTAATTCATACTTATTTGTAGTGATAATTTTGTGGGACGTTATGTTGATGTATAGTGAAGTCTCAACAAAGAAATGTTTACCTACAATAAAATTTAAGTCAATATCTGTCTTCATCTGACATTTTGTTCAAAAGGTTTATTCTAATATTATACAGACTGGGGGTAAATGTGAAGTTGATACAAGAGTTGTTACAAGGTTGTCTGACAAAAACAAGTTCTGTTAGGGTAAAAAAAAAGTCAAAGAGGCATTGTAGGATGAGTGGAAAGTGTTAACATGAATCAACAGCTGTATTGAGGTGTCGCAAAAAGGAATAAATAATCTATAAGAGGTGAGTCATTTTATTAACATTGATTAGCAAACTGGTTATTGCTATTTTTGTGTCACCTGCTGTAAGCAAAGGTGAAACTTAGGGATCACTTTTCTGTCGTCTGTCTGTCTGTCCGTCTCACTTTTTCCGTCTTTCTTTTTCCGTCATGCTTCAGCAGTTCCAAAGAACATTTTTGTTTGGAGTTAAGCACTGCTTTGAAGGCATTTTAGTCATAGACATATCACATTATTTGTTTTTTTCCATTTATGTAAAAACAAGTTGTTCATATAATGTGGCTGAAAAGCATGCAGTGCAACAGTCATTCTATTATTATCATTCTTTGTAGACCATTAAAAAATATTTTTATACTTTATATTTTATGGAACTTGGAAATCAACTGAGTTTGTTATTCCGCAGAAATCCAATGCAACTTTAAGCTAATTATAGGTGGAGGAAGACCATAAGTGTACAAAGGTCACCTGCTGCAAGTCATTTTTTACTGAAGGCTATCTTGACTTGACCCCTTAAAAATTGTGGGGTGATGAGATAGCAAATATAATTGTTGTATGAAATATAGACATTGATTTACCAGGACAGTCATGTACAAAATTAATGAATAAAAAATTTTCAAGAGGGGTTAAAAACTAGGACAAGGGGTCAAACCTATGACTGAAGATTTTGGTGAAATGAATATGAAATGGTGTAGAAAGTGAAACAATACTGACACACATCAGATGTCAAAGGCTGCATTTTCCTCTTTGTTCTTAATAATGGAGTAGTAAAAATGTCATTTTTATTTCGTGATTGAACTCGTAAAATATATAAGGTATACCAACTGAAAGTTTGTTTCTGCTTGGATACGTTCAACGTCATAGGATACCTCTAGCGAAAAAGAGAAAAATACCATAAGAAGAAATATTAGAATATAGTTGAGCTTTTCATTCTGCACTGTTAGATATATATGTTATATAAGCTGGGATCTGGTATCTGGTATCTGATGTTTTGTGTATTTGCATAAAAAAAACTTCCATCAGCTCTTAAAAATCTAAAGCAGCATTGAGGGTTGTAGTGGTAAGTCAGTATACACTTGTGTAATAGGAGGTTTGTACTTTCGGTACTACCAAAGGATATTTTGATTAAGATGTCAAGAACTGTCCCAGCCATGGTAAACTCAATCAATCAATTAATCAATCAATAAGATGACAAGAAAACAATAACAACCATCAAGCAACAATCTGTGCATGTGTTTGTTCAAAACATCAGGAGTCACCTATCTACACCATGGTGTTCCATACTTATTATTTTCAAATTGTCATCCAAAGTATCAGGGAGAATATTAACCCTTTCCCTCATAGAGGACACCATGAAAAGACCTATGCGAACAGCATAAAACCAGATCAGCCTGCGAGCTGTTCGCTGCTCCTCAGTGGTCTGGAAATGAGGACTTTGTAATTAAATTTGGTAAGGTTTAACTTTGGTTTTCTGCAGATCAGGCTTTATGTGGTACCTACTGAGTGCGTCAAAATGAGTCTATATGAGGGAAAGGGTTAAACATCTTCAGAATTATAAATATATAATATTATATATCATATATCTGTCTATAACTCTTTTTAATCAAGGGGATTTGTTATAAAACTGGAGTTATTTAACAACTATATGCATATATATTGTAATGTAGTAAGAGGGATAGATCCCGACCCACTGCTACCTATGTGACGGGGACAATAAAATGTTAAACTCCAAAACAAAGGGGGGAGGGATTTGTAATAAATGTGACTAATAATGCAGATTTTCATTCTAAAATTACTAGTTTATAAAGAAAATTAGCTTGATATTTAACTTAGAAAATGAGCTTAATATTTATCTAAGAAAATGAGCTTAATATTTAACTTAGAAAATGAGCTTAATATTTAACTAAGAAAATAAGCTTGATATTTAACTTAGAAAATGAGCTTGATATTTAAGTAAGAAAATGAGCTTAATATCTAAGAAAATGAGCTTAATATTTAACTAAGAAAATAAGCTTGATATTTAACTTAGAAAATAAGCTTTATATTTAACTAAGAAAATAAGCTTAATATTTAACTAAGAAAATGAGCTCAATATTTAACTAAGAAAATGAGCTCAATATTTAACTGAGAAAATGAGCTCAAAATTTAACTAAGAAAATGAGCTCAATATTTAACTAAGAAAATGAGCTCAATATTTAACTAAGAAAATGAGCTCAATATTTAACTAAGAAAATGAGCTCAATATTTAACTAAGAAAATGAGCTGTTACATTCAATTAGGATTGAAAGTAAGCTTCATATTTATTATAGAAAAAAAGTTAATTATTTATGTGCATGTTGATAAATGTTTGAGATCATTTTGTAAACTTTCTTTATTCAAAACTTGAAATAACTTGCATTTTATAAAGCATTATTCAAATGTGCATTTCTTGTATGTCTTAATTTCAAAGGTGTATCTAGTTTCTCGTTATCAAACAATGCAAAACTTTCATAAAAGTGAAATAAAAAGAGCTCTCCTGTTTGCCTCAGAGATCAGCTTTGATTCTGGGTTACAATTTTGAAGGAAATATAAACACAGGTTTTGTGTTTCATCAAAATACAATGCAGAGAGAGACCTTTGAGAGAAAAACGACTGCATTGTCCATTGTGCTGCAAAGCCTTGCATGAGAAAAAGTGATTTTGGTTTTGTTTTCTCTTTGTTTACGAAAACATGCTGATATGGAGAATGATTTTCTTTTGTTGAATTTGTTAACAGGATTTATTTAGGAATATTTGATACACTGGGTCTTTTTTTAACCCTTTCCCTCATAGAGGAAACCATGAAAAGACCTATGCGAACAGCATAAACCAGATCAGCCTGCGAGTAACTCGCAGGCTGATTAGGTTTTATGCTGTTCACTGCTCCTCAGTAGTCTGGATATGAGGACTTTATAATTAAATTTGGTAAGGTTTAACTGTGGTTTTCTGCAGATCAGGCTTTATGTGGTACCTATTGAGTGCGTCAAAATGAGTCTATATATGAGGGAAAGGGTTAATGTGTATGTTATGGTTTAGGGATAAGAGATATTTTCTAAATCATCACAAAGAGCACTTCAGTCCAGTGGTAGTATACAGGCCTGCAGATCGAAGGTTGTAGGTTCGAATCCCTTTTTGAGGGGTAAGAATATTTCATACAAAGTACTTGTCCAACCCAGGAACTTTTGGGAAGGTTTAGTACAAATTGTAAGATATTTTTTTCAATTTTAGTTTAAATGCACGTTTTTTTTGGTGGTGTTTTTTTGTGTGTGTGAAAACCCATAGTGGATAAACATCATTACAAGTAAGTAAGTACCCCCTGTACTTGACACATCACAAGCTACAATACAATGGGTTTCTGAACCAATCAAATGTACTCAAAGTCAACAGCTTTGGAACTATAAAAAATGTAAAGATGATATGCTCAAGTTTAAGTATAAAAAGGACACATTTCAGATAACATCCTCAAAAGAATATGATGTACATTTTGTTGTAAATTAAACTTCAGGGGTTGGGGTATCAATCACCTTCATTGATAGCTCTATCTTCTATCAGTAGAAAAAAAAAAGTCTTCAGTCCTCCACTTTGCATTCACTGTACAGTCTCCATTATAAATAATTTAGTACAGAATATCAACAAATACATTGAGAAAACAAAGACTGAGTGCATGGATCTCAGTTATTTTTTTGTTGAGATGTAGTCTAAGGTCCGTAACAGCAATTTCCTGAAGGCATGACTTGTATTGTGTGTGGTTCATATTTGTCCTTGCAGGTGTTCAGACTGACAGCAGTCTGTACACTTCTGTATTGATTTAATGCCCAGATAACAACTTTAAGATTGGTTATCAGTATGTTATCAAGTATTAATATCATACATGTTCACCAGCCCGTAATGATAAGTTTCCTTCAGGCTGATTGGGATTTATACTGTTTTGCTGATGATTGATAACTTTGTGGCCATTAATTAACCATATAAATCTTGATAAGATGGAAGATATTGGCTTTTTGACTTAAACAATTGTCTGGGAAGTCATTGTGGTGCATATCAGTGGATACATGGCCATGCGATTAGTCATATATAGGTAGTTCCTTGTTGTTATATTTTTAGGTATTGATTTTTTTTTTTGTCTTGCAATGCATTCCTCTCCCTCCCTTCATCTACTCTTTCATTTTCTCTCCCTTTAGGCTCTTTCACTTCTCTCTTACTCTTTCACTATTGGCTTTCTTCCTGTCTGCCTCTCTTTCTTTTCACATTCGCCTTCCTCTCCTGTTCTCTCTTCTCCCATCCTATTTCCATATCTTTTTCCTATGTACATAATCTCTCTCACTGTTTTTTTATCTTCTCTCTCTGTCTTCTCCTCTCCTTCTTTCTATCTTTCTGTCTCCCCCTTTCACTCATCAAATTACCACCTTGCTCTTCCTGATTTCTTTCTCCTCTCTCTGTTACTCCCCTTTTCTTCTTCCCTCTGTATCTCTCACCCCCACCCTTCTTCCACACCAACTCACCCTCCTTAACACACACCTGTATCACCATTGTTTAGATTTTTGTAACCACGGCCACCCAGTGTCACACCTGTATGTGAGGGCAGGGGACAATCTCCCTACGATCTATTTGTTTTCCATTAGGGATTCGTGCTTCAGCATTTTCAGTCACCTGCCTATGAAATAAAAACACACAAACACCTTAGGTCACTTGGCCACCCTACTTCTTTTCAATGCTTGGGAAAATGTTGGGTGTTTTATATTGTGGCGGGTTAATCCCACATAATGATGGAACTTTTAATTTCAAGAATACATGTATTTGATTTGAGAATAACACTTTTACCACAAATATTTATGAACAGAAATTGTCTAACCATTTCCTTTCTTTTTTTTTCCTCTCTATAGCATGCTAAAATTTAATATTTATGTATATTATGACAGGTCTTTGTATAATTAATTGAAATCTGATTGATAAGCTTATAAAGCATTATTCACTCCACTTATGGCAGCCTCTCCTTATGGTGCCACAGAATTAAACCACCCTCTCAGCTACCCATTTACACCAAGGGGAAGAAGGGGAAATGAAACAATCGGGGTAAATTTCTTGCTGAAGGACTTAGCAGTGTCCCTGGTAGGACTCGAACTTAGGAACTCTTGATCTTGAAGCCTGTGTCCTACCACTGGACCACTGTTCCCAACTGCTTTATATATCTTTTGGTTATGTATAAATTATTAAAACAAGCATCATTCTTCTCACTGATTTTCACTTCAGTTTCAGCCAGTTTTATTTAAGACTGGCATAAATATTAATTTTGAAATTTGATGCAAATCAGGTTGAATGATGATAATTGAATATTGCTTCATGGTTACTCTGATAAAGGTCAAGGTCACTGCTATTACAAAGGGTCTACTTATGTCCAAAAACAATGTTTTCATGTAATATTCATTTTTCAGTTTCGGTAGGCTCTATATTTATGCTCAAATACCTCATTTGCAATGGATATGCAGAACCCTATCACACAGATAATTGGACCAAATCCATACATACAAACATGATGCCCTGTCAACATTAGGACTTGGCAGCGACTTAAAACCATTATTAACCTTTGCTGTAACAGCAATTGACCAGGCACCTAGACCTCTTTATCCCTGGGCTACTCACAGGTGTGACTGGTTGAAGATTTCTACCAAATCAGGGGCAGTTTTTGTACATAGTAGTGCTTCTGCAATCATTTGCACATTTGAATGGAATTGAGTCCAAACTTAAGTATGTGAGAGAGCCAAGGGAGCTAATTCTTGACTTCCTGATCTATTACTTACTCCACCAAGGTAGCTAACTCTTGACTTCCTGATCCATTACTGACTGTACCAAGGTAGCGTAATCTTGACTTCCTAATCCATTACTGTACCAAGGGAGCTAAATCTTGACTTCCTGATCCATTACTTATAACCCTATTTTAGCATAAATGTCCTTCTGGTACAATTACGGTTATAACCATTTGTTCCATGTTGTCATAGAGTTACAACATAATTCTTTGTAAGTTGGACCACCAAATAGTGCAGTGTTATAACAGATCTTTAATGTAAACAGTGCATACCCATCAATAGATGCTCCCTTACACTGCAGATGCTAATATAATACAGTGCAAATTATAAATCATGGAACCCAAATATAAACTATGAACCCCAAACATAAACAATGGATCCCAAATGTGAATCATGGAACACAAAAATAAACCATAGAACCCAAATATAAACCATGGACCCCAAACATAACTCATATATCCCAAATGTAAATCATGGAATCCAAATTTAAAGCATAGAATCCAAACATAAGCCAATGGATTCCCAAACATAAACCATGAATCCCAAATATAAACCATGGATTCCAAATACAGCCCAAGGATCCTATGAATTTAAACCAAGGATTTCCAAATATAGCCCAAGGATCTTAAATATATGCTATGGATCATGGACCCCCAAATATAAGCTGGATACCATGGACCTCAAACATACAGTTTATTCATCAAGTACATCTAAATACAAAGCAATACCTTGATGTAGGTCAAAAACAGACATGCAATGTATAAAATGATAGGTGAGTCAGCTACACCAGAGTGATGGATCATTGACCTTCCATTTGATGATGTCCAGACAAAACTTTGACACATACAGGAGGTGCCACCAGCATGTATGTCCCTATCACACTGGCTTATCATGCCAGGCCACTGTGTCAACATGTAATGTACTGGCATTGATTGCAACTGCTTCCAGGATAGCGTTTGCTATTTTAGGGCAAGCAATTATTGTAATGGATCTGTTTTGGATATATATGACAGAGTTTGGAGGGGAGGCTTTTGGGACAAATAAGTATTGGTAGATAAAATAAGGATGAAATAAAAGATGCATGGTTTTGTAAAGCTGACATCTTGCATTGAGTAATTGAGTATGCACAAAATTACAAGGGTTCATCTGGACCCTGAAAGAAACCATTAGACATAAATGGTCTTGCAAAATAGACTAAGTACCAGCTTTATGAATGGACCCTTTTAGTGTTAACAGAAGTTTACAGGCTTTAAAAAAGCCACATTGGGATAAAAGGTAGCCAATGGTTGACCTGGTTTCAAAAAAAATCTGCTGTGAGCAGTACTCAGTACTACTGTTGACCTAATTATGAATGGAAAAAGGAAAGCATGGCTAAAATTTTCTTGGCTAAAAAAAATGGAAAAGTGCATTGAATAGATATAGATTTTCTTGATATATTAATTTATATGTGCAGAATTCAGTTTCTAGGGTTGTTGAAAGATTGTTTCTTTTTCTTTGACAATCCTTTTCGCTAATAATACATGCAATTGTAAGGATGCATATTAATTATCGTACTGAAGCTTAATCCTTGTCAACTCTAAATAAAGCTGGCCAATTGTTTGGAAGAAAAAGACTTTTGTAGTTATTATTAAAGTTAAAAACTTTTTTTCAACAGAGACATGTACTCGAAGGTTTTGAAAACATGAGTTATCAAAAACATTTCTACCTTATTTTATTGTTTGTGGAATTTGAGTCAGGCCAGCTTGTCTTAAAGAGTATATAAGGGAGATAACTCACAACTTCTCAAGGTTTTGGCTCATTAGTCTCATGAGCTTATAATTATGTTTGAGCCACTGGTACAGTACTGTCAGCATATCCATGTTACTGATACCTATCTCTAGGTCACTGAGTGCAGTCTCATTAACATACCTGCATGCTAGTCCTAATACTGATAAGGAAATTGAGCGTGGGGTCCTTAATTAAGCACCTCATAATCTTAAATTGGACACCAACGGTGTTAACACAGTGGAGGTTTCTAATGTTGCTGTAGCAGAGGATAAAATTATATCCCCATGTAGTGTTCAAGACTTGTGATTTCAGAGCAAATTTAGTTGAACCTTTCTTATCCAAACACAACAAAATTAGATTCCTTACCATAGGTAATCCGAAATTAGGAAGAAAGTGAATTTCCAAGTCAGTTTTGTCTGCTATATAAACAAACTGTCATTTAGAATAAAGGGTTCATTGATGAATGGCATGATTTTTATCGTAGATTTTACTCTATTAATTCATCTCTGTTTAAACTATTTACTATCATCATCATCTTCAAAGATATTAGTTTCTTCTGTTATTTCACTTGCTGTATTTTGGGGGTCCAAACAGATACTGTATCACAGAACACCTAATTATAAAATGTATATGACAAAATTTAATGATAAACACATGGAGACTATGGTTGGTAAATGTGTTATATGGACTATCTTAGGATTAGTGTTATAATGGAATGCATTATGATGGAGTGCTTTATAATGGAACACATGTTACAATGGAGCATGTTACAATGGGTATTCTTTAACCCTTTCCCTCATAGAGGAAACCATGAAAAGACCTATGCGAACAACATAAAACCAGATCAGCCTGCGAGTAACTTGCAGGCTGATCAGGTTTTATTCTGTTCGCTGCTCCTCAGTGGTCTGGAAATGAGGACTTTATTATCAAATTTAGTAAGGTTTAACTGTGGTTTTCTGCAGATCAGGCTTTATGTGGTACCTATTGAGTGCGTCAAAATGAGTCTATATGAGGGAAAGGGTTTTGGAGTCCTATATACTGGAACACATAGTTATGGATCTGCTCTGTAACTTGTGTTAAGTCAGCAATTTTTTTCATCTTCAAACTATATTCAATTAGTCTCCTGCAATTTTTTTACATTCATCATCAGAACAAAATCTAAAAGTCGTCAATCTATTGATTTATTGATGCCATATTGAGGGGATGTTTTTGGAAACAGACTGGTATAAATCTTGGCGTCTCGGAGTGAAGGAAAAGTGCAGTCTCAGTCTAATTATGTCATGTTGCATTTTCGGCAACTAAAGTGCCTTACAGGGAGTATTTGATATTAGGACTGATTTATTGCATTTTCCCAGGGTGCATTGAAAGACTTGCCAGATTTAATTTACCGTAATTGATGCACTGTCTTCAGCCATTTGGTTTTATTTGGTTTTATTTTTAAAAAAAATTTTTTGTCTGGAGCAGCATGCAAAGTCATCATTCTTTGATGAAAGTATTGTTTCTATCATTGGATAATATTTCAATAACCCAAAATTTGAAGATAAGGAAGGAAGAAAACATTTGTTAGTTGTTTGGGGAAATTCATGATGCTTTGATGGGGCTTTTTTCAAGGTTTTCATTTTAAAGGCAGGCAGTAACACTTGGATATTACTATGATGGACCATTCCAGGTGGTTGAGTATTTGAAAGTCTGTCCTGCCCCTAGGGAGGTTATGGGTTCGATCCCCAGGTTAGACATACCAAAGTCGTAAAAAATGGTACTGGTATATCTGCCTTGCTTGGTGCTCAGCAGTAAAGGTAGTTCTAGTCCTGGGGTCAGGATAATGTGACTTGGTGTGGTATCATGCCACATACCTACGGTGTGATACTGCAGTGTGGCAGTTGAACCAGTATTAGTGGCCACCTGTATTAAGTGGTCGATCTGCATCTAGCGGTCAGTTTAAATATAACCAAACTAGCATTTTTCTTTGTTTATCCTTTATTTAGAGTTTGCTCTAAAAAAATAGCAGCATATCAATAATCAATGTCTTGAATTATTAATATTGAAATGTATTATTTTCTCATTTATGGAGGCATCACACGTCTGAATTGGCCAGCATTTTGTTATTATATTTGTGTTTTGAAAACATTGTAGTGTAATTTATTAGGAAATATCTGAAAGGAGGAAGAAAATTAAAGGACTTTCCAAAGATAACATCACCGATATTGAAACTGCATACTTCCTAAGTAATTAAATGTTGTGAGTGATTGATCAATTTCAGTTTAAAAATGATTATGAGAACTGCTGTGTATACGGGAAGAAACTATCTGGTTTTAATTTACTGAGTATTGGTTTTTGCCGTCTGTCTGTCTGTCTGTCCATCTGTCTGTCACACTTTTTCTGTCATGCTTCAGCAGGTGACATGCGTGTTCCAGAGAACTCTTGTTTCACATATTAAATTACAAAAGTGGAGAGATATTCTACTCTGTGACTACTTGTGCTATTATCTCATGGTTTATTTAGAATGAGATTTTGGGGGTTACTGGACCAATAAATAAACCTGACCCATAAATATCAGGTCTTCCACCCAGACCCTGGTGTGTGGATTCAATTAGAGGGTTTGGTGCCCCCCACCTGGGGTTTATTGTAGATTTACAGATTGATCTGTAATAGATTATATCTTATTTACAACAAATAAACGTCTGCCATTCTTGTTTTCATCTCCTGCTGCATCCCAGAGTTAGCACCTGAGATTCTGTACTGTCTTACTGACTTGCTAGAGTCTGAAGAACTCTATGCTATCATCTTTAGGTTAGGTGGCAAGTACCATTTATGTCCACTAAATCTAATTTTGCAATCTTTTCAAATTATTTTGAAGGGTTCTGTGGTACCTTTGTAACATACTTGACTGCAAATCCGAAGGTTGTGAGTTTAAACTCCAATGGGGACAAGGATTTTTCATGACCTTCCCAGGCACTAAATACTTGTCCAACCCAGGAACATCAATGAGGGATGTTTAACCTTTCCAAGAACTTTTTACACACTCAATAGGTAAATAGCGTTGCAGAACACGTAAACTTAAAATAAAAAAAAAAAAAAAAAAATAAAAAACAAATTTCCCTTTCAAATAAGCCATTCAACTGAACAAGGAGTAAGTTCACAGAGTGGCGAAAATGTTCCTTTTTTAGATTGGAAAAATAGAAAGCAAGAAATTGGCGGACAGAAAGTGTTAACATGTATGAAAATGCATTGTGACAGCACTATAATATGTCTCAAGGGACATTATTAAGTCTATAAATGACTAACTTTCTATTCTCAGAACATGAAAACCAATAAACTAAAGTGAAATGGTATATGAAACAATGGGTTCTTTTTTGCAATGCAGACTGTGTAGTAAGAAGAGAATCGTATCATGGAAGACACTTGTCTGGTCAGGGTCTGCTCTGTTTGCTCATACAATATTGAAGTTCTGTTTCTGTTTGCTTGTGCATTAAAACATGTATGAGATGTTAAATGAGGAGGAGGAAAGGATTGTGACTTTTAAAAGATTGCGACAATTTAGAAGGGAGGCAACAGTAGCCATTAGATTCCAATAGTTGAGTCTTATCAATTTATCTGGATACAACAGACCTTGAATGGAGTCCCTGAAATTGCAAGAAAACTGAATTTGATCCAACGTGTCAGCATGTTTTGACTGGATGTTTTACAATTGGTCGGCAGATGTCAAAAGTGAATAGAATAAATCATCGGAATTCTTGGAAGAGTGCTAGCAAGTCAGTATTTCAATAGACTCTTAGGTCCATTTGGGTACTAACAGTTTATTGTGGTCAAGACATGCACAGTCAGTATAGGTATGCATGTGTGTGCACGTGAAGCACGGAGATTCAAAGGATACGCTGCACGTTGTGCGGATTATTGACTGTCCGTCAGTACACCTTGGTTCTTGTACATGGATTATCTTCTCCTATTGGAGATAAGTGGGATGGATAAATTCGCAAACTTGTGGATTTTCACATGATCTTGGTTTAAATTGTGAATCATTTTATAATATAATGTTAAGGGGAACTGTTTATGAAAGTATAGATGTAGTAACATCAGGGTCTCTGTATAAATATGTAGAGAACACCCTGATTATATCGTTTCAGTGTTAGATTGCAGGGGTTCATGGTAATGAGATAAAAGTATTAGAAAAGTTGTTTATAATTGCTGTAAATATAGTGACAATGGAGTGAATTCTTCTCTCCTTTATTAAGTTTTTTTCATTCCACCAAAAGGGAATGGACCATTCCAGTGTGCTCAAATTGAATTAAAGATTATCTAACAGCTACTCTGGGATGACTGGTAGTCAATGGTTGACCTGGTGTACACTAAGGAACACACAGATTTGTTTGTAATTCTGTTTGTGAGCAGTTCACCTAGTCATGAATGGGAATAATGGGGCTTAAATTTTCACTACTTAACTGAAAAAGTACATTTCTTTAACCCTTTCCCTCATAGAGGAAACCATGAAAAGACCTATGCGAACAGCATAAAACCAGATCAGCCTGCGAGTAACTCGCAGGCTGATCAGGTTTTATGCTGTTCGCTGCTCCTCAGTGGTCTGGAAATGAGGATTTTGTAATTAAATTTGGTAAGGTTTAACTGTGGTTTTCTGCAGATCAGGCTTTATGTGATACCTATTGTGTGCGTCAAAATGAGTCTATATGAGGGAAAGGGTTAAACCAGTCTGTATGAGGGAAAGGGTTAAACCAGTCTATATGAGGGAAAGGGTTAAAGAGATGGTATGGAGGTGGAGGGAAAAGGGTGAAAATCAAGACCTAAGTTTGATTGACTTTTACTTCTTTAACATTTTCTTTTTATAAATTTACTTACATTAGTTTTATTGATACTACATTAATTAAACAAGTTATGTCCCTTGCTGTTGTAACAGTTAAAATAATCAAATACTCATCTCAAGAATTCTCTTCCTTTTTTTTCCCCCCTTCGTTTTATCTTAAGTATTATTTATGTCATTTACGTAAGTATCCTATTTTGCCACAAAGATTCCCATCAGCTATTTATAAATCCTTCACAATCCCTGTGCAGTCGTATTCCGACACATAAAAATCAGAACACGTCTGTCTAAATGCCTCCTATGGATTTCCCACCATCCGAACCCTCTACAGGGGTGTGAGCCATATATTACTGATGGCTTTTACCGGCAGAATCATGTTTTAGGCTGTTTTTGTACTGCCATGTTGCATAACCTTGTTAATATTTACGAAGGGGATCAATTATTCAAACCAGCCGCTTTAATTGTCCCTGAATGAAGATTCGGCTCTCCCTGTATGGAATATAGACTTGCTTTTCCAGTGCAGTTTGCGCAAATGTTAGGAAATTTACGATTTTTTTTTTTTAGTTCTACATGTCAGGGAGAGATTGTAAATCTGAATAAATCCATTATTGTTGTTTGGTGAACAATAAACAACAGCATAGACAGAAACAGCGAGAAAAGAAACGAGTTGCACAGAATGTTTGTTGGATACGTAGAAAACACTATTTTTTCCGGGAATGTATCCGTTATTGTTTTTCATCATAAAATATGAAATATGCACCAGTGAATGATAAAGTTATCTTCCACTTGGATTCATTGAGGAATTTTATGTGCAGACTGTGTTTATTGAACGGCCGTAAGAGTGCAGTCCTCAGCAAAATATGATGATCATTAATCTATTCAAACGGATATTCAGTGAGTATGGCTATTACGTTCTTTTTGATTTCTTGTATTTTTACCTCAAATATGTCCGTGTCTTTGTGGTATGGATATCTTAACTCGTGATTCACCAAGAAAAAACCTAAAATGCTCATAATGTGTAAGAATAATGGTATAAAAAGACCACTTACGATCAAACATCCCTTCAGTGTCTTTACTCAGTAACTCTCATTGAAGACTTGATTCGAATGATTTTATGATAGACAGTTAAAAGTTAGAGCATATTGCAGGATTTTTTGTCATCAAGATCAGGCCTTTGTTCTCCAAGATAAAAATGCATATAGTAATAACATATCATTTTAAAGCTCAGACTAAAATTTGACCATCCCATTAAAATTTACAAGTATAATACTGAAGTCAGAGGTTGAACTAAGTACTTCTTATACCCCTGCCTCATGGGAGTGGAGGCTGTACGTATAGGACAAGCACAAATGTCACATCTGACACAGTTTGTCGCTGGCTAATACTCACATTACATGAAGACAGGGTGGGCTACTCGGGTATTAATCACCTTTAATGATAGTACTAGTTGAGTTGGAACTTCAGATTCTAACAGATTTTTTTTCAAAACTGGGGATGTGATCTATGAAACAGAATAAATCTTGATCAGCTTGCAAGAAGTTCCCATCGAGTGCTGTTTTCCTATAGACTGGTCATTACATTGTCTATAATGTTTAACCCTATACAACATGACTTCAGTGGGTTTGAGTCCCAGTCTTTTCATGTAAAGAAACCCTCCAGATGGTTATCAATAGGTTGGTAGTACTACACAAGATGCCTCTTTGAAATTTGGGTCTTCCTCTCGTCCACTCGTAATTAGGTAGACATTGTTACAAGACTGAAAATACAGAATTAACCATTTACCTCATGTAGACTCATTTTCAAAGCAGACTTAAATCTTCCATGAGCTGTCTGATCAGGGTCTCCTCTGTTTGCTCATACAACATTGTTGCTCAGATTCTAGTTCTAATAGGGTCCATTCAGGACTTGCCAGATTTTGCTCATATAATATTGTAGCTAATGGGGTCCATTTCCAAGGGTGTGGCTCAAAGGTGGGTCATATATCACTGTATATAAGTGCCAGACCCCTTTGGTCCATTCAGGACCTGTTTGCTTTTGCTCATACAATATTGCAGATTGGATTCTAGTTCTAATGGGGTCCATTCAGAAGTTGCCTGATTTTGACAATTAAGGTGTGTTTCATATAGCTCTAATGAGGTCTTGTTATCTTCTAGAGTTGGACCCAAAATGTAACATAATTATCTGAGTTGCTGTGTATAAATAATTTAGGGTTAATGAAGGGAGGTCAAAGGGTTCAGGATGTTTACATTATACCCCCTCCTGTTATTGTTGCTCATTACTGAGCCTGAGTTAATTGGATTGATTGCTTACCCATTCTTCTTATTCCAGTCATAGTAACACTTTACCTTATGAATATTCATGAAAAATTTATGACTTGATGAATATTTATTATGAGTTTTAAATATTTATTATGCAGACAGTAAAGTGTGAAATCTGAGTACAATATTTAGAGAGGAAATAGAGGAAACCCTGATCAGACAGCTCCTGAAACTGATCAGACACCTCCTGAAATAACAGAGGAGACCCTGATCAGACAGCTCCTGAAATAACAGAGGAGACCCTGATCAGACAGCTCCTGAAACTGATCAAACAGCTCCTGAAACTGATCAGACAGCTCCTGAAATAACAGAGGAGACCCTGATCAGACAGCTCCTGAAATAACAGAGGAGACCCTGATCAGACAGCTCCTGAAATAACAGAGGAGACCCTGATCAGACAGCTCCTGAAATAACAGAGGAGACCCTGATCAGACAGCTCCTGAAATAACAGAGGTGACCCTGATCAGACAGCTCCTGAAATAACAGAGGTGACCCTGATCAGACAGCTCCTGAAATAACAGAGGAGACCCTGATCAGACAGCTCCTGAAATAAAAGAGGAGACCCTGATCAGACAGCTCCTGAAATAACAGAGGAGACCCTGATCAGACAGCTCCTGAAATAACAGGAGGGTCGGAGTCTGCTAATTTGTCTGCCAAGGCATTAAAACACATTAGTATGAGGTACATGGTTAGGTTGCTAATTACTAACATGATTGCTTCTATTAAACATTGGTCAGAGCATCTGAATTACATATGGGAGGAATTAGAGTGGGAATCTCATTGTATGAGTAAGCAGTAGCCACAGTGTTAGTTTCTTCATTCTTACAGCTTAATTAGTTACTTAGACATGTGCCATCTTATAACATGTGCCGTCTTATAAGATATGGTAGTGATTTATTGTTTATTTCATGTAGGTCAAAGACAAAAATAGGTGAACATAGTGAATCAGCGAGAATTATTTATTTATTTATAAAAAGATAGATAAATAGATAGATAACTAAATAAATAAATATGTTTTGATACCTTGACAAATAGAGCAGATCCATCATTAAGATCATCTAGCTCCTGATCAGGGTCATCTCTGTCTGATCAGGGTCATCTCTGTCTGATCAGGGTCATTTCTGTCTGGTCAGGGTCATCTCTGTCTGATCAGGGTCATCTCTGTCTGATCAGGGTCATCTTTGTTTGCTCGTACAATTTTGTTGCACAGACTCTACAGAGTCTCCATGGCCAAAAAAATCCACTGTTTCTCAAACCCTTTAAAATTCAGTTAATTATATACATCAGTTCATAAATTTGTATATGAATATTCATGAGGTAAAGAGTTAAGGCCCTTATACCGTCATAAACATAGTCTGAGGTAATTATCACTTTTACACAGGTTTATATCGACCACATCAATTATTTTATCATACATCATAATTATATATTTTTAAAAATACTGACCTGATTTCGATTCATTGATTTGACTCTACAAAATTTTATTGTTGTTAGATTCCCAAAAAGGCTGCATACCATTTTGCAGGCCTGTATGTCTTTTGCAGACCCACCAGGTGAACTATAATTGGCCAATCAAAATCCAGCATTTATAATTGATTTATGAATTGGCCAATTTTAGCCACAAGAATGAAGATTTGTAAAGGAATAGCTCTAAAGAAGAGAATCAGAGTTTTTTAGTTTAAGGAAATTGACAAGGTGGGATTTAAGATTTCTTGCAAGAAAGTTGTCTCATACATTAAGGAAAAAAAAAAACCATTTGAATGATGTAAACACTTCCAGCCAAGACATCAATTTTATACCATTAGACAAAATTCCAGGCAGTATAATGGATCATTTTTTATTTAAGGATTTAATTTTTTTTTCCAAGGTTGCATTCTACCAACTCCATTAAAACCATCCCTGTTTTTTTTTATATTTAAAATAAAATCCCTTTTCATTTTTTCAGTATTTTTCTTTTGCCTGAACTTATCTACAAATTCAGTATTTTTCGTTATGATAGGCTGTTACGAGCTCTGTGTACTGTTTTCAGATTAATTGCAAGTTGCTTGCTGCAATAAGACTATAGGATTTACCTCCCTTGTATAGATTTTTGTTAATATTTCATTTAGCAGTGCAAGTCTTATTTTTTTTATTATAAAAAAAGTAGTAGAATTTTATTTTGTAATTATAGAAAAACAGTATACAGAAGAAAAAAAATCAATATAGTTAAGAATATTTGATATATATTTTACCTTTATAATATATTTATCTAGATGAGACAGATAAATGAGCTATAAGCAGTGTTAAAAGTTACATAGTTTTTAAAATGTGAACAATTATCATAATACAAACTACTGTTCTTAGTGTTTTAAAACCATTAAAGTTTTAGATAATACTTTTAAATCATTAAAGTATGCAATAATATGATCCAAATGAAATCTTAAAGGGTTTGCGTTGTGATTTAAGTGTTTGAATTTGCTGTGCAAGATCATTCTTGATAGTTTGTCAAACCAAAACACCTGTGCCTTTTGGCAAAGATTTACAAATAAAAAGTATCTAAAGAAAAAACCCTGAAATATTGCAGATTAACTCAGCATCTTCCAACGTTCTTTGTTTAAAACAGGGTGGTGGGGGGGGGATTTGAGAGGTACTTGAAAAGTAACATATTGTAGATTCCCACAAGCCGAATGGAAAATACTGTAAATGTTAGACTGAAGTAAGTGAAATTGGATGGAAAGCAATGTGTTGCTTATGGAAATCTTCCCATTAGTGTTAGATGTTAGTGTTCATGTGGCCATATGGCATGGGGGAAAGTGAAAAAAAAAGGAAAAACAACATGGATTGAGCAACTAAATACCCTTTCATATACAAAGCTGAGACTGACTGGGGATTAAACCAGGGCTGCTTTGATGAATACCACTAGTCGTGAAATCACATTTTGCTTTGAAAAACCCTTTAAAATTAACTGAAAAGTCTTAAAAACCCCTTGAATTTGAAATGTCAACATTTATCATAAAAAAGTGTTTATCAAGTTGTTAAAATTCAAGGTTTGTCCCTTTTATGCCTTGAAATTTAAAGCAGAAGTTGTAGTTTATGTAAGTCTTTTAAAGTTTTGAAATTTAAAGCCTTAAAAAAAAACCTTGAAAAACCCTTAAATTTTGCTTAACCCTTTCCCTCATAGAGGACACCATAAAAAGACCTATGCGAACAGCATAAAACCAGATCAGCCTGCGAGTAACTCGCAGGCTGATCAGGTTTTATGCTGTTCGCTGCTCCTCAGTGGTCTGGAAATGAGAATTTTGTAATTAAATTTGGTAAGGTTTAACTGTGGTTTTCTGCAGATCAGGCTTTATGTGGTACCTAATGAGTGCGTCAAAATGAGTCTATATGAGGGAAAGGGTTAAGAAAATTTGTATGAACCATGACTGTAGTACAGTTGTACCGTTTGATACCGTTTCAGCCCTATTAATCACTACACTATCCGGACACTTAATTTTCATGCGGAAGGAAAATCAGATTTCGGCCAAAGCCTTATTCTCATTCCCATTATAGACATTTCTTTTTGTTTTTAACTCTCTAGATGGTTTCAAGAAACTTAATTTTGTTTACTCAAATGACATCAATTTGGCGCCAAAACATGATTTTATCCCATACAGACAATAAAAACATAAATTACATCAATATTATGGAAAAGGCTTGTTTCTGACATGATCTAGAGACACTTGGGTCGGGTTCTTCTAAACTTTGATCCAGAGCAGTGGTATGTTATTTGTCTATTAGGCTGTACATTT
>CM037787.1:57997684-58047684 GCA_021229015.1 Solen grandis | reverse complement strand
GAGCACCTTCTTCCGCATTTCTCCGCAACAATTTACGACTGTCTGTCCAATAACCATGATAACTGAGAAAAGGAGCGCACTGTTCTTTTTCAAACAGTATCCCCAACTTGGGAAACAATCAAATTGGGAACTTGCATAAACCTTGAATTCCTCTGCAGGCCTGCACTTTTCCCTTGGCAAGAAGTCAATGCTAACAATGACATACGCCTGCCCAATCTTCAAGTATTTTCTTGGCAAGTTCATTAGGAAAAAATCATCCCTCTCTATTATTTTCTCTCGCAAGTTTACCTCAGTTTATCCAATTAATTGATGAAGACAATACCAACAGTTTTGCCTTAAGATGTTTTGCTTCTAAAAGGCACATATCGCAACAAATTAATATTCAACATGTAGTGATGAGTCATTATTTGTTTTCTTGATATTCATTGATTGTTTGGGTTTAACATCCCACTGACAGTATTTCAGTCATTTTGTGACTTTGTATGCATGATGCCTCACTGTGATTTCATGCCACAGACAAGCTGCAAGGTACAATACCCAGTCACATTATACTGACATTTGACCTTTAACCCTTAAATACTGAGCACTAAGTAAGGACAATATACCTGAACAAGGACCTGTCATCATGTATTTAGTTATTCCCTAATTCGTCTAGTAGAATCTTAGTATTTTGCATCTCAGGAACAAAATAAACTTAACTCCTCATTGTGTCATATTATGTCATATGCTTCAAATGTTATGATCATCTGTGACTTAAATTGCCACTCCTATTCTACTTGTACAAACCTTAAACCCTTTACTGGTAGGGTACAAACCTTAAACCCTTTACTGGTAGGGTACAAACCTTAAACCCTTTACTGGTAGGGTACAAACCTTAAACCCTTTACTGATAGGGTACAAACCTTAAACCCTTTACTGGTAGGGTACAAACCTTAAACCCTTTACTGTAGGGTACAAACCTTAAACCCTTTACTGGTAGGGTACAAACCTTAAACCCTTTACTGGTAGGGTACAAACCTTAAACCCTTTACTGGTAGGGTACAAACCTTAAATCCTTTACATGTAGGGTACAAACCTTAAACCCTTTACTTATAGGGTACAAACCTTTAACCCTTTACATGTAGGGTACAAACCTTAAACCCTTTACTGGTAGGGTACAAACCTTAAACCTTTACATGTAGGGTACAAACCTTTAACCCTTTACATGTAGGGTACAAACCTTAACCCTTTACATGTAGGTACAAACCTTAAACCCTTTACCAATGCTTATACCCTGGACCATGTTACCTAGCAAAGCAGCTTCTACACTGCAACGGTGTAGGACAGACAAACAGACAGATGAACAGACATGCTGTTTTCTGAGGTTCACTCCCCAAATTTTGTTTCCTGGGGTATACAGAGGAACAGAGAGGCTGACAGTGTTTTAGCATAATCACTCAATTACAATTTGCTACTTTTCAAATCAGTGGGTCATGAAATTCAATAAATATCTAGAAACTCAATAACTTTAAATGTTTGCATTATAGAGGTCTATTACCTACATCCTAATTAATATTAAATTCTATAACTCCTGTAATCAGAGCTGACTCGCTCATATGCAAGCGTTTTATTAAATAACAGTTTTTAAGATTACGGAAATATTGATTTTATTTATTTAAATAACTGTGTATTAAATGCTGCATTATTACTTTTCATCATCATCATTTTCATCATCGATGATCATCATCATCATCTATGCTGGTTTTATAATTAAACTGAAAATAACACATTAACGGTACTCATTTTTTTTAAATAATAGGTGAACACAAAATTGAATGAAAAAAATCTGTTCCATATGATACAAAAGTACAAATATTCTTCAAAACAAAATACAAAAAAAAAAGTATTGGAAATCAGATATGAAAAAAAAAAAAATTTAAATCAAAGGAATTGGAAACTTCTTTATCACAAAATCTGAAGATCTTTACTGAATGCCCTGTCTATTTGTTTACCTGTCTATAAATAAACATGCCAAAAGATCATTAGTCACAAACCATACAGTTCAAACAGTTCTTCCCCAAAACAATAAAGCCGTCCCAAGAGTAGAAACATTGGAAAGGAAATCTTTTTCTTTTTCCAAGGACATGACCAAAACTATAACCTAGACACCCCACCCATTGATATTTATCAATAAATCTTTCAAGAAACAAAGGTACCATTCTCCCTTCCGCCTTTCTGTGAGAGGCCACTTCAAACACATGATATAAACAAATAAGAACAAAGGCAAGAAGTGTTTCTTTATAACATTTTGGCTGGATCAATCCCGTAGGAAAGAAATCATTCTTTTCAATTTATTGCTAGGGAAATACAATTGAGAGTTTTTGATTCAGCTGGAGACCCTAGGGTGCCAGCATAAAATTTAATGTCATAAAGATCAGGGCCAAGTTGCTCACACAGCATGTTCCAATTTCATTGTCTGGTTCTTGGCTGAGGTACCTACCCCTTACATTATGTGTATCTGTAATCTTGCAGACAATCGGGAACCAGACTAGAAAACATATTGAAAGTACTTGCATAAGCAACTTGGCCCTGGGTCCATTATTATGAAAGCATACATTATAGTCATGACCATTGTCAATATCATCGTTATCAGCATTATCATCATCCGATTCTAACATAGAGTTAGTTTAAACTTATTTATTTTACATCAAAAGGGTCTCTAAACAGTTCCTGAATTGGGCCAGTACTTTGTGCCAGGGAAAGCCATTAATAATATTTCCCTTCAACAGAGATTGAACCCACGCCCTTCAGATCCGCAGTCAGATAAGAATAATATAGAGTAGATAGCAATTTAACCCTTTCCCTCATATAGACTCATTTTGACGCACTCAATAGGTACCACATAAAGCCTGATCTGCAGAAAACCACAGTTAAACCTTACCAAATTTAATTGTAAAATCCTCATTTCCAGACCACTGAGGAGCAGCAAACAGCATAAAACCTGATCAGCCTGCGAGTTACTCGCAGGCTGATCTGGTTTTATGCTGTTCGCATAGGTCTTTTCATGGTATCCTCTATGAGGGAAAGGGTTAACTCTATTGAGGCATTCTAAAAGTAACGGAGTAAAAACAGTAAGTCTCTTAACTTTGTTTGGGAGACTTAATTATGAAATGATTGAAAGACTGTTAAACCAAGCAAATAAACATACAGAACTTTAACTCAGCCTGTGTAATGTATTTTTATTTACCTTTTTAAAATGCATGCAAATTAGATATACATTTCTTGAAAATTCACATCTAGCTGAAATGCACTAAAAATTAATATTCAATTTATGAAATTGTGCATATATGTGTACAAAAATCTTCTAAGAGGAGTGAGAGAAAGAAAGTTGAAAGATTCATATTTTAGCATTAAATCTACCTAAATACATCCTATGTTTAAAGTATCATGATCACCTGTAATGACATTACATAACTTTCTCTATTTCTTGAGAAAATCTGAGCATACCATTCGTTCTTTTAACATCTAAATAAGCGATATTCAAGGAAACCTTATGTAGAGGAAAATAACTCAATGAAATATTCATATGAAACATTCCTTTCATGGAGACCAAGGTGGGAAAATTTACAGTCTTTTTGAGCAGATAACTTGAATATAGGCAGACTAATGAGAAATGTACACAAATTTAATGATCCAATGAAGAGTATTTCATGCTTAGGGGACATCAAACAGATGTTATCATTCATTGCAGTTTATTTAATGACTATCTCTCGGTATTCCATCTCAGTGTAAACTTTCTTCACTTTTAACTTTCCATTTTTTGATGAACCTTAAATACTTTTGACATTAACAAACTGTCAAGATTCTTTACGACTTTTTTCATGTACTTTCATGATTAAAATATGACTCTGTGAAAACTTTCTTTGCTTTAAACTTTCAGATTTTTTATGAACCTTATAATCAAACATATTGTTGACATTTAAACAAACTGTGAAGATTCTTTACGACTTTTTCATGTACTATCTACTGGGGTTATATGGGACAGATAACAAAGATGTTCTTACTTTCATACTGCAGGGTTAGAAGTGAAGTTGTATTTTGAGTGAAAATGTAAAGAATATAAAGAGACACTTTCAAGTTTTACTGCCTCATAAAAATATGTTATATCTTAAAAGTCAATCTGCTTTTTCTTTTTCAATGACATTCCAGTTTCTTCTCTCTCAAACATTAACCCTTACCATGCTTAATTTCATTGGACTTGCCCTTTCTTTATTTTGGACTGTACCATTTGTTGTTTAACCCTTTCCATCATAGAGGAAACCATGAAAAGACCTATGCGAACAACATAAAACCAGATCAGCCTGCGAGTAACTCAGGTTTTATGCTGTTCGCTGCTCCTCAGTGGTCTGGAAATGAGGACTTTATAATTAAATTTGGTAAGGTTTAACTGTGGTTTTCTGCAGATCAGGCTTTATGTGGTACCTATTGAGTGCATCAAAATGAGTCTATATGAGGAAAAGGGTTAAAGGGGTGTTTGCTGAAAATCTAATGACGAAATAGTGAACAGTTAAGACCATAATCAGACAATGTACAGGCTGGTCTTGGTCTGCATTGGTCCCAAAGGCAGTCACAATTAAGTGCCCACAGCATTGCAAGGGTTAAATTTGGGTACCTGCATGTCGTCACATGTACTTTGCTTTTCACCAAAGCATTCTGGGTAATCATTTACGTCAACTGGCCCTTTCGATGGTTCCTGGGTTGTACCAGTACTTTGCACCTTGGAAGGTCTTGAATATTTCTTGCTTCCATTGGGGATCAAGGTTGCAACCCTATGATTTGCAGTCAATGGATGTCACCTCGCCACTGGACCACGATGCCATTCCCAAGTTTGATACCAAATGTTGTATATACAGTTGTTGTCGTTTCATAAAAACAGGTTTTCACTGATCTCAAAGTTCTCTGGTTTCCAACAGTTTAAAGTGATTTGTAGCGAGTGCTAAAGCTACTTTTGCAAACTGTGTCAAATAAATGAAGTTTAAGAAAATCCAGGTATATGATATATACACCCATTACCCCATTTATAGGGTGTGGGAAATTAAACTACACCTTGTGAATTTAAAATTTAAGAGTAGATGCTTTTCACACGATAAAAGCTACAATAAAATTAATATGGATGGTATCACCAATGAAGCAGTCAGATAAATATCTTTAATTACGGGGGGCGTTAAGACCTTGGGGGTCAAGGTCATTTGAAGGTCAAGGTCACCTGGCGGGTAGAGCTCATCAAGGTGTATGCACCTGGGAAGTTTGGAGGCTGCGGGTGGAAAGACTTCCGTTTTATTGTCAAGGTTAAAGTTTTGTGACAAACAGACAAACCAAAAACAATATGCCCTGATTTATAGATCAGGGGGCATAAAAAATTATTTTCAAAATAAGGGGTTAACTTAATTCAAATTTAACTTCATTCTAACCCTTAACTTTACATAGACTCCTTTTTGATGCCTTGACTATAACTGGCTCAGTTGGTCTTCTCTGTTGTTGTTTTTTCATACAATTCTATTCAGTCTGCATGATAAAGAAATCAAAGCGCTCAATGCGCTGAGGGACGGCAGCTGGATTAACAGGAAAAAAGCTGTGATTCTTAATTATTGATACAATAGAGGCAAAAGCCACATGAAGCAAAAACTCCACACACTCTCCTGCAACTATAGTCGGTAGTAAGACAATCAAATTCGCACTCTGTTTGTTACAAAACAATCCGAAATTAGGGTCATGAACCTGACTGTATAAACTTCAGAAGTAGGTCATTCCCTATACACTATCTACTGTAACTTAAGTATAGAACTTGACAAGGTACTTGGATGTTTGATTCTATTTCAAAGTTAAGAAATCCTCTGGGAGAAACCTAACTCGCTTTTATGCAAAATTACGCGTGAACTACTTTAGGTTAATTACAGATTATAAGCGCTACTTTTTTTCTTTTTAAAGAAGTAGATCTTCAAGTATGTAAAATGGGTCGCTGTTCTGATTTATAAGTGTCAGAGATATATTAATCACACTTAAAATGGATGTTTACAGAGCAAAGTAACATGTTTACAAACAACAGCACATGAATAGCGGTTACGGTTATGTAAAAAAGGTCTGCATAACATATTCCATTCGTATTCGTAAGTGCAGAATGGCATTGCATGGATACACACTAAGCGCAGAGAGGTACAGTTAAACTTGACATGGAAAATATGCAAATAAGCAAGGTCAGCGATGCCTGGTGAGCGTTTGTAGCTACTAAAGACTAAAAATCGTTGTTACATATTCCATGTTAAGTTCATCAAGTCATAAATTTGAACATAAAATATTGTATTTCTTTCGTATTGATTATGAAAAAAGTTTCTACAACTTTAACTAGTCCCTCTCGATGGTCCCTGAGTTGGACTAGTACTCTGTGCCTGGGATGACCTTGAAAAATTCTTGCCCTGCAGCATTTGGATTGAACCTGCAACTGTCCTACCCATAGTCCATAATGACTATCGCAGGAACTTGGTGTCCTTAGGGGGTCCATTCTACAGATAGCATTCTAGTGTTTTGTCCTCCAAATGAAAAACTTACCACAGAATAAAATCATGCAATTTACAAAATTGATGAATTCAAGTCATCTTTTCCCTGAAATCTACTTTTCATTTTGGTAAACATGTTCAATATCAACCTTTGACTTAGACATAAAAACATTATGTTCTTAATGAAATAGAAAAAAAATCTGTCAGTAAAAGATGTTACTGTTTCGGAGTTAACGATTAACCCTGGTTAATATTTCAGTTGTATAATAGTGATGTCCAGCTAATTAGGGGTGGTGAAAGGCGCAGGGTGCACAGAGGCACTTGGGTTCCACGGGCTTCCACACATGAAAATCTAAAGTGACCCTACAGGGACTCGAACCCGTAAGGGACTAAGTGATAGTAATTAGCCAAAAATACATTCACTGTTCATTAATGAAACAATTCACTGTGATACTTGCTAGGTGATCCTGGTCCTAGTGTAGTGAATTTTACAATGTCCAATTATGAAGACCCTATCACGTAACACCATAGAGACATTTGTACATGAACTGCTGACAATTCCTTTGCCTGCAGTAAACAAATGGCAAACAAATATGCACATGATAGGTGCATGATAATGACAGACAGCTGAGAAACTCATAACCTTTGCTGTGCAGTACCCATAATCTTCATGCATCAGCAGCACCCCATGTAATTAAGTCACGGTTCTCATGGTGATATAAGATCACTGTCATGCTATATTGTGTATACATGTACATGTTTATCATTTGGTCGAAAAAAAAGGTCGAGAAATGGAAAATGAAATGCAGAGGATAAAAATTGGACAAAATTTGGAGAGAATTAATAACTAAAGTATGGAGTAGAGAGGGAGAGAGAGAGAGAAACACATAGATAGATAAGGCAGATAAATAGATAGTTTATTTGGTTTAATGTCCCACAGACATTATTTCAATCATTTGGAGCTATGTCTACTGAGACAGATATAGTGCTCCACATGCGTAGACTGTACATGATCCATTATCCTGAGTTCTGGAACTACCATGTATATATGCTGAGTACCAACAATCAAGCTATACAGGCGTGCATTCAGTATGCTAAACAGTATGCAACCATACGCTTACAGTCAGCTATGAAACTATCTCAGTGTCATAAACCACGATGTTCCTGTATACCTATGTACAGCATAAGGTGCACGTGAGCAGCATGCTATATGGTCCTAAGACAATTCCATAGCTGACTTAAAGCAACTGGTTGCATCAGTTAGGCATTCTGAATGCACACCAGTACCATTTTTGACATTGGTATGTAGTGGCCAGGGATCAAACACACAGCCTTCCACACTTGAGGCAGACACTCTAATCGCTCAGACACAAGGAGAAGGTGAGAACGATAGATAGAGAGAGACATAGATAGATAAGACAGATGAAGAGAGAGGGAGAGAGAGTTTTGAGTTAAATTTTAAAAACTCTCTGACCAAATCAAAGGAGAAACATAATCAGTTCAGATCCTCCAATGGCCAGTATTAGTTTGGGGGTCAGGTTATTTCATGTGACCTGGTTTGGTGTCATGTCCATCGTCCTCGGACATGACAGGACATCAAAAACAAACAAGCATACATGAGGGTCAGGAAAAAAACATGGGGAATACCGCAATGAAGAGAAATCATTTAGTGACATTTTCTCCAATATTTCTGTCTCCTACTCATCAATGACTGATATTAATAGGCATTGCTATTCACACACTATGACCTATTTACATGTCAATAACGTTACACAACCGCATGCATGGTTTACGGTAACAACAACATAAAAATACAATAAACGTGAACCTACCAAAGCTGTACTTCTTGTGCTTGTGGAAAAACATGGTGAACTCGGATGAGAAGTTAATGAGATATCCAGACGCGTAATTTTCTCAATATATTTTCCGAATTTCTCACTGACATATAATATGTGTTATGTTCCATGATTTGTAATCCATATGGCTGCCTTCTCTCTGATAGATCACATTTCTGCGACACTGGATTTTCTTTCCGTCACGTTTGTCACTGATATTCACAAACTTATGACATCCAACAACGCTGTTATTTCTTTAAATTCATTTTCCCATTTATTGATATCCCTTACTATGTATTACTTAACATGCTTTCTAATGTCACAAATGTTAATTAAATATTTCCATTTCATTAAATCCTAAATCCAAATGTTCAATTTACAGTTTTATTATTCACATTCATCTCAAATCAAAAAGGAATCAGAATAAATTTTAGTGTAATTCATCACTATTTATCGCCAATGTTTTGCATGAAGTAGTTAATTTGATCTCATTAACATATGGAAATCTCACGCAGTATCTTCCTTAAAAGGCTCTCATAATCCATCTATCATAATTCACATCCAATGTCATTTTAATTCTGATTTTTGAAAGTTCAAGGTCATGTCATACTATGCCTAAAATTAAAGAAAAAAAAATGAATTGATCATACTTGTAAATCTTCAATACAACTGATACAGGAGCAATACTTGATAGACCTCAGGTGTTGGTCTAACTATAAAACAAAGCCAGTCCAGACCCTACAATTATGTAGGAACCATTTATCCTATATCCAGAAAACTACCAAGAATATCTTAACCCTTTCCCTCATATATACTCATTTTGACGCACTCAGTAGGTACCACATAAAGCCTGATCTGCAGAAAACCACAGTTAAACCTTACCAAAGTTAATTATAAAGTCCTCATTTCCAGACCACTGAGGAGCAGCGAACAGCATAAAACCTGATCAGCCTGCGAGTTACTCGCAGGCTGATCTGGTTTTATGCTGTTCGCATAGGTCTTTTCATGGTATCCTCTATGAGGGAAAGGGTTAATCCTTAATTAACCATGATAATAAATTCAGAAATGTATCACATATCAAAGAGAGCTTATTAGTAATCCAGGAAAGCACAATGCACATCTAACATCCTGCAATTCATTTTGATTATCCAAAAGTTCTGTTACATCTATATCCACAAAAGCACCAACACCTTCCAAGAAGTCCCAGAAGTCTAGAAATATTGCTGAACTATCCATCAATCGAACACCAAGAAAAAAATCACCTTTTTAACTGAGGTATATAATTATCAACAGTTCACATTAGAATATCTCTAATATTGCCCTACTTTCAGTTTGCCTGCAGAAACTAACAACTACATCATGCCTGTGCAACCCACAGATTGAATTACTACAAAAATCCAGAAAACACCAATCACTTGGATATTCATTTCACCCAGATAGACAAGATAAAAAAAACAAAAACAGGAAATTAAACAAACTTATTTATCCATCCACCTAGATCTCTATATGTACTAGTCCCTGAATAATCCAGACACATTAACAAGTCACTATAAATCATGTGATGTCCTGATAACATCAGCAACAAATACCGAAAACTTATCCTTGCATATTGCACTATCATAACCGAAAAAAAGAAAAAAAAAAAAAGAAAATGATGCACAAAAAACACACAAGCACCTCATCTACAGAATCACTCCAACGTGACTGAGTCAACTCAAAGTGTAGACCTCTTATTCATTCATCCCAGCAGTTATAGTTGGGCATATCATTTCACACTTGAGTTGCTTCACAATCAATTAGCAATACTTGCACATTCAGTCTTGCTCAGGTAATCCATGTCTACCCAATATTACTCTAGAGACATTTCCAACTGCAACGATGACCCTGTGTTCATCCTCTGTCACCTTGCTAACTGCAACTCCATGAGAAAACTCCCACACTTAACTCTCAGCTGGAACCAAAACAGACAGTAAGCTAGCCTACATCCAAACTTAAGGAAGTCTGCTTTCATACTACATCTAAAAATCTCCCATGCTTCCAACACGCATAAACTTAGTCTTGTATACCTAGACTCATTTGTAACAAACCAGTCAATTATATACACAAGTTTCCCCGGTAACCATGTACTTTAACCCGCTGACTGGAAAGAAGACCTAGAACCTGTAATGTGCATTAATTGCATGACAAAACAAACATCTCCACTAATTTTATACTGCTATATTTCAGTCGCAAGTCCATCCATCACTCCGTTATCACTACAACAGGCTAGAAATGATGACAATCTGTACAACAGGGCTCCATTTGACATGGTCTTCCCTGACAAGAGCATGATCTGATTACAGAAAATTAGCTTCTATTAAATATCATCAACCTCATGATTGCTGCTAGAGTTTTTTTCGAGGGACAAGAATTTCAAAAAGCTCTGTGGTTCGCCAAGCTAGTGTAATGATTTCAGGAAAAAAAAGTTTAAACCTCAAGAGGATGGCTTCAAATCTTCCAGTATGCAAAGCACTGGGCACTGTTTTCCAATTAACAACCAAGTAATGTGATAGCAGATAATGTTTCAGCCAAACCACTTGGCTAAGAAGAAGTGTTTTGTAATGTGAAAACAATTTATGAAGTGTCTGAGGCCAGTCTTTAATCTGGACCCAACTTGATTTATTCCAGCACTCAGTGAGAGAATCTAGGACTACCTAGGTGCTGACATTACTGCAATTAAATCAAATTAAAATATATTTAATTTCAAGCTAGTGGCTTGTCTAGTCAATTCACATTCATGCAAAATTTTGTTTCTTTTTATGTCTTCAGGTAGACAAGTTTTTACAGCTTTTTAAATCTAGTCCTCCATAATGAATCCAGGGTTGGACCAGTACTTTGTGCACAGGTAATTCATGAAAGATTCTTGTCCCTGGGTTCAATCTGATATTTTTTTATCCTCAGTCATCTATGCTACAGCTAGACCATGCCTTTCACAGGGCCTTCAAAACAAGGGAAGAAAGAAACGGAAATAAGAATAAAAGGACTGAGAGACGGATGAAATCACTGGAGGGCAATGTTCTGACAGACAAGAGTATCACACCTATCCAATTTGTTCCCACCTTCAATCAACAGATAAGTCTCAGATTGCTACAAGATTGGTTTCTCCAGTTATCACTCCCAATATCTGTACAAAACAACCGGTGTGAGAAGAGGATACCCCCTACTGTAGTCCCTCCCTTCACTAATGACAGGCCAGTCACCCTAGTATCTATCTCTCACCCTCCCCATTATAACCACTTCCCACTGTTGGACACAGTAGCTGAATTGTGATTTTTAGTGGTGGCATCTTGATGAATGAATAGGTAGAAGAGAAGCAGTCAATTAATGCCTCACCAAAAGATAAACGTCTTCTTATGTTTGAACATGTATTACATTATTATTAGTCATGCTAGTTGTATTTCTCTTTTCAAATCCCCTTTCTGGCTCCACCTTAGAATTCCAAGGAATATAATGACTTCAATTGGAAGACTCACTTTCTATTACTGTTGTGTTTCCTGCTATACTATGTACCAGATCAATCTAGATGTGCTATAAAATGAGATAATTTTGGTTCTGAAATTTTTGTTTGAAATACAAATTCTGCTCTTGTGTATGACAAAAAAATCTTGTCTTTCTCTTATATAGTATTCTTTATCATGCTCTACTTTACTTGGGCAGAACCATTAACCCTTTCCCTCATATAGACTCATTTTGACGCCCTCAATAGATACCACATAAAGCCTGATCTGCAGAAAGCCAAACTCAAACCTTACCAAATTTAATTGTAAAATCCTCATTACCAGACCACTGAGGAGCAGCGAACAGCATAAAACCTGATCAGCCTGCGAGTTACTCGCAGGCTGATCTGGTTTTATGCTGTTCGCATAGGACTTTTCATGGTGTCCTCTATGAGGGAAAGGGTTAAGTCTAATGACACTAGGAAAATCTTACCATTGCAGGCTTCATACCCACTTATTTTGGATAGATACTATTATATAGACAATGCACAACACCAACCGACCATAGCACCTTGAAATTTGCGAATATTCTCCACATCTCCATGAAATCAATACATTTTTTTTTTTCATTTCTCAACATTTCCAGCATACACCTGCACACCAGGTAAATGCTAACGCCCGTCTCTCCTTCCAGCGTCCAGGCCTGGTTTGTGTACCAGATGCCCAGATCTACCTAAACAAACCCAGAAAATATCCTTGTTTATTGTTTATCTTTCCATCATCAGGATGATGAGTGAATGATTCATTTTCATGTTTTTCTCTCTCAATCCACAAGAGAGTTAGGAAATGTTCCATTAATTGTAATGCTGATCAATCTTTTACTAAGCCTGGTGAGTGACTAGCGGAAGGTAGCTGGCCAAAAAAAAAGGGGGTCGGTTAGACGAAACTCTATCAAGGACAGTGCCTTCTGTCAGCAGAAATGTCATTAATGTCCAGCATATGTTTTTCATATTCATTTCACACATCAATTAGGAAATTGTGAGATTGATGTTTTATAAACACATGCTGTGCCAACTATAGGGGCAATGTTTGGCCACTCAGAGCAATATTAAATCTGGTACCATTGTTTATCTAAGTACTCAAGAGTTTATCCTGTAAGTCACCGGAGAATGGTGTTAAATTTTATGATGGTGATGATGAAGAAGAGAGAAAATGATGATGATAATGATGATGATGATGATGATGATGATGATGATGATGGCCATAGAGTTACTCCAGAATTAAGAATATATATGGGTTTTTCCCCAACTAATCTGGGGGCAAAAACAAACTTTTTCAGTTACAACTTCGTGGTGTTGCACTAATTCTATTGTGAACAGTAGTGCACCGTGACGCTATAACAGTAAAAGTTTGTTTGTACCCCCAGATTAGATAGAAAAAACCCACATTTGCCGAGTTCCAGATAACATCTATTGGAAAAGAATTCATGGAATTCAATATTTACTTTTGATCCGTATTAAAGTAATACAGCTAACACATTAGGGGTACACAATGACGAATCAAAAGCAACATCTGAACCAGATCAGCCTAAATGCTATCAATATTTCAAATGAAGTTAAAGGTTGCGGGCCCTGGCTACAGATGTCTGATATGATTTTCAATAAATAATGAAGGAGTGATTGATGGCATATGGGTGTACAATGAGACTAGTGGTCTGTGACGCAAAAAGTGGTGCAAAATTACTAGGATGACTTAACCCTTTCCCTCATAGAGGACACCATGAAAAGGCCTATGCGAACAGCATAAAACCAGATCAGCCTCGCAGACTGATCAGGTTTTATGCTGTTCGCTGCTCCTCAGTGGTCTGGAAATGAGGATTTTGTAATTAAATTTGGTAAGGTTTATCTGTGGTTTTCTGCAGATCAGGGTTTATGTGGTACCTATTGAGTGCGTCAAAATGAGTCTAAATGAGGGAAAGGGTTAAAAACATCCTAATCTACTAAGTCATTTTAGGCTGTGTTGGAGCATTGTAAAGGTAGACCAGAAAAATGAAAGCCAATTTTCACTCTGAACAAGTTTTACGATGTTTCTTTCACATTATACATTTGGTACTGAGGAGCTACAAGCAGTATAAACCTAATAAATATACAAAAAACATCAAATGATGCTAAACCACTATCAAGTAGAAAATTTTCTTAGAAGATATCATCCTGAAAATCAACCCCAATCTTTTTCTTCCCATAAGGTATCTACCCACCAAGTATGAAAACTGTATTTCTATTCTAACAGGAGTTATTTGACAGAAACGACCTGTTTGACATCCCACCGCCCAATAACATACCCACATTCTAATAACAAGGATTTTTGTTGAAAATTTGACTTGATTTCATTAGTTATTTCCTTGATTATGGAGGACACCATGAAAAGACCTATGCGAACAGCATAAAACCAGATCAGCCTGCGAGTAACTCGCAGGCTGATCAGGTTTTATGCTGTTGCTGCTCCTCAGTGATCTGGAAATGAGGATTTTGTAATTAAATTTGGTAAGGTTTAAGTGTGGTTTTCTGCAGATCAGGGTTTATGTGGTACCTATTGAGGGCGTCAAAATGAGCCTATATGATGGAAAGGGTTAATTCTTTTACTAATTTCACATTACAGCATGGCTGCATGTAGATACCACATTCTATTTTAATCACAGAATAACTTTGTGCAAAAACAAAATTAAATAATGCACAAAATTAAGATTTGGGTTACAATGTAGGAATTTTTTTCACCTTATAAATGGAACTAGTGAACCTGATGTTGTTGAGTATGTGTAGAAATTGACAAGGTATTTGATTATTTATGATATCTGCATGTTTGCCTTTCTATTTCAAAGTTAACTCACCACCATGCAAAATATGTGCGAACGATTTTAAGTAAATTACATACATTGGAGTTTCTAATGCGAAGCGCCACTTTTTTCTTTTTACAGGGGTAGATCTTCATGTATGTAAAAGGGGATGCTGTTCTGATTAATAAATGTCACTGATATTTTGTTCACGCTTAAACTGGTTGTTTCCAGTGCAAAATAATGGTAAAAGAAAATATGTTTAACAACAATAACACATTAAAAGCGGTAAGTTATGTTTAAACATCTGTATAACATATTCCAATCATATTTGTTAGTGCAGAATTGCATTGCATGGTCAGCACTTAGCACGGAAAGGTAGAGTTCAATTGGCGTTTGAAAATATGCAAATCAGCAAGGCTTGTTTTGGATTTTCAACTACTAAAGATGGCGCGACGCCACCGTCTAAAAACAGTGTATAACCTTTAAGAAAAACGGACCCACAGCCACCTGAACAATATCAATTAGATCAGCTTGTTAGAAACTATACTCGATTCGTTTAGAGAAGTAAAGAAATGAAAAAAAAAATGAGGCTAGACCACAGGCTAAAATTAAAAATGGACTTTGGACTAAATGGTGACTTGACATAATTTTCAGTAAATTACAATATTTCTATTCTATGCATCAGTTATCACAAGACAAATTGTAAAATTGGGGTGTTACTTTCATAGCGTAAGTCATAAACTACACTTTTTATCACATTAACCGAGAATTTATGTCTACATGGTAAAAATAATGGAGGTTTTTATATGTGACTCAGCAGGACTTTTATTGCAGATTCTTAATAAATAGATGCAGTATTCTATAAGTAGGGAAATAAAATACTGATTTTAAATGTTAACAGTAATTATTGATGTCCTGTATTTCATCATCATCATCAGCAGCAGCAACACTATCAACATCATCATCAGCAGCAACAACACCACTTAACATCAACACCAACATCATCATTAACAACACTCACACCAGCATCAACACCATCAACATTATCAACATCATCAGCAGCAACAACAACACTCAACATCAACATTAACAACACTCACACCAGCAGCAACACCATCAACATTATCATCATCAGCAGCAATATCACCAACACCAGCTGAAACAACAATAACATCATCCTAACAATCACCACAATTCTAGCCATCACTTTTTGGGTTTTAGATAATCAAGGTAGCATACACCAATAAGGTTATTTAGTGTCTACTCAAGGTCTATGTATAATACAAATATCCTTGTGTTCAGTTTGATCAGGAACCATCTTAGCTTAGCAGCTAACAAGTTATATCCTTACACCTAATTTCTTTTCATAATTCATGGGCCACAACTCCTGACTTGATCTTAGCAGAAGGAATATTGATCTAAAAGATTTTCCCCCCAGGATGATCAATAATCCTCAAGAATTAAAGATACAAGGGTGTAAATAAACTAATGATAATCTTAAATGATGGACAAAGGACGGACAATGGGCATCCAATGATACTCAAAGCTCAACCTGACCACACGCAAGCCATTTACTTGCAGGCTGATTTGGGTTTTTGTTGGTAAATAGGATAACTTTAATGACATGTTTTGCAATAATTAACTTATAAGCTAACGCCCCGACCTGAGAGACAATGATGTAATCAAGTCAGACTCACCAACAATTGGTGTACAAAACCTACAACTGGGCAAGATCATCTCCCTGCCAGCAACAGCTCAATCAATCAATCAATCAATCAATCAATCAATCAATCAATCAATCAATCAATCAATCCTCTGTCACAATCTCTGGATTAGGCTGTGCATGAACCTCGTGTCCTATATCCTTCCTCTACAGAAAAAAAACAACATTTCTATCCATGATAAAAAAGCCTATCTATATATCATTCTCAGAGGAGATAGCTGCTAAAGTCACAGTTCTAGATATAACTGATCAGCCAACACAAATGGGCCTACTCAATAAATGACAGAAAGTGTAAATAAACAACCTGTACATCCATAAAAAAGACTACCTTTGCAATAAAAACCTTTCTAGTCATGCAGAGTGATGGATCAAATCTTTCATGTGAGCTGTCATTGATATAGCATGTGCAAATAATCACGACAATAAACAGTTATGTGCTAGATCCACACATGAAAAGGCATGACTTGCTGGAAGATTGTTTATGGTGTTTGCAGGATGGATTAATTTGTATATATTTATGTGTGTTCTGATTGTTTTGCTGTCTCAGGGTGATAATGTGATATAATGTCAGTGTACATGGGTAAATTATAATCATGTTGGCAAATAAATGTGGACTGAACATGAAATAGAAAGTTTGTGTCCATCTGATACCAAGTACCCAGTATATCCATCTGTCCGTCCAACTGATTGTCTGTCTGTCTGTCTGGGGGAACGAGAAATAAGGCTATGCACTGCTTTTGCATATTCAATCAAGTAAAGGGCCCATGTGACCAGCATGAATCTGCTAGAAACACACAAGCTCAGGAATTATCCATGGGGAAGTGCTCAATGTTTTGCTTAAAAAAATCTGATAAATGAGAAAAAGGTCAACCAATCATACACAGGACTAATTAAGTTCTCAGTTATTTTGGCCAAATGAGATTTTTTTCTTATGATTTTTTTTGGAGTGAGTTATGATTATCCCTGCAAGCAGATAAGGTTCTCCGCTGTTTGCTACTCCTCAGTTCTTGAGTCTGATCTAGTTTTCTGTTTTTCTCCATAGTATCAAAACTGGATCTATCTGATTGGAACATTTTGCATGTGTGTTTACAATGAAGTATGACTGCACAGATAGATAGGTCTATAACAGTTGCTACATTGATGTTTATTTTCTGTCATTGAGACAATTACAGACAGTACAATTTCCAGCTTAATTAAACCTGCAGCAAGCTGGAAAGCTTCCCCCACATTAAAAATTGGATAAAAGACATTAGGAATTGAACCCATAATGCAAACTCTGGCGCTGGGGATTGGCTCCGCATCATTGACTGCCACACTGAGTTACCACATGACCATGGTGTATACCAAACGTCATGCTATTTATTTCCTGTGATTTAGCTGAAACTTGGCTATATTTCAACTCACTGTGGCAGAGATCTATGCAAGATCCCCTGCATTGGAGATTCCTTATTGTGAGGGGCTGAGTGACAGGGAGACAGCCATGGGGACACTTGACTGAAAGACATCCTACCACAATGTCATACCACTGGAAGAGTACAAATGGTAATCCAATGAATAAAATCATTAATCAAACCCACAATCAAACTGATTTGCTTAGAACCAGCTGTGGTCCCATAATAAATAAAAATGCTTTAGAGTCTGTTTTAAATTTTTTTTGCTCAAAGAATTACCACAGAACATTCTCACAATGAAAACCACAATACATGAACAGGACAGAGTTAATCACTGACTAACAATTACATCTAACCTGAAATAAGTTTAACCCTTTCCCTCATATAGACTCATTTTGACACACTCAATAGGTACCACATAAAGCCTGATCTGCAGAAAACCACAGTTAAACCTTACCAAATTTAATTACAAAGTCCTCATTTCCAGACCACTGAGGAGCAGCGAACAACATAAAACCTGATCAGCCTTGGCTGATCTGGTTTTATGCTGTTCGCATAGGTCTTTTCATGGTTTCCTCTACGAGGAAAAGGGTTAACATGTGATATTTCACAGTATATAGACAACACAGCCCAGTTCAATAAAATCTTATGCAAAAAATCTCCATCCAAGAAAGGTTTTCTGGAACATACTCAGTCTCTGACCCAGAAACTATTTTTCTGGCACATTAAAAACTTGTCATTAAGGAATTATAACCTGGAAGAATTTCGTCTCTGAAATTAACAACCTGCAGGCCAGTTACATCTACACTATACAACTGAAAAAAAACAACCCAGTTTAATAACATCTCATTTAAAATAACAGTTGAATAACATCATATGGAAAAATGTCAATCAACAGAACCAACACAAAATTTAAGAAAATCTCATAAATTCCCTCAAGCATCAGCCAGTAAGAACAAAACAAAAACAAAAATTTCACAAGCATGCATTTCAAATTCCTTTAATTGACACCCATTTATTAAATGATATTATTCAATGATTAATTTCGATATCTTAACATGTAATCCACTGAATGCCTTCATGAATTACCCACACTCTGAACTCCTCTTCCAGTATTTATTCACACAATTCCAGATGATTTTTCTCCTTTAGATTTTAACCTATTTCTCCATATTTGAATACATTCACACACTACTACATAAACATCCCACTAGTACAATCCATCTCACTAGAGCAATCGTTAATCATTAATTCCCCAGTCTATCCATCCCCCACTGCCACACGATAGTGAGAGACCACAATAAACTGACAACCAAGTGGACCATGTGAGCACCACCACTGCCCTCTCTGATGCTCCCCACCTAATCTACAAAACACTCATTCACAGCTGGCTGCACATCACAAGAGGCCGCCTTTTTATCCCCCTTCTTACGCCTATCAGCAGGTAACATGACCTTGTTTGTAGACCTTTATCAAGGAAATGGCCTGAGCAACCAGTGTAAAGCCAGATCAGCAGGACAGTTAGGTATCAGGTTTTATATTACCTGATACTCTTTAGTACCTTGGAAAATCAGGTATTAACACACTGAACCTTTTCAGACTGATTAATGCTTTTAGTTTGATCTGGCTTTGATATGGTATACTAAAAAGAGAAGAAAAAAAACACTGAAATTTATTGTTTTCCATTTTTTAAAGGGTGACATTCTCACTTGTGTTGACCTCTGCGTCCATTGCAGACCAAGATCAGCCTGCACATACAAGGATTCTGATCATAGTTTGCGCTGCTCGCTTAACTAAGAAATTTAGCATGGTAGGGGTTAAGAATAATGCAAAACTGTACAACTATTAGGCCACTTTTTAATTCCCACCCATAATGCTAATCAGTGAGAAGCTTGACCCTAACATTTAGACAAAATGCACCATTAAAACAACATTTGTAACCTTATAAAACCTGATCAGCCTGGAAGACCACAACCTAATGTCAACCAGATTGATGAACTCTTGTCAGGCTTACTCATGTTTTTTTTTTTCAAATTATATTCAACAAAGTGTCAAAATGTGTCGTCGATGTAAATCCAGTTTTTATGCCCCCAATATCTTGCAGCATGTTATTTAACGAGTGTTTTATTGAGGATTTGTGTTACTGTTTTGCAACACAACACTACAAAGTGCCTATCACATTCCTCTGTCAAAATAACGAAAGGAAAAAAAATACAGATAAGAATCTTTTTTTCAATGACAAGATGAAAGGTATTGTCAGAATAATTTCCGCGGCCTGAATTAAAGAAGTAATACTCTGTGAACCAGTACCTTTTCATTTTTAAACATAGGTTTCAGACGTAAGTTTAGTTTCATTCATCGGATGTTTGTCACAATATTGAAACACAACCTGAAATTGGGGACGTAAAGAGACAGTAGAAATTGAAATCTTATGAACCTAGGTTAACATTAAACAAGAGGGCCATGCAGGCCCTGGAATAGCTCACCTGAGATGGTAGAGTGTGACCAAGGAACTTCTGTGCAAAAATATTTTAAAATCCAGTTAGCACTTTTGGACAAAAAGATTTTTGTTGTTTTCACACGTTTTCCCCATTTCAGTTGCCATGGCAACCAGATTTTGGCATGGAAATTAATTCTTTAAACAACTTCAGAAGAGGATCACCTAAAGAACATTCCTATTAAATTTTAAAAATTGGCCCAGTAGTTTAGGAGAAGATTTCATTCAAGTTAAATGTTGATGCCGCACGCCAGACATACATGGGCCACAATAGCACACCTTTGGAAAAGGTGAGCTTAAAATATCATCCTTGATATGGAGCGGTAGATTGTTTTAACCCTTTCCCTCATAGAGGACACCATGAAAAGACCCATGCGAACAGCATAAAACCAGATCAGCCTGCGAGTAACTCACAGGCTGATCAGGTTTTATGCTGTTCGCTGCTCCTCAGTGGTCTGGAAATGAGGATTTTGTAATTAAATTTGGTAAGGTTTAACTGTGGTTAGCTGCAGATCAGGCTTTATGTGATACCTATTGAGGGCATCAAAATGAGTCTATATAAGGGAAAGGGTTAAATCCTGGTGATGCTGCTCATGGCTCATTAATTCATTTTACTATCACTACATAACCACATGTTTAAAACCATGCTTCAGACAACAATACATCATAACCATGAGGAAGAAAAACTGTTGAACGCCTTAGCTGTACACATGTTTAAATGCTGGAAATAAAACACAGGTACACTAGAGTATAACTAAAACTTTAACTTTCATTTTGAAATCTTCGAAAGATGACACTTAGTATATTAAAGTATGCATGTATTCATTTAAGTTATCGTTTCAAATATGACTCAAAGTTTTAGAGGGTATTAAAGTTTGTCATGTTCAGTCCAAAGGTAGTTCAATGTCCACTGTTGGAGAGAATTTTTCAAAACCTTTCCAGGTGCAAAGTACTGGTCCAACCCTGGAACCACTGACAAGGTTTACGGAAAATCGTAAGATCTTTAAAGAAAGAGGAATGATGGGGTATTAAATTTCATATGGCAGCATTAAATAAGAAACTAATTTAATGACAACTGAAACCATCAGCCTTGGTGGTGCAATTGGTGATTACAGCAAACTATAAGACTGTGAGTAGCCCTCAATCAAATTGACTGCTGGATGCCTGAGGAATGATGGGGTATTAAATTTCATATGGCAGCATTAAATAAGAAACTAATTTAATGACAACTGAAACCATCAGCCTTGGTGGTGCAATTGGTGATTACAGCAAACTATAAGACTGTGAGTAGTCTTGAACCATGGACCTGCAGGCTGAAATTTGACCCCTCAATCAAATTGACTGCTGGATGCCTGACTGATGCAGACATGTGTCAAGATAAAGGGCTCAAACAAATGGTAACTTCTGCGTGATTTGATATGGTATCATGCCACCTGGTTTATAATTCACTACCTAGATCAGCATCAAGCAGAATATAAATTCTAAACTTATTTATTTTACTGCAATAGTGAAACAAGTTTTTATAACAAGTTTTCACAACTTATATCAATCCCTCTCCATAACGTTGACGGTGATGTATGGTCATTATAGTGGGAGGAAACCATGTCGGTGGTTCTATCCGGATACCTCCGTGCATTCGGGGTCTTCCTCCACCTGTATTTAGCTGTCCGAGAAAAAAACCAGCAGTGGTCTATGATAGGACATGCACTTCAGGATTGAGAGGTCCAAAATCAAGTCCGGACAAGCACACTGCTAAATCCTTGATCAAGAAATTAACCCAGCATTGCTTCACTTCACCCAGGTGTAAATGGGTACCTGAGAGGGCATGGCACCATAATGAGAGGCTGCCATAAGTGGAGTGAAAGACTCCCCAGGGAGATCAATATATGGATACAAGAAGCCCAAAGACCAGGGGTAAAAGCTGTAATGTCTGTGAATGCAGCCATGGCATGAAACTTAAACTATATTTATTTTCCATACTACTGTACTCTCTCACATACCTGACTGGGAATCAAACCCAGGATGCATTGGTGAGAAGTGCAGTGCATTACCACTACCCTATGCAGAGAAGTCTCAATATGACTAAAATATGTTGGTTGGTCATTTAGCCAATGCAAAAGGAGACACAAAGTACTTTACTGCAGCACTAACTTACCACAAAACACAGCCATTTATCATTTTCTTTTGTGACAAACTGTTTGATAGGTGTTTGTGGCGTATACTTTTATGTTGAAACCTACTGATCCATTATGGGTCTGAACACTAAATCATGGTCACTGTACAAGTCCTCAATGTGTTCTAATGCTTTAATGATAACATTCCAACGATTGACTAATCCTTTGTGGACATGTTGATAATGATTGGGATAGGAAATATCAGATTTTAATTTTCTCTCTCTCATTGATATAGATGTACACATCATAAATTATAAACACATTATAATAACATATCTGATTGTATCACATAATTATTGGCTTGTATTGTGCACAAAGGATTTTGAATATAATAAACATATCCCTCTCTCCCTCTCCCTCTCTCTCTCTCTAAGATAGGTAGATAGACAGATCTACCTTCCATCCTGTCCATCCATTCTTCCATCTGTCTATCTGTTTTTCATAATGAATAAAAATCATAATTAATAATAAATTAAATTAATAAATTCAATGAAAACCAGAGCTTTTTTTTTTAAACAAAAACATATGTATCCCCAAGCTCACCATACATTAGGTCCTTCCCGCATTTGATTGTTTTCTGTTTTTAATTCAGGTATTACAATCCTAATCAACTAATGACTTGCAAAAGCCTTACTTTTTAGATGGGCAAAATTTAAGCTTTGTTCATGAATGTGTCATCTAAGATCAAAATAATATGATGTGATTAAAGGGAAGAGACAGAAGGACAGTTCCATTACTATATGCCATATCCTTTGGAGGCATAATAAACATCCTGAAAAATCATCCCAGCATGTCACTTATAGTGTGGACACAACCACCAATGCATTATCAGGGTTTATGACATTTGACCTCTTATGTGTTACCATGACCTTTGAGCTGTGGACCTAGATTTTGCACTCATCTTTTCATAATGGCCAACATTTCAAAGACAAAGTTATGCAGAGTACACAAAAATAGACCCCCATTTTTCACCTTTGAACTCTGTGACCTTGACATTGGAGCTAAGGACCTGGTTCTTGTACACAAAAAATCTTCTCATTATGATAAGCATTTCTGCTGAGCAATTTCAAATTCCAGCAGCCATGAGACAAGACATGAAAAAATAGACCCCATTTCAACCTTTGAACTCAAAGTGTGACCTTGACCTTAAAGCCTAGTGCACCTAGGTCTGATCTGGGTCTGCAGTGTTTGCCAATGGGCCAAAATGAGTAACTGCTACTCTACCAAGATATAGCTACCATAGTTTGGCACCAAGCCAGATTATGCTGTGTATGATAATATATGGGCCCTCCAAAAACAAACACATATTTACATAGCATCTATATAATATGCACTACTTAACTCTTTTTTGCAAACACAAATTAAATGAAATACATGTCAAGCAAGTCTGAAAATTTTCAGCTTAGAAATTTCATGCCAGCTGATTTGGATTTTACTAATGTTATTGTACAATTCCTATCATGAAGAGCATCAAATGAGTCACTGCAAATTAAAGAGAGTATCGAGTTACAAATTACGGAATGTAACTTTGTCTCAATGGTAGCTAAAAGGTCAATGTCACATTTAAAAAACTCATAATTTCATGCTATCAATAACATAGTTGCATTTGCACAGCCATTCCAGCTCAATAATGCACGTCTAGACAGGATCTTATTGTTTTTTATTGTGTGTTTTTTTCGCATACTATCATTACCTCCTGTGGGAAGAGTAGCCATTAACCACAATGGACTGGTACTTGCCCATTAGTGGGACATCTGTAATTATATTGAATTAAATTTCTAAAACCAGTCAATGTTTCTAAATAAATGGGTCCCAGTCTGTATGGAACAATGAATATTAATATCAATATGTGCAGTGACATGCATGGCAACCTACACCTGATGCATGTTTGTCTTTGTGTTACAATCAATATAGAGATGTCAATGCTAATAGAACCACAAAATGGGCTAACTGGATTATCCACTTAAATGCTGGTCTATAAATCGAACTAATGAAAGTTTTAAGGTAATTCATCCATAATTAGCCTATACTCATTGTCCATCAAATGCTTGAAAAGACTTCAGATGCAAATGCAACCATCCATTGACTTAGAGTTCTCTTTAGCTCATAGTCTTTAAAGGCTTGCACTATAAAATTCCCACAATCACTTAATGATCACAATTTAATGATGAATGGATTACCTTAAAAAGCATTTTTATGCCATCAAAATTAAAAAAGAATGTATATGGTAGCATGTGAGATAAAAAGTGTCAGCTTCTCTTGGACAGAAACAATGACAATTTTACAGTTGTTATCCTGTCTCTAATATAAGCAAATTAGAATCAATCATTACCAAATTTGGCAACAAAACTAAAGGGCACAATATTTCAACCAAAGTTTGTTTAATATCAAACAAGAGAGTCTGTCACTTTGGAGTTGAATCTAAAATTAACAAACAACTTGGACATGAAATTAAGGTCCTATTTACTATTGACTATTTGATGATTAACTTTATTAGGACTGTCTCTGTTTGTTTTGTTTTTTGCTTTGTATCTATATTTTCAAATTCAATTATTATTGTACAAGAAATAGACGTATCAAGCAAATAAACAAGTTTCAAAAGGCCCTATACAAGTTTTTTTTTGTGATAATTAGCTTTTTTTTAATCAGACCTTTTTATGATAATTAGAACACACAATTGTGTTAACGAAGGCAGAGAAGGTCTGGGTACAAGAAGTCGCCAGCGATGGGAAGAGGCATCACAGCAGGAGAAAAGATCCATGGTTCAGACGGAAATCAGGAAAGGCGAGGAGCAGGCTAGGTCAGCAAGGGCCGTCCAACTTGGACCCCAAGGAAATTGGACCAAGTGGAATGTACCAGAGAGGAAACTGACATGGCAAGAACTCTGGACATACGAGCCCCTCCAATTGAGCTTCCTGCTGCGCTCTGTATATGAGATGTTGCCAACACCTACTAATCTGCACCGGTGGAATCTTACAGATGATCCTTCCTGCCCACTGTGCGACTCACTAGGGACACAGCGCCACATACTTTCAGGATGTCCAGTTGCTTTGGCTCAAGGCCGTTACAGATGGCGCCATGACAAAGTGCTTGGAGAGCTGGCCCATTGCCTAGAGAAAGAACGCAAGAAAGAACGGCGAAAACAAAAGAGGTCCCAGTATATTGGTTTTGTGAAAGAGGGGGAACGAAAGCCAGGTTCAACATTCCACCAAGAAGGTATTCTCTATGAATCAACACATTGGGATATGAATGTGGATCTGAAGAAGCAGCTTCGTTTCCCAGAAGAAGTTGCCCACACAACCCTCAGGCCAGACATCGTGATTTGGTCAAGAAACCCAAAGAGAGTTATACTGGTAGAGCTTACTGTGCCGTGGGAAGAAAGAGTAGAAGAAGCATATGAGATGAAGAATGCAAAATACCAGGATTTGGCCAACACATGCAGGGAGAATGGATGGACAACGTGGGTGTTCCCAGTTGAGGTTGGGTGCCGAGGTTTCCCATCTCGGTCAGCGTGGAGAATGTTTAGAGCCTTGGGAATCAAAGGGAAAGCTCGAAAGCTCACAATCCAGGCTCTAGGTAAAGCTGCAGAAAGAGCATCCAGTTGGCTATGGTTACAGCGTAGCAAGCCAGACTGGCAGCTAACGTAGATAGGGTAGTGCCCGATCAACCTACCCGCCCCACCATCTTAGAGTGTACTGAGCGATAATGGGGCAAAACACCCGATGATAGATGGCCGCTCAGCTGATGACATCTACGTTTGCAGAATACCTGTATCTTCAACATTGTGATAATTTGCACTCTCGTTAAAAAAATTATGCTATTTTTGACAGTTAGCTTGTCCTATTGTTTAAATTATGCTATTGTGTATAAAAATCCTTGCCCACATCCCCCCCCCCCGCCACCAATGGGGTTTGAACCTTCAACTTCCTGCGCCATAGTCAAGTATGTCACCACTGGATGACAGCACCCTAATACCTAATATGTAACAACAGAAAAATTCTTTCCCAGTCACTGCAGTTACTATAGTAAAGATCCATTGTTGGTTTGTTGGTTATGGTCAATGGCCACTCACTAGGACCAGGCATGCCAGTAGGTGGGGGATCTGACAAACTGTACAGTCAATAAGACAGATGGGCAGATAGGGCATGTTACTACACAACCCATCCTGCACTTCCTGTCATTACCACTAATTGATACACCTCCTTAGTAATTTGTCACCCTTCAGTATTACTGCATGTAACCAATTAAAACTCTGATCAGCTGTCAATGATGTGTGTATGGGTGTGTCTGTCAAAATTCAAATTGAACTTTTTTTCAACTAAAAAATCTCAGAATCTGAATTGTCAGAATCTTTAAACTTTGCAGAAGTTGGGGACCATATTCCTGTGAAAACATGCAAGAAATAACATCTATGTATAATATCAATTACAAATGTCAATAAATAAATAAATAAGTAATCAATGGTTCACCTGGTTTACACAAAGGAATAGATGGTTTTGTCTGTGATACTGCTTGTCAGTAGTTGACCTAGACATGAACAGGCAAGGCAGGGCTAAACCTTGGAAAGGTATAGCAAGTTCTAGATCTTCCAAGAAAACCTCAAGCTAACATTAGCTTATCATTGCATATCATTCTGGTCTAATCCATTCAGATTCACCATTTTACAACATGTTCGAACATTGTAAAACATGATCAGACTAAAACCAGCCTTTTTGAACAAGGACTAAGGAACAGTGTTAAACCTGTTAATAAAATCTGCAACTTTTTAATATAAATATGTCAAAGATCTAATAGTTAAAGTATGTGATTTAAAAAAGGCTATCAAGTTGTTGAATACCCCTGCTCAACAATATGAATGGTAATGGAAGACATTGCCGGCGGTACAAGAGGGCATAAATCCTACATAGCTCCACCTTAGTTTGAGAAGTGTGATAATTTCCTATATCCCAATAGTATAGCTTCAACGTTGAGTCTCTAATTGACTGGTACAAAGTCACACTGACTATACCATTTGCAACATTGACAAACTGTGACATAACAACAACAACAATTACTATTTGCAATAAGCTGTTACTTGTCATAATTACCAGGTGTCGGGCCACAATTAGTCGGAGAAGATCATGGTTAATCGCACAGGTAATGGTGATGGGTCATAAAAATGTCTTCCCATTATAACTGATTTGCTGGCTCTTTATTGCCACAACCATGATTTTGCTTTCACACAAATAGAAGCCACAGGCTTTTCTCCAAGGCCATGACTTGTCAAAATGAATTGATCCGACGTGTGACCTTTTACTTTGACTACAATACAACTTACCAACGAACATTGCCATCCCAGCCGGGGCACTTTCCTCCGGTGACAGCATCAAACTGAACAGGTATAAGATTGGTACCAAATGCACCTTTGTCTGGATGTAAGCAAAATGGGTTTACTATGGAATTTACTCAGAGCTGGTTCTACCCAGGAATTTGGTTCCCATGTGACTGTGCTTATACACTGGGCACGTAAAAGAACCAAGGGGTCTATTTGCAAAATGAGCTGGGATATCGCACCTAGACTCCCTTGTATTCAGCCACTGCCTCTACCTTCTGTCTCTTCAGCAACAGATATATATATTGAAACAGGGGTAAGTGGCACAAACAAGTTGTTCCAATGTGTTTTGTAGTCTGGTTCTTGGCTCATGGGGTAACCCCCATACACGTTATCTGTAACCTTGAGGCCGACCGGGAACAAGACTACAAAACATACTGGAACTATTTGTGTGTGCAATTCGCCTCTGGACTCCACTGGAAATAAGTGCTTGCAGTGTCTAATGGGTTATATCTGACCACAAGGTTTGATAAGTACCACTAGTCTACTACTTCTATATAGACAATTATTGTTATATCTTTATTTTTGGTGAAAATACAACTAATCCTTGGTCAGATGGAATTTCAAATGGTCATGGATTATTGAGGATGTAAAAATAAGAAAATGAAAAGAATTAAACCAATTGATTTACAGAAAATTCTGAAGCAGATGGCATGCACAACAACCTAACAATTGCACTGGTCAGATCAATACCACTAGTGTTTTCATACTCCATTGATCTGGAGCCATTTAGAAAGATACAAATCATTTCTGTCAACTGTTCCATAATGATTCATTTTGTTGACTCTGTCAATAATTCTGCATCAATGTTCGTCCACAGCGGCAGGTTTTTATCCTTTTTTTTTATCATTTTCCATGTCCCTCTCTTTCCTTCTTCTCTCTTATCTGTGTTTTTTTTTCTTCTTTATTTTCTCTCATTCACCGCTTTATCTCTCTTATATGTTTATCCTTCTGCCATCCCCCAAATACTCATCAAACATTTTTTCCATTACTGATGGTCAGTTGATAACAAGCATCTGTGTATCAATGTAAAATTAGTAGTCCCAAAGAATTTTCAATATGACTGAATATAAAAAGAAATCAAAAACTACAACAAGCATTGATACTTTTGCATTTGTTTCTGGCTAAGGTATTACCATACATCCAAACCATACTTTTTTTCAGGTAAAAAAAAAAAAAGAGTTATTTTTTATTACAAAGAATTAGTGTGTAACCACCGAAATCCCTTCAAAACAGTGGAATAAGTGCATATACAAACTTAATATACTATCAGAATTAAATTCAAGGGCCATTACTTCTACAATGGCTTACCCAATTAACAAAAATATATATGACACCCATATTAACTTACTGGTGATCACATCTATGAGGTTTCAAAATATTCTCCTTAAAATAGTTAAAGGATCTGTATTCACTTATAGCTCCATATACTCACATACAGTACAAGTCCAAGGACCAATAACTCTGCAACTGGTTACTTAGCTAACATGAAAAATCTAAAAAGTTCAAACTTATTTGTTTTACGTTGACCGGGAAACCAGTTTTTACAAATATACTATTCCTGAGTAAGATCAGCACTAAGTGCCTGGGAAGGTCAAGAAAAACACTTGCCCCCAAACGGGGTTTGAACCCACATCCTTCAGATCTGCAGTTTGGTATGTTACCACTTTAAAGTGATCTTATCAATGAGGTTTCAATAAAATCCCTTTAAAACATTGAATGAAATTGCATAAAAACATAGTGCTAAAGGACTAAGAGACAGATGACTAGACAACACCATAAAATGATATGGCTCTTGTTTCCTATGCAGCATTTATCTCCCTTTACATTTGTATAAATCTCTTGCACAGTCAGCATGCATGAGGAATCACTACCGATCGGTTCACTCACAGAAGTGTTTTAAAAACGAAAGCACAGAATCTGAAACAAAATTTCTGCTTTTTAGATTAGATTTTAATTGTGTAAAATGTTCAATTCATAATGCATTTTATCAAACCATTTCACCGCAATCTTCTTTCCAATCCATCACATTCCAGAAATTGGAATTAATGTTGTAAACTTTTTTTTTTTCAAATAATTATTTTCTCCTTTTTCAATTAAGGTTCGAAACGGGAATGAAACAAACATTTGCCATTTAAAAAGTTACCTTTAGAATCATTTTAAATGCAATTCTTATGTACTTTTGCTTAAGGCTGTTTTGAATTGACTAAAGAAAATCACCACCTATGCAACAAGTAAGAAATAATTTGACTTTATTAAAAAAGCAAATGAAGGAATAAGAAACACAGAGACACAAATCCTTTTTTAATAGGAGACAGATAACTCCCATGGGTAGATTCAGAGGAGATGGCACGACCCTTTTCAATTTTTAACATCAAAACCAGTAAACGATGATGGAGAACCCGCAAAGACCAGCCCTACAATCAGTTACTATTAGTAGTCACAGACATGAGCCGCTAAAACCCTGTTTTATCACAATGAATAGAATTCAAGAGCTGGAAACCAACTCGCAACCATTCGTTCAAACGAGAAACCAACCCAGGGCAGGCCTACTTGAATACTTGAAATTAAGCAGTAGAACATTATGCAAAACATTTTTTTTCCCCCTCAAAAACTTAACCAGATAACCCTAACCCCCCATCCCCACCAAATTTCTACACATGACCACACCCCTTTATATGGATCCACACCTGGATACCCAACCCCCTGATGGCAGTATAATGACCAGTGCACCAAAACAGGGGTCACTCAAGGTCATCTACTCAATGATCTCCCATCTCTTTGAAGTCTGGTCGTACTGCACTTGGACCCTGTACTTTAAAATAATTGTCCACCTCTAATGACAATCTTCATTGTTTACCTGTTTAAAGTTCTCCTGTAATTTAAATGTCAGTTCATGTTTATGCCTGTGTAAAAAAGCACTTTGTTTTCAATTAGTATGTTAACAGATTTTGGAATTTGAAAAGAAGGAAACTTTTACAGAAATATGTTGGTCTTTGTCTTTAATTATCTACTCTTTTCATATATATGTATTTTTCTTTCTTTTAAAATATATTATTGACAGTAAACAAAAAAAGTTTAACAGATCTGTCACTTTTAGCTCATCCTTAACAGATCATTAGCTTGGATTTAACATCCCACCAATAACATTATAATCATTTTTGGACTTGGTCTTCATGCAAAACATTAAAGGCTTGTTATGACAGTTTATATGATATAGAGAGATCTCTTTCTCTTTGGGTGTTCTCTCTTTCTTTCTCTTCCTCTCTGTCACAATAAAATTAATCATAGATTAATGAAAAATTTGCAAACTGAACCTCCGAGCCCGAGGACATTCACTGAGTGGACCACATTCTTGGCCACTCACTGGATACCCCTGAAGTGTTGGTTGAGGAATACCCACCCTGTCACCAGGTCTGAAACCCAATACCTCCACACACTGTGGGAATCCACATGTATACAGCAGTCTCGTGCAGTCAAAATGAGGGCTATACTGTGGGACACATAGTAGATACAGCAGTGTCTTCTATCATATATGAACTTAATTCTATTCTACATTGATTAGGAAACAAGTTAATATCTCTTGAGAGTTCCTGGATTGGACCAGTACTTTTAGCCTAAGATTCTTGTCTCCAATAGGGTTTATTAACCTCCAAACTATAATTTCAGTTCTGTACACTGAATTATGGTGACACAGAGTTAAGACACAACAACTTTAAAAGTAGATTAAGTTCATTGAAGTCTTGGGGAAAGAACAGAATGTGAAATTATCAACTGGTCATATTTGCAAATGTAAGGTCAACCTTAAAATCTCAACCTAAAATTAATATCATACCACATTTCTTTTATTGTGCTATTAAGTCAAATCTGTATACAAAAGACCGTCAACTTTGAATAAGAGTCAACATGCAATCAAAGGCCATTGACTGGACTCCCAGCACTGACTTTAATCTCTAAACAACAGTCACCTCCAGATAAAGGCCATTTTTCAATTTTCCTTGAGTGGATTTGTTCACAGGATTTACTGTATATCAATTAACCTTTTCCCTCATAGAGGAAACCATGAAAAGACCTATGCTAACAACATAAAACCAGATCAGCCTGCGAGTATCAGGTTTTATGCTGTTTGCTGCTCTTCAGTGTTGGAAAAAGAGACTTTATAATATTATTTGATAAGGATTAACTGTGTTTTCGCAGATCAGCTTTAGAACAGAAAACACTGTTGCAGTCAACCCGAGTGTATCAAAATGAGTTTATATGAGGGAAAGGGTTAACAAAGCCATTTTTGAATATAAAATCATAGTCTTTAATGAGGGCTGACCGTGAAACTATTCTAAGTACATATTGAGATAGAAGGAGATAAAACAGTTTTGCAGTCAACCCTTGATAAACTACATAGACTGAATTCCCTGGTAAAACTTAGACAAACTTTGAAAGATGATTTTGCTACAGGGCATGATAATCTATTCCAATATTTCAGCTATTTAAATGTTACTGTGGGAGTAATTAATTTTCCTGGTATCTGCTTCAATCAGTGAAAATAGCAACAACTAAATAAATCAAGCAAGCATGCAATAGATAAACTTAGAACTCTATAAATTAGTAACACCTTCACAAGGATATCCAGTTTGAAGAAATCATTAGACATGATATGACAAAATAAGTAAAAAAAAATGTAAAATCCAGTGCAAAATTTAAACTTTAAGGATAACTAGTTGAATTCTTTTTAGCAAATTCCTCTCACATACAGTGGATTTTTAAGCAGAATACAGAGCATATCTCTCAATCTGGACATACTTTATCATTTCATGACCTACCATCCCTGTTTTTTTTTCTATTTATAGTTACAGTGACCTTGACATCCTGTCTTTCATAAGCTTCCTTCAATTTCTGAAATGTTTTTCCACGGTCCTCTGGAGTACCTCCAACTGCTTGCATGCTTGTGTTTAACGTCCCACCAACAGTATTTCAGTCATTTTGGGACTTTGTCTACATGAGACAGATATAGTGCTGCCTCGCTGCAATAAATATCTGACAAGTGGGCATGATACAACACCCTGCCACTAGGCCAACCACTCGAACCTCCCTTGTGTGCTGAGCACCATGTGCATGTGAGATATACCAGTACCATTTCTAACTACATGTACTTTGGTGGTATGTTCAACTGTGGCCGGGGATCAAACCCACGACTTCCCAGTAACAGAGCAGACACCCTGACCACTCTGCCACTAGTTTCAGTAACCACCAACTGCACCTGCGAATTTCAAAGTTTAAGCTTGTGACAAGTATGGATCTGGTATAGCTTAAACTTCACAAAGTAAAACACGCACAATCACAAGAGTGTTCTCTGGAAGTGTTACATGCTGAAACTTGATGAAAAAAGTGTGACCGACAGACATACAGACGGATAGATGGCAGAAAAATGATCCTTATATGTCACCTCTGCTTACAGCAGGTGACACAATAAATTATCAAAGAATTCAATGTACTAATTAAGAAGATACACTTTAGAAAAAATTCATATAAAACAAAACTTAACTTACCTTTCCCCAGCATTTCTTAACGTAATCCACTTTGTTTACGTAATGAATAACATCCAATATGGTGTACTAATTGATGTAACCCAATTAAGGTGAGACACAGTTGAACTACACAAGTTTACATGTTTTAAACAAGTTTTACTTGTATTGTAAAGTCTAGGTGCAGATTTACACTGCAATTTTTTCCTCAGTCCTCTGTTTCACAATGATCTTATCTATATTTATGTCACTACTCAAATCCAATCAGCCCTTTTCTGTAGAATCTATTTAAAATCTTATGCTTGTTACGTGACACAATGACACATATAAATCGTACAATAAAAACATGGAAGCATGCAGTAAAGTTTAAAAGAAAATTCAACTCGAACACTGTTCTTTTACAATACTGCGCAGTTCAGTATCCCCGGCAGACTTCAATGAACATACAATAAAACATGTTATGCTCTGAATATTGTTAATTTATGATACCCATGCTCTTTGCGTTTTTTTACAATTTTCATAAAGTATTCTAGGTTCAATAAATCAAGAAGTCCTTATCACTAACTGCATAAACAAAGAACTCAACAAACTGAGTTACTATTTCTTATTCTGATGTGATGTTCATTAAATTAATGAAAGAGAAAAAAATAAAAAAGTCCAAGCAATTAGAGTAAGTCATTAATTGCTCCATATAATTAGATACAATGAATTTAAACATGTCAAAGAGGGGAAAAAGACAATATTTCTCTTACCCGCCTTCTATAAATGTGTATAAAAAAAACCTCAAAATATGTATTTTTTTATCTATATCTCTCTCTAGTTAACTCATACAAGTATATGATACATAAAGTGTATTTTACTATTCTGACATGATATTGCAGTTGACAGCAAACTAGCTTATTTTAATATTAAAAAAAATATCCTGAGCTGTCCCTTCATTGGTACTAATGAGCAAAGATTAATTAATTAAAGAGATGACACTTTTATTTTCATGACACTAATTATTACGAATCTGAAATTGAAAGTCAATTAACATTCCCAAATTATATTTCTGGTACCTATAATCTAAAAAAAAAAAAAAAAAAAATTCTGCACTTAATTTATTTTAACACAAAATCAAAGAAAGATTTTAAAATGACAGGTTGTGTTAGACATATTATCATTAGAGGTTCGCAGATTTTTATATGCAGCTAATTTCAATCATTTGGATAAACTTCATGACCCCAATTATCGCAATGATGCATCCAAAACAAGACAAAAGATGATGAGACACTTCTATTCCAGTCTACCAACCATCATTCATCATGTCCAATCCTAATTAACGATTAAAGTCCACGTACAGTTTGCACATGCTCATCAACAAGATGACTAAAAACATCAACCAAGACAATGAAAATCACCCTTATCCAAACCACAAGTTTCAACCAACCCAAGGTTCAAGTCACTCATTTCAACCAGTGCCCAATTTTTTTTAAAACCAGCTGACAGTAAAAAATTGTATCACCTGTATTGTCGTTATATTAATTATGCCTATCTACTTTTGCTTAAAAGTTTTCAAAGTGACCTCAGATTTCCAGATCTCCTACATTGAATTATGGAACCTTTGTTTTAATACACACTAAAATAGGACAGTACAAAGGGACAATGAGTCACAATTGTGTGTTTTCTGACTATGAGTTAGATCAAATTTCTTTCCGTTTGATCAGCAGTATTATCCATGTATCATCACAGCTTTACGGTCTGGGAGACAAACTGTATTTCTCTATAGAAACATTCCCCCTGAAAAATCTCATCTCAAGATCTTAAAAAGGGAGAGTTTCCAAGCACATTCATCTTGAAAAATGGATCACATTTGTTAAGATTTAAGAGAAAACAAAACGTCTTTAAGCAAAACAAATGTGTGCCTTTGATAGTTCAGCGAGACTGACAACAATTTTATGACAAATGAGGAACTGAATCTACCCATGAAAAAGTACAATAGTAAACAGATGTATCACATATCTCCCAATGTTTTACAGTGCAGACAAAAAGTAGTTCCTCTAATAAACGATCCAAGAGTCTATACACTTCCCTTAAACCTTTACCTCATGAATATTCACATTCAAATTAATGACATAAAAAAAATTAAAAAAAAAATTTAATGGAACTTTATGTTTCATATGAAAAAAAAGAAAAAAAAAAAAGAAAAACAAGCTACATTAGAATGAACACCATGCCCATGCAGGGGGCATTAGACCTTGGGGGTCAAGGTCAATTGAAGGTCAAGGTCAACTGGTGGATACATCTCATCAAGGTGCATGCACCTGTGAAGTTTGGAGGTTGTAGGTGGAAGGACTTCTGTGTTATGGTCAGGATTAAAGTTTTGTAACAAACAAACAAACAAACAAAAACAAAAAATGCCCCCCCCCCCCAATCTATCGATGCGGGGGCATAAAAAGGATTTTTCTTTGCCGTTCAGACTGTGTAGAATCTGAGTTACAAACAGAGGAGACCTTGATCAGACAGATCCTGGAAGGAGATACATGTCTGATCTTGGTCAGCTCCGAGGCATCAAACTATGTCAAAATGAAGTACAAGGTTAAAATACATATCCTCAGTTACATTCTCCTTCAATCTCATTAAAATAACAGAGTGGTATTTCAAAGCACTTAAAATTAAGAAAAAATCAAGAAAGTATTTGAAGTGAGAAACGCCTCAAACTATCCAACATTTTAGTATAAAGATATCTCAACACTACAGGCCTTAATGTGTCTTTTCTATTTAATAATAATAATAGGACAATTAAAGATATATCTCAATTATATTCTGCATAAATTTTATCTGTGAATTCTATCAATTTATGCCTGTGTTGTATAGTGATTTAAATAAATTTACCAGAGCTGTGGTATAAACATCTTCATTGTCATTTGATGAGAATTGAGTGGGCTTTTATAAGAGTGAATACAGCATTTATAAAATTATCTTCTCGCATATTTACCACACAGATGCTAATTTATATCCATGTTAAATTGGTTCAAATAAATGAATAACTTGTGCATATCCCATAAAGTTATTAAGATAACATATGTATCATTTAAAGTTATTTCCATAATTGTGCAAATTGCCTTTAGTTGATATCTCAGTACATTTAAAGGTGATAGACAGCTCTGTCAAAATTTCATCATCAAATAATTAGTACTATTTCCAAAATGATTTAAGCAATCATTGAACATATGTTTGTTTGCAGTGCTCCATTCCAGAACTTTTATGAGTAAGTAAGTTTTTTTTTTTTTTTTTTTTTTTTTTTGCTATTTGTTTTCAACCGTGACAATGGCAAAACTGAAGGGATTAAGATATTATTAAGCTTGCTCAAATGTTTATTTGCTTCATCAAGTATTGTTTTGTTTAATATGTTTGAATAAAAAAGCAGAGGCCATCCAATTGAAAATGGCATTACTTTTAGACTGCCAATTGCATTAACTGTAATGTCAAAGTGACCAGAATAAAATCTTTATGATATAAATTTCTTGAAGGAGGCATCTGTCAACAAATTTTTACAGATATAGATAATTTGATCAGTAAAGATATCAATTAACCCTTACAATGCTGCAGTCATTTGAGACTGCATTGAGTTTTACGACCATTGTAGACTAAGATCAGCTTGCAGATTGTCAATAAGTTTTTAGCACAAAGCACCCCCATAAACAACTAATGGTAGTCAGTCCAAACTGAAGAAAGGACAAGTCCATATAAGAAATTAAGCATGGTATGGTTTAATAAAGTCTGCATGATTCTAGGTCCCCCAGACACAGCCTCTAGGCACTATCTGGGGGTATGAGTACATATGTACTTACATGTTGAGTGCTGAATAGAATTCTCCCGAATACTCTCCAGAGCCTCATATCCCCAGCGACGGTCAAACTGACGCTTTCCCTCGTCCAGTCTGACCAATGGTAGCCTCACCAAACCAGGCATGTCATCAGTCATCTAGAGAAAATGGATACTTTTTTTTATTAAAAAAAATATAATGAAATAAAATACACATTAACGGAAAGGCACTGTGGTGACTCCAACATTAGTGTACACTGATTCCAGATATTAAGGTTGCAGTGAATTCATGCTGTGATTACTAGGACCGAAGAGTATAGTACTGGTCCAACACAGGAGCCACTGAGAGGGATAAGTAAAAATGACTGCTCCCAAAACAAATACCTTAAATTTGTTCTGAAACGATTTAAAGGATCACATGAAAGATGGACAATTTAAACAATGTTGTTTACACATCGAGAGCACATGTGGATGTAGCAGATTTAAAGGTCAGTGATTCAGATTGAACCCACTTTCCTTAGGACAGTTGTCCTAAATGGTCAGGGTTTTTTTAAGTCATTTGTCCCAAATTACAAGAAAAACTTCGGACAATTTTGTTATATCAAAATGATTTATAAGACATTAATGACACTTTCAAGTTTACTTTATTTATTCATATTCACATTTTTGCTTTGAAATATATCATTCAATATTATTTCAGAACTTCAGTCAGTTAAATAATTTCCTAGAATAAATCTTTTGATACCCTGTTCACTCATATAGGATTGAAATAAATAATTGTTATTCAAGTTAGTATCTAGAGGGATGCATTTCTTCAGCATAAAGTTAGTATGTCATAAAAGAGCACCCACCCAACCCTTAAGCATAAAAAATCTTACAAATAAAAGCAATATATATGTATTTATATATTTAATATCTTTTCAATTTCATTGACTCAAAAAACAAACAAAAAAAAACAAAAAAACAGCAGGTAATAATAAATTATTTAACTTTAAATGGAAATGTGAGATCATTCATACTTCTGATATTTTGAAGATGATGAATGAAAGAAAGATCGGACATATCATAATATTTTGATTGTTTATCAAATTAAACATAGAATTGTAATTTATATGACTTTCTATCTAATCAAAGTCTAAGGGGAATTCAGCAAAATCCGAAAAATCAGATTTTCCATCCTTCGACAGTAATACGATCTAATTTGAAAGTGCTGACAAATCAATTACAAGTATATATATTTTATTCCCCCACATCCTTTGATTCCTTATCTACTCTTTGTTTTTCAATCATCATTGACAGTTTCTTGCCGACATTTTTGTAACGGCCTGTTTATTTCTGAGAAGACTCGCCGATTTCCGGTTTTAACGACACTTGTTTAGACAATCAAATGACCACATCTTGTGGCACGTGATTTATGGTATCTGACAATTCTATTGGTTCTTCTTATAGACAGACGCTATTGTTTAAAACAAAATAGCAGGAGAAGAATAAATTTGCATAGGTAATTTTCCACTGGATAGAACTTGAATAGCATGAAGAAAGGAAAGCGAAACCTAACATGCATCATTCTATTTATTTAGTCATATTCCTGATTTTATTGATTGATATATGTATTTAATTTTAAAGAATCCTGTAATTATGAAAAAGAAAGATACTTATACGTAAAAATTGTGGAAAAAATCGATCTTTCCGGTGGTCGAAATTCTCACAACGTACGAGTCCTATGAACACGCATACAAACCGGCGACCCCGAGTATCAAAAATCGTTTCTAAATGTAATTATTTTCAGGGAAAAAAACAACACATTTTTTTATATAGATTGTAATATGATTAAAGTTTCAGCAGCAACAATGCTATTTATTTATTTATTTATTTTTCTTATTTTTATTTTTTTGCCGATAAGAAACTTTTATGCTGTTAAAAACCGACTTCGTCAATTTGAGTCTCAATGTGTCTGTATGAAGTAACAGGTAAATGCATAAGAATGATCGAGTCTCTATGAAGTAATTTCACCGTCCGGTACAGACATCTGTCGGTCACATTGTCTGACGAACTGTATTTTTATCGGCCCGATGGGCGTACTGAGTTTATTTTTTCCGGTCATCTGTAGCTTTTATCGGCCCTGGACCGAAGGGCCGATCCAATCTGAATCTCTGAAGGTTGATAAATTTTTTCCCGTTATGTATTCAGTCAATATTCTGTTACAATGCAGAGATCCAACAAATATTGTCATGGGGACTATTGTTGTACCCTTGTTGTTATAATATATCCGATATCCTTTATTAATCGTGCAAATTCAAAAAGTCACAGATGAAATATGTTAGTCACGCTGCACCCAGAATCAATGTGCTTCAAATGATTTCAGTAAACAATTGTAATGATAGCAAAATCTAATATTTCATGTAAGATAACTAATACTATACTAAGTTAGCTTCTCAGCAGAATTACCTCCCTTGCAAAGGTAATTTTTACATACTGCAACTGTGTTTAGTTTAAATGGGATTTTATGACAAAAAAATCTCATGTTCGCTGATAGAGACTTTGTAATTTATTTTTTTAATTTCCCAATAAATGCGTTAAGTTTACACAAACAATATCTAACACTTAGACACACTTCTATTGAAGCTCTAAACCAAGGTAAAACCTGTATTAAAAGTCCTGTCAAGGGATATTTACATGAGAAAATGGCTGCTTAACAGAAATCGACAGCTAAATGACACCTCTTTTTTTTTTAAAATCTGAACTTAGCTGTTTAAAACAAATTGGCCAAATATTATATCATTCAAATCTATTTCTATAAAAATGATTAAGAAACAATGTTTTGCAACTCAACTAATCCTTCTCAATGGTTTCTGGGTGCGTCTTAAAAGACTTTAAAAATATTAACTGCTCCAAGTGTGGAAGAATCTCCAAACCTTCTCATCACTGTCCATAGTGGTGGAGGGGTTAAAGCATCCACCTTATGAGTGGTAGGTTGTGGGCTTGATTCCCAACCATGACATACCAAAGTCATTAAAATAGTACTAGTAGCTTCCTTGCTTGGCACTCAGCATATTATAAGCAGGGTAGTTCTGGGACTGGTTGGCCAAGTGTCGGGATAATGAGGCTGGGTATGGTATCATGCCAAATGTCTACAGCTTGATTCTGCAGTGTGATTCTCAAGTGGACTTTCTCTCCATATGATTGAAAATCTGTTGGTGGGATGTTAAACCCAACAGCCAACCCTCAGATCTGTAGGTCCACCACTGTACCACAGGTACATTAAACATCAGCAGGGCAGGGTCATTCAGATTTTCATGTGAGGAAGCCTTCCAGCTGGCTTGCGGTAGGTCGGTGGTTCTACCTGGATGCCTCCGTGCATTTGGGGTCTTCCTCCACCTGTAATTACCTGGACGTCGCTATACATATGACTGAAATACTGTCAGAGATGGTAAACTCAAATAGTCAAGTCAAGTCATCATTAAATGTGATCATTGTCCATCAAGTAATTATGTTCCATCAAGTTATCAGGGAATTTCATAGTAAATGCAAGTCTTTATGGTCTTTGAGCAAATGTGCCTCCAAGTCAATGGATGCTTGTCTGCACTGGTCTTTTTAAGCATTTGAAGGACCATGGCTATGATTTAATGATGGATGGACTACCTTAAGATAAATAATATAAAAAAAAAAATGAAAAAAAAAAAAAAAAAAAAAAAAAAAAAAAACCCACATAGGTTGAATTTATTCAACCCCAGTAAGACGTACCTGTTCTGACCTGTAACATCTAAGTGTCTTAAGGTCCTGTCTCAGAACACAGAAGTAAGCCTCATACAGTGCAACTGGATGCTTTCCCTCTCTGAGAAGCTGCTCCACTCTGCCTCCCTCCACATCTGGAATATAAATAACAACATCATTTTATTTTAAACTCATGTAAAGTGAAACCTCTCAGCAGCAACATCTGTAAGAGTCATGGAGTAGTGTTGCTCCTGAGAGGTGATGCTGTACATAGGTATCCACTGTGTCAACCGCATGTCTAAACAGTAGGTCACTAACATGTCTAACAGTAGGTCACTAACATGTCTAACAGTAGGTCACTAACATGTCTAAACAGTAGGTCACTAACATGTCTAAACAGTAGGTCACTAACATGTCTAAACAGTAGGTCACTAACATGTCTAAACAGTAGGTCACTAACATGTCTAAACAGTAGGTCACTAACATGTCTAAACAGTAGGTCACTAACATGTCTAAACAGTAGGTCACTAACATGTCTAAACAGTAGGTCACTAACATGTCTAAACAGTAGGTCACTAACATGTCTAAACAGTAGGTCACTAACATGTCTAACAGTAGGTCACTAACATGTCTAAACAGTAGGTCACTAACATGTCTAACAGTAGGTCACTAACATGTCTAACAATAGGTCACTAACATGTCTAAACAGTAGGTCACTAACATGTCTAAACAGTAGGTCACTAACATGTCTAAACAGAAGGTCACTAACATGTCTAACAGTAGGTCACTAACATTTCTAACAGTAGGTCACTAACATGCCTAACAGTAGGTCACTAACATTTCTAACAGTAGGTCACTAACATGTCTAACAGTAGGTCACTAACTATAGGGTTCTTTTGTTGTTATTGCTTTGTCAAAGATTCATCAGGTATTATCCACTTACAGACTGAAAAAACCCACGTTTTCATATATTTTTTCTGTCTCCTGTTAACTTGTTTGTTTTACAATTTTTTGATGATTTTGTTCATATTCCACCTCTGGAGTGGGAAGGCATGGTTTCAATCCCTGGCCGTGACATGGATGTGCTATCTATACTAAATATTATAATGAATTGTGAAAATACTGAAATACTGTCAGTTGAAACTTAAACCCAACAAAAGTATAGTACCTGTGTGGTACTGAATTTTTACTATAATTGATATCAAAAGTACTGTAAGAACCCATACAGTTGAAACTTTCTTTAATTTCAATCTTATCTGAGGAATGTACCCTTTTCTCTGAAGCTGCCCCATGCAAAGTGAGAGAACTAGAGGCTGACTATTTACCTGAATGTATGCATTACAATAAACACATACCCCAGGGGGTAAATGCCATTTATATGAACATTTTTGATGTTATATGAATTTAAGGCAAATCGCATCATACATGACAAAATAGACATAACAAGTAAGTGGTGTTGCATGAGTACCCTACCGGTAAGGTGCATAATTTTTCAGTTACCATAGCAACCAGAATTTTGGTCTGAGAAAAAAAAAAAAAGACATGCAGAATCTCCATACTGCCATCTATTCATATACCAAGTTTCATAAAATTAAACAGTTTTTAAGTTATCGTGGGATCCAGATTTCCAGACCTCTAGATGGATGGACAGACATACAGAGGGCAAACCTATAGTCCCCTCCAGTGTAAACACCGATAGGGACTAACTAGATGTGGGTGTTCCTCGGAACACTTGTGTCGCCTGCATTTAAGCATGTTTGATGAAAGAATTGACTAGAAAATCGATCTTTTGACAAATTATTGATAAAGCATAATCTATTTTGTGAGGTACAAAATAACACCAAATCACACACACACACACACACACACACATATATATATATATATATATATATTTTTTTTTTTTTGGGGGGGGAATAAAATATTCAAACAGTGCAATATGTAATAATTTTCCCGAGCACTTTCGACTATACAGTCTTCATCAGAGGAGTGTCAGAATGACTATGAATTCAAAACATTAACTGTAAGAAAAATTATGACGTCATTAAGCACTTATGACGTTAATTATATATATGTTGCAAGTTTGTAGTCATCATTATCATTATTGAGTTATCATTCTTGTGTACTGCACTCAGACCAATGAGATCTATCTACTATAAATGTTTAAGGCAACACTTCAATACTTTACAAGTTATGCACCACACAAGAATTAAATCCAAAAAATAAACAAAGGGAATAACTCCAAAAATACAACAGTTATCATTCTTGCACAATGCACTCCATGAGATCTTTCACCTGTGAGGTTTCAAAGTAATACCTCAAATACTTTTCGTGTTATGCTCCAGACAAAAATGAAGTCTGAGTATCAACAAAGGCAATAACTCAAGGAAAAAGAGAAACAGAGTTATCATTCATGTGCACTGCACTCAGACCATTGAGATCTATGAAGTTTCAAGTCAACACCTCAAATACGTTTCGAGTTATGCCCAGACAAAAATTAAGTCTGAAAATCAACAAAGGGAAATAACTCAGAAAATATTAAAGTCAGAGTTATCATTCTTGTGCACTGCACTCCACCTCAATGTGATCTATCCATGTTTTAAGTTTCAAGGTGATACCTCAAATACTTTTTGAGTTATGTCCGGACAAAAATAAAATCTCAGAATCAACAAAGGGTAATAACTCAGAAAATACGAAAGTCAGAGTTATCATTCTTGTGCACTGCACTCACCTCAATGTGATCTATCCATGTTTTAAGTTTCAAGGTGATACCTCAAATACTTTTCGAGTTATGCTCCGGACAAGAAATACAGAATCAACAAAGGGTAATAACTCAGAAAATATGAAAGTCAGAGTTATCATTCTTGTGCACTGCACTCCACCTCAATGTGATCTATCCATGTTTTAAGTTTCAAGGTGATACCTCAAATACTTTTCGAGTTATGCTCCGGACAAGAAAGTGTGACGCCGACGACGCCGACGACACCGACGACGACGCCGACGACGACGACGACGGACAAAGTGATCCCTATGTGTCTGCCATGCTATGCAGGCGACACAAAAATGCTGTTTGCACTGGAACTTGTACATGTTAATACTCGTTATTTGTTTGACCCTTTACCACACTTATATGCGCCATTTTACACCATGGTATATATATATATATATATATATATATATCATAGAAAAACCTGATCAGACTGAAAGCAACGTTCAGTATAAATAGAATTCACAGTTCAGCCTCTCTGGCTGAGTGGGTATAATCACTACCTTAATAAAAAATTCATTCAGCTCCTCACCACTGTGAGTTTGAATCCTAGCAGTGTCGCTCAGATTTTTAAAGTGAGAAAGCCTTCCAGCTGACTTGCAGTAAGTCAATGGTTCTACACAGGTGGCTCTGTGCACTCCAGGTCTTCCTTCTTGCTATGTCACAGTGAACAATCTCCTTATTTAAAGGCCCTAAGTACTAAGTACTGACCACCTTCAGGCTAATCTGGTTCTACACTGGTTCATCTTCTAGGTAACTTTCATTTGCTGAGAAAACTTAAAAGAAATTTTAAGAAAAAAAACAAAAAAAAACAATATTTCTTTTTTATGCTATTTGGAAACGGAATTGGAAACATGTTTTACAATAATATGTTCAATTCCAATCTGTGACAAAACCATCGTAATATTCTTGCAACAAATATTAAACCTGACATGTTGCATCTTAATTCGTACTAGTATTGCGACAACTTCAAATTAATGGAGCCATATTTCAAGCTGGTCCCTCTCTTCATCTGTAACTGTCAGATATCTGAATCATCAGTCTAGTATAAACATATCTCTTTTACATCCATCATGAAACTATTTTTTTTGTGATTAATCTTTATGAACGTTTTTGCTTAGGCCAATACTTTGTTCATGGAATGGACTTAAAATAATTTTTGCTCCAAAGAGAAGAGCAAACTCATAAACCTTGGTTCCATAGTCAATTAACATTTAACAAGAGGGCCATGATGGCCCTGAGTCGCTCACCTGAGAACAAGATATTAGTGGGAGGAAAAAAACCCAGCAAATATCAAATGATATTGTGAAAAATGGAATCAGCCCTCTGCCAGCCATTAATCGAGTGAGTACTTTTGGACAAAAGGAATTTTCAAATTTGTACTATATACACATAAGGAAAATGGGCTTAGTCCCCTGGTGGCCATGTTTTTCAATGGATCAAAATAATTTGAACAATCTTGGTAAAGAGTGACACAAGGAACATCTATGCCAATTAACTTTGAAATCTTTTTTCAAAATGTTCATATTTTTTTCTTTCTGTTGCCATGGCAACCATATTTCTGCATAGAATAAAAATATTTGAACAACTTTGAAAGGGCATCACCCAAGGAACATTCCTGTAAAGTTTCATCAAAATTGGCCAAGTGGTTAAGGAGGAGATGTTGTTTAGAGGAAATTGTTGACGCCGGACACACGCATGGACGGACAAAAGGCAATCACAATAGCTCACCATGAGCATGTTGTGCTCAGGTGAGCTAAAAACAGTTTAAATTGTACTTATTTTTAAACAAATGGACAGAAAGTGACACCACTTATAAAAATCTGGTTTTTACAGGTCCTTGGTTTGAAATAAAACTGACATACTTGGCAGCAAACAAGTGGGCCATGATGGCCCTATATCGCTCACCTAGTTGAGAACCACTGTTCTAAAGGAGTAATCTTGGTAAAGATTACCCATAGAACATCTTTGCCAAAACATTTTAAAATCTGGCAAGTAGTTCTGGAGCAGAAATCTTTTAACATTTTCACTATATACATTTAAGGCAAATTAGTCCTGCCCCTGGCGGCCATGTTTTTTTATGGATCGGAATAATTTTAGCAATCTTGGTAGTGGGTTACCCAAGAAACATCTGTACCAAAACATTTTGAAATCTGGCCTTAGTTTTGAAAGAAATGACTTTTAAAGTTTTTATAATTCTTTTCTTTCCATTGCCATAACAACCAGAGTTCTATATGGATTTTGTTAACAAGACTGTGGTTTTTCTTGTTAACTAAAACTCTCTGTGCACCTGCATGTAACTGACTGTTAGAATACCTTGCTTAACCCTTTCCCTCATAGAGGACACCATGAAAAGACCTATGCGAACAGCATAAAACCAGATCAGCCTGCGAGTAACTCGCAGGCTGATCAGGTTTTATGCTGTTCGCTGCTCCTCAGTGGTCTGGAAATGAGGATTTTGTAATTAAATTTGGTAAGGTTTAACTGTGGTTTTCTGCAGGTCAGGCTTTATGTGATACCTATAGAGGGCGTCAAAAGGAGTATATATGAGGGAAAGGGTTAAAAGATAAAGAAATAACCTCATAAAATCAAACAAGAGATCTGCAGGTTAATATCTATGGCCCTTTTACACAAAACCTCTCAGCACAAGTCCTAACTCCCCTACTTGTGGTTTTAGAGTTTGTTGTCTTTTGTTTTGGGCTGCATTTCAATTCTATTGTGATGTAAGGAATGACTGGTCCCCCTGAACGTGTGGTTAGAATGTCTGCCCATAAGGTGGAAAGTTGTTGGTTTGATCCCTGGCTGCAACATACTCAAGTTGTAAAAAATGGAACTGGTCTAGCTTGGCACTGAGTATATAAGGGTAGATCGTGGAGTCAGGATAATGTGACTGGGTGTGGTATCATGCCATATGTCTACGGCATGGCAGCAATTTATCTGTTTCAAGTAGACATAGTCTCCAAATGAATGAAATATTTTTGGCAGGACATTAAACCCAATAAACAAACAAAGGTGGAATGATATTTGAAATGCATTAGGGCTGGGTACTGCAGGATATGATATAGCAATATACTGAGATATTTGAACCTAATATTGCGATATACTGCAAAATATTGCCTTAAATCAAAACATACATAAAAGATGTGGATGCTTCTTTTATTTCAAGTTTTCATATTTTGAGCTTTTTGTAAGGTACAAACTCAAAATTCTTTTCCTTAACTTTTCAACTAATGTTTGATTTGAAGTTTCCATTCATTCTTATAGTAACCATTACCATTTACTTGTAATAGCTTGTTTATACTGCAAAACTATTATGCATTGTGAAATTTACTTTAGAATAAAAATATATCAATATAATCTTGTATAAACATATTTGCTTTTTGTTTCTATTTATTAGATCTACTTGATACTTAAAAATTATTCAGCTACTAAAACACAATATATTACGATATTTGAAATCATATTGCGATATACCGGCAGGCAAATGGTCACATTGCGATATATTGCAAGTTGCGATATAGTCTGCCCACCCCTGAAATACATACAGCCACAAAAAGGTAGAACAATCAACCTACCATAAACTAACTGGAAGGATTTTTCACATGAAGGATTCAAGACTCGAACCCACAACTGTGAGGGGCTAAGTGACAGTAAATCATTCATGGAGGCCTCTTACCACCTCAAAGTTGAAAATCTGTACTTAATAGTATGATTTTATAGATTAAGGTTTTAATTTTGATCTAAATTACTGATGATAAGATATTCGAGTTACAGAAAATGCAATAATTAGCAAGGTACCCTAAGGCTTAGATCACCATTAAAGCCTGATAAAGTTCAATAACTGCATCAAGATGAATGTTTCAGAAAAGCTACATAAAACCGTCTGTATGAAAATAATGTCTCTTAAATTGATAGATGAGAATTTATAGCACCTTTATAGTGTAGATGTAGAAGGCTATATGAACTTTATGAATAAAGCCTTGGTTGAAGAATCCAGCAACTGATAAACTCACTGCAGGTCTACCCATTGATACATTTTCATTCACTGCGGGCTCCGCCCTAATTTAAGGGCTATTATTGGGCAAGCATGTGAGAGTAAACAAACCCAGATTCTCTTATCAGAGATGGGTTCTCTTTCTTGTATACACTGCAAACATGGCACAATTATAAAGACATCTGTCACATCCGAGGGGAAACTATAGATAACTGTGGGTATACTACGGTAAATATTGACTCAAGGAAATGTTTGTCCACCTTCCAAGCCAGTGTTCAATTGTGGCCACAGCCATGGGTGGTAAAGCTACATTTATTAATGTCTTTGTTGATACCATTTGTGAGCTGTTCCAGATTTATTATACATTAGTGGATTAATCAAACACTAAAAAATCAATGTGTTTCTCTTTTCTTGGGAAACGCTTATCCCTGAATCCTGCAATCCAACCTGGTAAGAGCTTTAAGCTCTAGTAGATTTTATTTGTTAAATACATTTTGTGTTACTTCAATGCTATCTTAGAATCATATTGATTTCAAAACCAGTTCTAAAATAAAGAGTGTGATGTTTGTTAAAAAGCTGTTCTCAATTATAATGGCTTTATAATATACAATGAACATGCTATTCAATATACAGACCACAATATGCCCATGACATATTGGCAATTAAATACATGAATTTGAACCCTGACATTTGGTGGTGACCATGAGATATGATATACTGACCATGACATTTGATCATACAATGACCATGACATTTGATACCCTGACATTTGGTGGTGACCATGAGATATGATATACTGACCATGACATTTGATCATACAATGACCATGACATTTGATACCCTGACATTTGAGTGAGTGACCATGAGATTTGATATACTGACCATGACATTTGATCATACAATGACCATGACATTTGATACCCTGACATTTGGTGGTGACCATGATTTGATATACTGACCATGACATTTGATCATACAATGACCATGACATTTGATACCCTGTCATTTGGTGGTGACCATGATTTGATATACTGACCATGACATTTGATCATACAATGACCATGACATTTGATACCCTGTCATTTGGTGGTGACCATGATTTGATATACTGACCATGACATTTGATCATACAATGACCATGACATCTGATACCCTGACATTTGGTGGTGACCATGAGATATGATATACTGACCATGACATTTGATACCCTGACATTTGGTGGTGACCATGAGATATGATATACTGACCATGACATTTGATCATACAATGACCATGACATTTGATACCCTGACATTTGGTGGTGACCATGAGATATGATATACTGACCATGACATTTGATCATACAATGACCATGACATTTGATCATATACTGACCATGACATTTGATCATACAATGACCATGACATTTGATACCCTGACATTTGGTGGTGACCATGATTTGACATACTGACCATGACATTTGATCATACAATGACCATGACATTTACTACCCTGACATTTATAATAATTACCATGGCATTTAAAACTCTGTCATTGCTATGGATGCAAAATGGATGTTACCAAAACAGTGTTATTATAATAATTATTGAGTTATTGACCCAGACCGTGACATTAATATTTTGCAAGACACCATGTGTATGTTACTATGGTCAAGACATTTTGTACCATATTTGATAACTGTAACATCCTGTTAATGATATCATGGTCATGATATACAGTAATTTTGGTACCTTGAACATATCATGTATATATTAATATGGTTATGAACATAATAATATGGTCATGAACATAATAACATGGTCATGACATTTGTATCTTGAACATATCATGTATATTATAATATGGTCATGATATAAATTTTGGTACTTTGAACATTTCATGTATATAATAATATGGTCATAACAAATATTTGGTATCTAGAACATACCATGTATATGACAATTATGGTCATGAACATAATAATATGGTCATGACATTTGGTACCTTGAACATACCATGTGTATGACAAATATGGACATGACATTTGGTACCTTGAACATACCATGTGTATGACAATTATGGTCATGACATTTGGTACCTTGAACATACCATGTGTATGACAATTATGGTCATGACATTTGGTACCTTGAACATACCATGTGTATGACAAATATGGTCATGACATTTGGTACCTTGAACATACCATGTTATGACAATTGGTCATGAATTTGGACCTTGAACATACCATGTTATGACAATATGGTCATGATTTACCTTGAACATACCATGTGTATGACAAATATGGTCATGACATTTGGTACCTTGAACATACCATGTGTATGACAATTATGGTCATGAACATAATAATATGGTCATGACATTTGGTG
>CM037787.1:57947584-57997584 GCA_021229015.1 Solen grandis | reverse complement strand
CCTTGAACATACCATGTGTATGACAATAATGGTCATGAACATAATAATATGGTCATGACATTTGGTGCCTTGAACATACCATGTGTATGACAAATATGGTCATGACATTTGGTGCCTTGAACATACCATGTGTATGACAATTATGGTCATGACATTTGGTACCTTGAACATACCATGTGTATGACAAATATGGTCATGACATTTGTATCATGACATTTGGAACCTTGAACATACCATGTGTATGACAAATATGGACATGACATTTGGTACCTTGAACATACCATGTGTATGACAAATATGGACATGACATTTGGTGCCTTGAACATACCATGTGTATGACAATTATGGTCATGACATTTGGTACCTTGAACATACCATGTGTATGACAAACATGGTCATGACATTTAGTACCTTGAACATACCATGTGTATGACAAATATGGTCATGACATTTAGTACCTTGAACATACCATGTGTATGAAAGGCATTTGGCCTTAACCAATTGGTTTGGTACCTTGAACATACCATGTGCAGGGATTTACACTACTTTTGATTTTCAGGGGTCCACTGGACTCAGGATCCTTAAAAACAGGGGTCCATCATTAATTTCAGGGGGTCCAAGCTATTTAACCTCACCAAAATATACTACTCAAAATTTGCTAAGGATCACTAGCTATTTTCCAGAAGAGTTATAAGTCTTGCGACTTTGAGGGCATGGAATGTTAAAGTAAATTTTAAAACTTTTTTTTTTCTGCGCAGATGTGTTGTTACTATACCAAAGCCATTATCTTTAACTAAAAGTATGTATTCCAGATCCTTAAAATTGAGAAATTTATTAAATTTAATAAGTGCAAATTTTGAGAATTCACATTAAAATTTGACTAGGTGGATAACAGACATTCTTGTTTTCTTACAGTATCATTTCAAGCATCCTTAACAAGTATTCCTTGTAGAAAACAAAAATATCTGGATATTCAAAATTCTGTTATACACCGTCTGCAACTGAATCACATAATCATTGAGTTCACTAACAGTATTTTCAACGCTTTGATCGTGATCAGCTTTAATAGCGGTTGCGAAATTTGAACGCATATTTAAGACTTGTAAGCTGTTCATGTAGACATCAGTGTCTTGATGACGAATTAATAAGGAGTTTTGAAAGTTTATGCAACCCTCTGTAAAGGGATTTGATGAGCTTTTCGCCGAAATGCAGGTATTACAATACGTACATGCCTTCGTCACGGAACTGTAGCCATTTAAATTTTTCAAGCCATATACTGAAATTTCTGCTCACGTTTTGATTTTGAGGAAGATTGTAACTGTAATCAGGGTGACCAGTTGACAATAAATTTTCATGTTTCTCGTCATCGCGATCTTTTCTTTTGCCCCATAAACTTCTTAAGTCAGTTTGTGTTTGCAATGCTTAACTTTGATAAGACATGTGAGCGGAAGCGTTCAATGATTGGACGCTAATTTTAAAAGGCACAGTGATTGGCTTGTAAATTTAACTAGTTAAATATAGCGTTGGAAATTCCAAGAGATTTACGAAGACATTTGATAATGAATTGGCACAGATATTCTGGACAATTCGTGCGTACACATGGACGCAGACTTTATTTTTCGGTGCGTACAGTCTGTGATTCATGCGTATATGGACGCAGGATCCTGCGTCCGGTAAATCCCTGCATGTGTATGACAATTATGGTCATGACATTTGGTACCTTGAACATACCATGTGTATGACAAATATGGTCATGACATTTGGTACCTTGAACATACCATGTGTATGACAATTATGGTCATGACATTTGGTCCTTGAACATACCATGTGTATGACAATTATGGTCATGACATTTGGTACCTTGAACATACCATGTGTATGACAATTATGGTCATGACATCTGTATCATGACATTTGGTACCTTGAACATACCATGTGTATGACAATTATGGTCATGACATTTGGTACCTTGAACATACCATGTGTATGACAATTATGGTCATGACATCTGTATCATGACATTTGGTACCTTGAACATACCATGTGTATGACAATTATGGTCATGACATTTGGTCCTTGAACATACCATGTGTATGACAAATATGGTCATGACATTTGTATCATGACATTTGGTACCATGAACAATACCACGTGTATAATATAAAGAATTTGAAATTATGGCTACAACATTTATTTATTAAAAACATGTTCATTTACCCCCTATAGAGGGTTTATTCCCCCTAAATTTGGCTATGTACACCAAAACTTGTAGGGACTCTCTATATGAAGTGGTACAAAGGTAAGAAAAAACAGCTATTGTAACTCAGTGGGTACCCTGATTAGACATTGCTATGAAAGACTCATGTTTTCAAGGTTTTTACTAGGTGCAGAAATTAATTTTTTTCCATAACAGGTAAAAATAAGCTGAAACAATATACAAATTCTTCCATACTGAGGTGATTTTGCTACATCTGGCAGGCATAGTCACTTTCAATGGTGGCAGATGTGGTCATGCATTATTATAGGAGGAAACCTGAGCACAGCTTAGAGAAAACCCATGTACCGGGATGGGTGAACCACCAACAAGTTATGGAAACCTACTGATGCATTCATGAGCAACAAGATATGTTACCAGAAACTGCTATTCCCTCTTTTCGCAATGTAAGTGTTATCATTCTTGCAGGACAGTATGAGAGGCTATCAGTTTAGTGAAAGTAACCGACTAGTGTGGGTGGGTGTGAAATGCAATATACCGTCCCACAAGAATGACAAATCAAGCATTATGAAAATCTCATAGTTCAATATTTTTAACATGCTAAAAATGACAAGGCTATTTTTACAATCTCATTAAAATCATTTCCTAATTTGCTTTCCTCTACTATCCATGATTAGGATCTGACAACATCGCATTAGGGGTCATGTCAGATTGACCTTTTAAGTAATTTATATGCATAAACAAGTGCTTGGTTTTAAACCAATTAAATAGCATGTTTCAAACTTCAATTTCTTCTTGAAATGAAAGGGAAAACTAAGCAAAGGAAACAAAAGCTATCAAGAAATGAATGAAATAAAAACCAATTGATTACGGGTGTCTCATAAATTTCTTTAGAGTATATTTTCTTAAAATATTCACATATATAATTAATTAAAGCTTAAACTTCAACTCTTTCCTTCATATACTATGACTTTGACTCATTGGCAAACAGAGCAGGCCACGGTCATACAGTTCCTTCTCTGATATCTAATTGGGGTCTTCCCTGTTTGCTCATGCATTTGTGTGGCTCAGATTCTAATAGCCTGCATTGCAAAGAATTATTTATTCCTTGATTTCATACATCATTTAAAAGTTCCAGTGAATTAATAAGGGTCAACTGGAAAAAAAAAACTCTTGAAGGATTTTGGTATTTTACAATATATAACACCCACCCACCTAAAAAAACAACAACAAAAAACATTTTAATAAATTAAGCAATCTTGACAAACCACTTGGTTACAGATCCTCATAAATTTCTCTTAAGTGAAGCATACAAAAGGGACAGGATGTTTACCTTTTCATTGATATTTGCTTAGTACAGAAACTGTCTCAAAGGTGAAGAGTTAAAACAGACTTATCTATTTTTCAAGCAATTAAAGCTATAAGCTGATAAGAAGAGAAAAATTGATAAACAGTCTGTTGAGGGGTTTTGAGAGTGTTTAAATAATCTCCTTTCTTAGATACTGATAAAGTTTTGCCCTGGACATACTGCATTAAATGTAATAATTCTTAACAGAAGTTAGCAGTTTTTTGCATCTTTTTGCTGATCTAGATTAAAATGCTAAGGGACACACTTTAGTTAATCTAGACGGGATTTAATTTCTTTGGATGAGATTGTTGTTTTCAAGTTGTATGCTACAAAAAAGGAGTTTTAGATTGAGAGTCGAAAATAAGGACCAAAATGTAGCTCATGCATGATTATATTCATTCACACTTTCAAATCAAGATAAAGATTTTAGCTCCTGTAATGTCCTAAAAAGTAATCATGTAAAGTCTATGTTCCATCAACAACATTTCACTCATTTTTAGGTTCATAGTACTTGGTTTAATGTTCTTGAAACTACTAAAAACAAACAGTTCAGCAATTAACTTTATTACATCAATATATACACTTATGATGGCCCAAACAGACTAATGCCACCACAGGGTTTTGGAACCCTAGACCACACTGAAGAAATATTCAGTATTAACTTTTTCCCTCATGGAGGACACCATGAAAAGACCTATGCGAACAGCATAAAACCAGATCAGCCTGCGAGTAACTCGCAGGCTGATCAGGTTTTATGCTGTTCGCTGCTCCTCAGTGGTCTGGAAATGAGGATTTTGTAATTAAATTTGGTAAGGTTTAACCGTTGTTTTCTGCAGATCAGGCTTTATGTGGTACCTATTGAGTGCGTCAAAATGAGTCTATATGAGGGAAAGGGTTAAGGAGATCCATCCATCATTAAATTATAATCATTGGCCTTCAAAGGCCATTTATTCTCCAAAAGCAATGTATCATTCTTCTGACATAAAAGCATAGTTTGTGTTACAGATTTGTTAAGAGATTGAATCTGTACTTATTGTTGATGCCAACATTAATACAAAGTATAAATAAGAAAAAAAATCTTTTACTAAAGATCATTTGTTTTCAAAAATACCTGATTTGCATATTCTGCATATCTTGGTAAATTATCTGACATTTGCCATAGACATTCTATATGTCAGTCTGTTAATAAATTGCAAATATATAAATTGATGACATAACAGATATACTTGTGATTTGGCGACAGTTTTAAATTCATTTTTTTTTCCTATTTACAGACCATCTTTGGGAATTCTCGCCAATAAAAAATGTAAACTATGAAAGTATTTTGACATTTATACAAAATACTAAAGGCTTGCATTTACTATAAAATTCCCACGCTCACTTGATGGACCATGATCACATTTTAATGAAGGATGAATTATTTTAAACACTATTTAAATATCACACTCCATGGGGGGTGATAGCACGGTAACTGTCAACCTGAAATTGGTAATCAAGGGTTGACAATGCTGAAAGGCAGTAATTAATTTATTGATCTCTGTTTTATGTAAAATATATTCACCCTTACAATGCTGAATTTGCTTGTGACTGCCTTTGATACCAGTGCAGGCCAAGATCAGCCTGCACATCTGTGCAGTTTGATAATGGTCTGCACCGTTTGCTATTCAGTCAATAAATTTTTTCAGCAAAGACCACAATAAACAATGAATGGTACAGTATAAAATGAAGAAAGGACAAGTCTTATTAACCCTTTCCCTCATAGAGGACACCATGAAAAGACCTATGCGAGCAGCATAAAACCAGATCAGCCTGCGAGTAACTCGCAGGCTGATCAGGTTTTATGCTGTTCGCTGCTCCTCAGTGGTCTGGAAATGAGGATTTTGTAATTAAATTTGGTAAGGTTTAACTGTGGTTTTCTGCAGATCAGGCTTTATGTGGTACCTATTGAGTGCGTCAAAATGAGTCTATATGAGGGAAAGGGTTAAGAGATAAGCAGGGTAAGGGTCAAGAGACCCAGCACTTTATATCAGCATTTTATATTTTATGACAATTTGTCAAATTTGAGCTGGCCAGGAAAGGATTTGAGGTGGTCAAATCTGTCACCAGCCGCCTCTGAAGGTAAACCCCGAGAGAAACAAACAAGGAAACTCAAATCAAATATATACTGACAATATTTCATTTTCTAACTATGCCAAATATGTGATACATGTTCCAGCAAAGAACTTTAGAAATGGGTCCTACATTAAAAACGTATGAACATTTTAGTCTGTCTAATCCAAACAAGAGGGCCAAGATGGCCCTTGGTCGCTCACCTGAGAAAGATGATTGCTTAAGAAATAAAGATGCTTGAGTGTAAAAGTGAAATCTGGCTTTTTTTTATGGTGAAATGGGCATAACTCCTAAATTTACAAGTCAATATCAGTTATAATTGAACCTGATTGTGAGATTATGAGCATAAACATTGTCTTAAAGTTTAAAAATGATTGTTAAAAAAATGAAGTTGGTAGAGAATAAACAGTGAAATCTTGCATTTTTTGTATTAAAGGGGGCATAACTCCTGACCTAAATGACCCATCTAAGCCACAATTGAACTCAATCGAGACCTTATGGTCAAACATGTCATAAAGTTTGAGATGATTGCTAAAAAGGAGATGCTAGAGTTAAACAAAGTGATTTTGGCTTTTTTTAATATAAAAGGGGCATAACTCCTGACCTAATTGACGGATCTCAGCCATAATCGAACTTAATCGAGACCTTATGGTCAAAAGCATTGTCATAAAGTTTGAAGATGATTGCTCAAAAGATGGAGATGCTAGAGTATAAACAAAGTGATTTCTGGCATTTTTTTAATATCAAAAGGGGCATAACTTCTGAACTAATTGACAATCTCAGCATAATCGAACTCAATCGAGACCTTATGGTCATAACATTGATAAAGTTTGAAGATGATTGCTCAAAAGATGAAGATGCTAGAGTGTAAACAAGTGAAATTGGCTTTTTTTTATATTAAAAGGGGCTTAACTCCTGACCTAATCAACTGATCTCAGTCATAATCAAACTCAATCGAGACATTATGGTCATAAGCATTGCCATAAAGTTTGAAGATGATTGCTCAAAAGATGAAGATGCTAGAGTGTAAACAAAGTGAAATATGGCATTTTTTGAATATTAAAAGGGGCATAACTCCTGACCTAATTGTACGATATCAGCCATAATCGAACTTGGCCGTGATTTTATGTTTATAAAATTGTTTTAAATGCTCATAAAATGAAGATGCTAGAGTGCAAACGAACAAATTGTGGACGACGGACGGACGGACCACGGACATTCATAGATCCTAAAAGCTCATCCTGAGCACAAGTGCTCAGGTGAGCTAAAAAGATATCTCACTTAATTTGAATGGACTGATAGGATTTTATACAGTTTTTGCAAAAAACAAACTGAAAATTGTCTTACAATCTATGTAAGTTATTTCTGCAGGGAAAAGTGCTCAAAATTATCTAATCATTATTGAATAATTAATTAGAAATGTCTAAGCAATGCACTGCTAATACATGCATGCATGTCTGCAAGTATTTCTTTTTGTACTCCCACCGCTTATCTTTCTCAAATATCCATATACTGTAATGCTGTTCAAGTTAAAATATAAAAAAAACATAACTTTTATAGACTTAGAGGAGAAAAAAAATCTAATTCCTATGGCTGACAAAAAACAACAACAGGACAACAATAGTCACCACTTATCAAAGGACAAAAAGTGTCTAGACAGAACGGTCTGTTTACCTATCCCAGACCTACCCCCAAGGGAAGCCCTGGAGACCAGTCACACCTGTAACAGGTATGTTTGTCCATATGGTACAGGTACACAAAAAATCATAAAACGATATACAAAGAGAATAATAAGGTATCTGAGTGAATTGTGGCAAAAGAAAACTGACTTTTGACAATATGATTTAAAAAAAAGAAATCTGGTTGTTGTTTTTTTGTACACAAACATTTTACAAGACAAAATTCAAAGCTTTTAAAGAAAGCCACAAGATCAAGATTGTCTAAGTGGGCACAAGATCAAGATTGTCTAAGTGGGCTCTATAACAAGTTTTAAAGCATTTCTCATCAGAATTTTGGGGAAATATGGCCCACTCATGGAAGACCATTAATTTATTTCATGCATCAAATTGAGCAACTTTGCGATGCCAGGATTTCATGGTAAAAATCAATCTGGTGACATCAGATATGCTTGAATCAAAAATTAATGGACACCAGATAAGTGCAAGTCATATCAGCTAAAACTCAAGTTTGGAACATATCAGCTAAAACTCAAGTTTGGAAAATGTTTGAATCACTGAATTATTACGTACATATGCTGGATGATTTGTCTTTCAACTGGAACGTATTGGATTTTAACAATTTACTAAGCTTACTCTCAATGTTAAATGAGAACTGATCACTGTAAAAGCTCCATACAGGGAGCAAGGTTAAATACACAGATAAACAACTCTTTTTTTATTTTTTATTTATTTATTTAAGAGTTGTTTATCTGTGTAAATGAGAACAATATAGGTAATTACCTATAACAATGATTAGTCTATACTACAAAGTCAAACTTTCTGTTGATTCCAGGGCAATGACTCAGAGTTATCAAACTTAATTGTGCTCATTAACCCTTTCCCTCATATAGATTCATTTTGACACACTCAATAGGTACCACATAAAGCCTGATCTGCAGAAAACCACAGTTAAACCTTACCAAATTTAACTATAAAATCCTCATTTCCAGACCACTGAGGAGCAGCGAACATCATAAAACCTGATCAGCCTGCGAGTTACTCTCAGGCTGATCTGGTTTTATGCTGTTCGCATAGGTCTTTTCATGGTGTCCTCTATGAGGGAAAGGGTTAACCTAAATGTTTCTACAAAAGGTAGACATTTAAGTAAGTTAGAAAGTAGACAATTATGTATACAGTTGATCCTGTATTAGCACAGTCACCTTTATCAGGCATTCAACCTACATTATTATTATTAAAATTAGTGGTCAATTTAAATATTAACAAACTAGCATTCTGGAATATGTATAACCTTCATTTAGCAGTCATCTCTGTTAAGTGGCCACTTTCTATTGTTCCCTTGACTGACCGCTTAAGACAATGTTGACTGTATTTTTCTGTCAATTTAAGGCCCATAACTCTGGAGGAACCCAGGGACTTCTGCCTGGTTATCAAACTGTATAATTATGTTTGTTAACATTGTGAACATTTAGTTCAGTAATAATTGGCAATTTGCCATAGTTTGAGAGAAATTCAGTTCAAGGGCCAAAACTTTTAAATGCCTGGAACTTATTGGAATGCTATCAAACTGGTCCAGATATAGCGCCATTAAACCTTGTATCTTCATTAAGTTTGGTGATGACTGGTCTACATTTGCCAAAATCAGTAAGTAGACATCTTGTTTTTAATTTTTAAATGATCAATTCAAGGGTCATAACTCTGATATGATCTAACTTGGTTGAAATAAATATATTGACCAATTTTGCTAATGATTGTATTATGTTTGCAAGTGTTTAAGACCAGACACCATGCACAAGCAACAAATAAATCCATAATATTTGTCCCATCATATGATAAGCATATATAAAAAAGGCAGTGTACAACACTTAAAAGCCTTGATTTTACCAGTGTTAAAGTTCTTATGTTAACAGGTTTCACTTTCCAATATTACTTATCTCAAAGGAATAACAAAGACATTTTGCTCAAGAGAAATCTTGTAAAAACTACATATATACTTTTTAGTAATTTTTTTTTCATTCAGAATGCCTTTCTTGAACAGTTCCTGATAAAGAGAATATACACTACTAATGCTAGGTATCTACTTTTGTACACAGTTTAGGCAATGAAACTAATGTCTGAATGTTCTTGGTAGCACATTCAACATCTCAGATAATTGCTCCTCCTTTGAGAACACAAGTCTAAATGACACCATATATTTGGCTCTCTCTATCACTTTACATATTCTGCCGTATCTCAGCATTAAACTAATGTCCAATCCCACAATGGTTTCAGACTGCAAAGACACAGATCGTGGATACATCAGTTATGCAGATAAAATTCAATACATTAGCAACTTTGTGCAGATAGTAAGCACAGAAGGCATAATACATCGGATCCTGCAATCTCTAAATGTCACAGTGCTGAAGTCTATATTCCGACAGTGCTGGATTTATTGCAATACTAAAGTGATCTATCTGTCTATCCAGAAAACATGTGAATGTCAGAATAAGAACATGTCATCACAATAGAAAGCTTTCCCAGAATAAAAATCCTACAAGATAAGCCTATAGACAGAATTATCAAATTTAGCTTCCTGCTGTGTCATGTATCAGCATGCACTTACGCCTCTCTTTTATCTTTATATGGTAATATGAACATAAAGAGCATTTTAAGGCCAGATTCAAAAGGGGAATTATTCATTCTTTAAATTTTTGATAGGTCAGGCTGTCTCGCCATGACAACTGAACATACAAGCCTATTTATCAGATGTTGGAGAAGGGGCCTTAATATTAAATTTTTGGGAAAATATCACCAGAGAAATATGGTAAAAATGGTAAGATGCAAATTAGGGGAAAACTGCATGAAATTGATGACTGTTACAGAGGGGAAGGGGCCTGTAAATGGCCCCTGATAAAGAAGGAAAAAAAGCCCTGGCATATTTAGTTGGAAATAATGCAATTATGTTTTATCTGTTTGTTGGCTTGGGCTTAACATGCAAAAGACTTAGTGCTGCCAAGTAGCATGATACTGTACCCTTTGTCACATTATCCTGACAATGGCATGGCTCAAATCTAACACTGAGGCTAAGACATATTTTGGCAAATTGCAAGTAGAAAATGAAGTTTCGAGTTACGCTTTCAAACTGCTAGCATTTTTTTTTTTTGCGAGTGAAAATTTTGGCTTAACATTTTCTTAAACATGTCTATTAGACTAAGTTGGGGAATTTGCAAGTTAAAATTTTTTTTGCGAGTGGGAAAAATAAAATGTGAGCTCTGAATGGGCCAATTATTCCTATAACTACCCTTATGTGCTGAGTACCAAGCAAGAGAGCTTTACCAGCATCACATTAAATATGTTATATACCATTTCAAACAAAAATGGTGTTGTGACTGTGGATTGAACTCATGACCTCCCAGTTACAGGGTAGATGCTCTAACCACTCAGCCACCAGGACAGATGTTTTTACAAACTGTATTATGGGACCACATTTTGTTTGGGAATAATTAACAAATTTAAGAAGTGGAGTCCATGATTTTAACTATAATTATTAGCATGAGTTCTACAGTCAGGGCTTTTTTTCCTTCTTTATCAGGGGCCGTTCATAGGTGCTTTCTCCTCTGAAAATTCTTTAAACTCATGCACTTTTCCCCAAATTTGCATCTTACTACAGAAGCTTTCTTTCCCCAATGAAAAAGAATAGCAATATTTCCCCGAAACTGTGATATAAAGGCCCCTTTCACATCTGAAAAAAAGGCATGATAGTTGAGTGATCACACATGGATCTTGTACAGTCTTAAAAATCCAAATTTACTTTGTTTACACTCTAGTGTCTAAATTTATTAAGGTAAAGTCCCTGTAATTGTGCACTACATTTCGGAACTCATGGCCTCTCACAGAGATAACCATGTAAAGTTACCTAATGTTTCATTAGGGAACCTTGGTTATCTTAGTAGAGGTTAAGTGGTCCAAGACATAGTGGAACCATTACCATTCACCTCATTTATATTCACACACAAAATGATAAATATTAATTTATTGTCTTTTAAAGATTGTTCTATTTTTAACTGGTGGCCATCTTGGTTTGTGGACCAGAAGGATTTAGCTATTTTTGTGCAGTATCACCCAATGATCATTCCTACCAAGTTTCATGAAAAATGCTCAGCGGTTTATATTAGGAGGAGATGTTGTTTAAAGATTTTTCTATTTTTAGGCTTCAGGTGACCATCTTGGTTGGCGATCCAGAATGATTTTAGCTATTTTTGTTCAGTACCACCTAAAGATCATTCCTGCAAAGTTTTATCAAAATTGGCTCAGTGGTTTAGGAGATGTCTTTTAAAACATAAGTTCACGGCGCATGATGGATGCCGGATGAAAAAGACTGATCACAATACCTAACCTAAGGGAATTTTATAAAATGGATTTTTCTTTGCAGTGTTGACTGTGAAGAATCTGTTTGAAGAAAAGACCCTGGTCCTGAAGGGGCTCTCTGATCTGGGTCTGCTAAAAGGGGTCTGACACGAAAGGCAAATCGTATATCACTATATATAATACAAGGGATACGACTCATGATTGACCAAGGTTCATACCCTCTTTGAAGAAATGACAATATCTCAGTCATTTTTGACATTATCTTTAAACACTTTATACCAATCGCAAGCGTATACATTTATGTAACAGAAAATAACAACTTTTTTTATCCATGCAAATGCAAGTATCCTGAAAAGAAACCCACATTGCGAAACTAACCCGTATTTTCAAGAATATCGACACTGGTTCATACACCCAGTCTCCCGGAGTAAATAGTTATATCTGCAAAAGAATGAGGTAAATCAACACAATAATTACATTAAACAATTTAATTGCTAACATCGGCAGGCATTATCTTTCCTCGGCTGTAAGAAACGTATCCGATTACGGATCTGAAGGTTGTGGGTTCGAACCAAGAATTCTTCACAACCTTCCCAGACACAAAGTACTGGTCCAATTCTGGAACCATCAAGAGGGATTAGTATAGGTTGTAAGAACGTGTTTCCCAATCGATGTAAAATAAAGTTTAAACTAGAAATACAGAAGATATCGCCAATTTCAACCGTTTTCTTACCTGTACTTTCACCTTAATTTAGCTATTCAGCAAATCAAGTGATGTTTTGATTGGCTTTTCTACCTCTACAATAAATCGCATTCATAGTTACTTAATGGTCAAAATGGCTCCAAGTATGCTTGCGATTGGTATAAAGCGCTTGAAGACAACATCATAAATGACTGAGATATTGTCATTTTTTCAAAGAGGGTATGATTCTTGGTCAATCGGGAGTAAGTACCCCTTGTATTACATATAGTGATATACGACTCAACTTTTGTGCTAGACCCCTTTAGGTCCGTTCTGTTATATGAGGTAAAGGGTTTAGCAACTAAAACATGAAAAAAAAAAAATCTTCACCAAGACTGAATACTGCTATAGGTTAGAAATAAAATATAGGGTCCAGAAATGCTGTATCTTTTTAATTAGAAATTATAATACTTTCTTGTTTTTTTCAGAGCAAAGTGAGTGAAATTTGACCTTCTGACCTCTTTTGTTTTCAATTCAGAGAGAATGAACAAAAACATCTAACATGCATGTCCATTGTGACTCCCTCTTCCCCTCGGCAGAAACATTCATTTGTCCTGGATACCTGTCACATTTTTACCTGCCCTAATGAGTTTGTCATCAGCTACAGGTATGGGTCATGCAATTTTTAACAATGCAATAAACATTGGAGTGCTATTATAAGGGATTTTTCTTCAGATGAGAAGGGACCTATAAACCATGTTTTTTGGGAAAATGTGCAATTTTCTTTAATAATGGTGAAAATGGAATCCTAGGGTAAATTGTAAAGTTGGGGGAAACTGCATGTTAAGGGCTACATGTAATACTATTGTAACTACATATAATAAAGAAGGAGTTAAAATAGTTTTGCACCAAACCCTTAAATTTGACTTTAAAAGAATTGACACCTGTAAAAGTAAAAAGAAAGCCCGGATTATGGTTCATTTGGATGCTTTCTTTATTTTAGATAATATCTCATAATGTTTTTACTTCAATGAAATTGATGAATTAACATAAATCCCTATTTTCTTAAAATGGTATCTCCTAGACCTCATTAAGGAGACTATCATTGTGAAAGAACAGGGGAGGTAATGAAGACACACCTGGACAATATATATCATTCTCCGACCATGATAGTGTCAGCAGATCATTAACAGAAGGTGACATGTGTCAAGTCTTAGTTTATCCTGTGGCGAGATTCTGTGATGTGAACTGACACAAATAATCTATATCACAGGTATTATTCTCTTTCATCTTTTGAAAGAGAAAAAAAGTACTATATATACGTTGTTCATTGAAAGTCAGAGGGGCTCATGACAGCATATACAAAAACGGCTGATGAGCCATTCTTGCTTTCAATGGACAATATGACAGTCATTAGTATGGAGAAATAAGAGGGAGTCACTGGGGCAGAGAAAGACATCTCATCAGCTTTTATTTGTTTGTTTAATTATATATTTCATTCAAATGAGAATGATGTTTTTCCAACCATCACAGAGACAGACATATCTGCAGTGAGACTGGGACTTGAACCCTGGGACCGCTTGCTTTTAGGACAATTTCTCAGGTTTCTTCCTTATTGTGTTTGAGTTTTCCGTATCACAACATTCTCCTCCGGTCCCTTATTTTGTCGCCAGAAGGCTTGGAACAGGACAAAGAACTACTGTAAAATTATAATTTCTCGTTGACAATAAATTTCCTGGAATCTGCTATAAAGCCAATTTCATTGGTACATATATTCATGGATCCATGTTTGACCATTCTAAGGCAGTAACTGTTGGTATTTCTCTGTTTTAATGATGTCATGTCTCCGTGTTTCTTTGTCCATTTATATGCACCTCCATAATTCTGGAATTGGTTTATTTTTAATATATATGGGATTTCTCATACGACCGTTTTGTCCTTCCTTAGAAAATACTGTAGACTAATTGACCAGATAAAATTTATGACAAATGCCAGCCATGAATTCAATGAAATTTAGTCTTCCGCAAAAATTAATGATGATACAGTCATTTCTGTCAGACTCATGTTCAAAATCTCAATTAAGCCATTTTACCTCACAATGCTTTTTCAAAATTCATATTGGCAGAAAATCAAATAGAAATGAAATAAAATAATATTAATTCTTATCATTAGAGATTGCACGATATGAAAATGAAATAATTTCATTAAAAAACATTAAAAATCAGATAAAAATTTAGATAAGATTTTCATAAAATAGAACATTTGAGAATCCATATCAGTTTTATTGTAAAGAAATGAAGTTAATCACATTAAATGCAATCATTAAAAAGTCATCCATTCAGTTATGGCTTTTGATAGAAAGACAGAATAGTAGCAGGATTTGCATGTAATCAATTTAACTCAAGTGAGTTTTCAGCGACAGAACAAGATAAGCATCTATGCCACTTTGATTTACGATAAAATAAACGGCTAACTTTCATAGATTTTGTTACGAAATGCAGTCTCAGCAAACATGGCAGCTCAGTTTACTCATTTCATTGATAACGAGGTGACCTAGACGTAATCAATAAGGACTTGAGAATTGCCAAAATTCAATACCGACTTCTCCCTCAAAAGGAAGAACCGTCACCAGGACGACCCTCTCCTTGTAGGAGAGTCTTATTGCTTGCTGTCATGGATTTTATATCTTACAACATTTAACTGATAAGGCCACACTGTTTGTTTTAATGTTAAGGGTCCATGTGCGTCTAGGTTTTTTTGTGCGTGGTTGCGAAAAAATATTTTTTCTGTGTACTCTGTAACAATCAAGATTGATCTTTTATAACTCTTAGTTGGTTTGTTAAAGTTTTTAAGTTTTCCAGTTATACTTAAGAAAAGTAAATATAACATTTTGAAAGCATTATTTATTATATGGGTACTCAAGTTGTAAAACAGGCCCCTGGTGTCCAAGTGGTTAGAGCGCCTACTCCGGGAGTGGGAGGTCATGGGTTGGATCCCTGGCCTCGACATACCCAAACTAGTAAAAAATGGCACTGGTTTGGCTCATTTGCTTGGCACTCAACATATATATAGGGTTGTACTAGGACTGGTTGGCCAGGTGTCATGATAATGTGACTGGGTGTGGTATCATGCCAAATATCTATGGCATGATACTGCAAGGTGGCAGCACTATATCTGTCTCAAGTAGACATAGTCTCCACAGTGTGGCCATACCACGTGGTATATGACATAATTTTACGCTATCACAAGCAGCATTATTTGCCTCAATTTGGAAAAGTAAACTGCTGCAAGTATTTCATTTCTTCACCATGCAATTCTAATGAGATAAAGTGCATGCAAAATGGAAAATTGTGCTCTACACAAAAACCCTAATGATTCTTTTGTCAGATATATATACAGTATTTCCTAATACCGTATACACCGGCAGATTAGGCGCACTTTTTTTCCAGATAATTCAGGTTTATAGAGGGGGTGCACCTTATATGATGATATACAGCTTTTCAGGTTTCTTTTTTCAATCACCGAGAAGTGTAGTCCTATGAGAAGTGAAATTTACTGGTATACGATCTCAGAAAATGGATAAACTTAAAGGCAATGAATACCATAATATGCAACAAAGTCTATACGAAACCATGATAATCAATACCATGTTATTGCTTTTGTTCTTATCAGTTATCCTACTGGTATATTTCATGATAAAATGATCGTGAGAAACTGAAACAACTTGATGGAAGCCATTTTCAACATAAACAAATTTATTTTACGGGACCTCATGGTGTATAAGAGAAACTTGACAGGTGGCAATTGTTACGTAATGCTTGTTAGTTGGGAAACATTGACAGGTGACAATGACCCCCAGTGTTAGAATGCGGGACACAGTTGAGTAATATCATGTTATGAAAATGTCTCACCTTTATCCTACCCCTCGTAAATGTAGCAGTCTAATGGTAATCTTATGCCATGTGTAAATAAAACGGTTACCGAATGATTAGCCCCTTGACGTACAGATAGCTTTCAGTCTGTCAAAATGTACGACGGCACATATTTCAAAACAAGATTTCGCCGCATACAATACGATAAGTGATTTTCTTTTTCAAATAAGTTACCCTGAAAATTAGGATGCACCTTATACGTAGCTGCGCCTAATCTGACCGTGTGTACGGTATTTTGGAAAACATTTTTTGCAATGTGCTATACATGTTTGCAAACAAAATTTCACAAACTTTTTATAATAGCTTAAAATGACGTCATATACAACATGGTATGGCCATTTTGTCCAAATGTCTAGAATACTGTCGGTGGGACGTTAAACCCAACAAAGAAATAAAGAAGTTGTAAATGTTATATTTTTTTTATACTGCTGGGTAGGTTAGGTTTCAAAAAATAGGGTTGATGCTAAACATGAAAATGGTATATTTGACATAATAAACAAGTCTCATATATTTACTAATGCAACACCAAAGGTCAAATTTAGTACTGCAAACCACTCATTCAAGTCAAATAATCTCAATAAATTAATGTCTTGAGTATGTTTGTTTACGTCCCATTGTTTCAGGTTTTTTTTTGCTCTCAATAAGTGCCATGCTGCAGTGGTAAAGCACATAACTGAGAATTTGAAGGTTGTCGGTTCGAACAATTGAAAACAAGGAATTTACATGACCTTCCTAGGTACAGTATACTGGTCTAACCAAGGAACCATCAAGATGGATTAGTTGTAAAAATGTGTTTATATATACAAATAAGTATAGTCTTCCAGTCCTTTGGAGATATATTTAACCCTTTCCCTCATATAGACTCATTTTGACACACTCAATAGGTACTGCATAAAGCCTGATCTGCAGAAAACCACAGTTAAACCTTACAAATTTAATTGCAAAATCCTCATTTCCAAACCACTGAGGAGCAGCGAACAGCATAAAACCTGATCAGCCTGCGAGTTACTCGCAGACTGATCTGGTTTTATGTTGTTTGCATAGGTCTTTTCATGGTTTCCTCTATGAGGGAAATGAGACACATAATTACCACACCAATTCACATCACTAGTTCAGCCTGACATTTGGCCTAACCAGTCAGTGAACTACCCTATATCTATGCTGTGCTACCATTAACCTTTTTTCACCACTCTAGTATGCTGCAGCATTGAACCATCTACGTTCTGCTCCCAATGTGCCAACACCTCACCACTCAAGCACCTAGGACTTGATTCTGACATTTGAATTTGAACTAACAAAGGACCTGTTCTTAAAATAAGAAGCCATGACAAACAATTTGCAAAATAGAATTTATGAACGCAGGAACTAGGATTCTTCAAAGGAAAGTTCCTAAACTTTGGTATTTGGTTCATTATTTATTCATGAACTTTTGCAAAATCCATGAAAAGTTCATGAACCATTTAAGCAGGGGCCTGAGAGTCTAAATTGTCAGGACCAGGGATCCAGCCCATGACTGTTCAGAAGGCAATACTTCGGAATACATTTGTAAGTCTACAGGATTGGTTGACGCAGCTCCGATGAACCAGAAAAGGGTTTATTGATGTGTGGGATTTAATTATGGAGGTCATAAATCCCCAAACTTGTCTGGCTCCATTTTAGACATCCAATATTGATGTACAGTCTGTGCATTTTGAAGAAGTTAGATCTAATATGCAAAAACTAATGCTGGAAACAAATGGTGTTTCTCCATGATATAGTACCCCTTCTCATGTTAGAGGAACACAAGTTAAGTTGATTTAGGGCAAATATCAATAACACCCCAAATTGTAAAAAGTGAAATTTCTCTCAGTGGGAAACATGTAAAGAGAGAAACCAAATGAAGAAACTGACGACTTGAGAGAACTTTATAAAAGTGTATTATAAATTTTTGATATAAAGTCAAAATATCCTTATTTTCAAGGCATTAAGAAGCCATTATAATACACCTATTGCACTGACCCATTTGGCACAGGCGTAGGCTCAGAAGCTAGACAAATTCAAAAAATAGGTTTTGGCATTATAGCTCTCAAGGTCAAAAATGTTCCTTTTACGGTTTACTTCTGAGGGGGACTTTTAAGTTTTGACACTAATTTCATATTTCATTGAATAAACACTGGCCATTTATGAAGGAAAAAAAAGCATAATTATACAGTAATTGTCATTAACAAGTAAAGTGTTGCTGGTTTTTGACAAATGTTTGACCTTGGGAAAGGTCATGATGGTATCAAGGCTAATGTCTCTAAATATATCATAAAGAATGAGTGACATTGAGAAATGTGCATCAATTCATAACAAACATAATAATGTCAGTTTATCACAACAAGGTATCAAAGAAATTACCTTTGAAGTCAAGCAAACAACCTTTGAGACCTGTATAAAACCAAAAATCAGGCTGATGGAGATGAAAAAATCATGGTGCACTGTTCAGATTGAAAAAAAAAATCTTTTTGCAATTAGTACGGTAAAAAAAATAATTTCTAAGAGGTTGAAGGGGGACAGAGAGAAAAAAAGGAACAAAACTATACAAACTGCTTTTCTTCACGGATATCCGGATGAAATTTCCCAATACCACAGTTGTTTGTATTGGTGTTCCAAACAATTAATCTAAATGTACAACCCCCAGATTTTTCTGCCACCATGGCAGAACATTTTACCCACAATATTGGATCAGATTCAGGACTATTGTACTACACAAATCGTTTATTGGTTCGAAGTGTTTCCTAAATGTCTATCAGCTGGCTGCTTTCAGGCACTCATGCAATCCTTCCTTGTCTGCTAACCCTTTCGATGCGAGGCGTTCCCCAAACCTGGAAAGAAGGCCACTGGATCCAAGACTGCATCATACTGTTTGTTGTCTAGTGTGCAGTGGGAAAATGCTTATTTAGTGGTTTTCGATTTTGGCAACCTTGCTTTTTATTGGCAAATATCACCAGTTTTCAAGTGTTGTAGTTCAGTGGTATTAGTGTTCATTCAAACTATAAACTTAGAACTTAAAGGGACATCAAGTTGAAGACAAGAATGATATGAAAACCTTCACAATCGTAAAGTACTGGTCCAACCCAGAAATTGTCAAGAGGTATTTGCCAGAGTTGTAAAAGCTTGTTGAACTCTCCTTTCATTTTGTTTGATAGATCCATGTTTGTAAATTTTGCTGACCATTTTTCTCGTCATACTGCAGGACAGCCTGAGAAAATTCATGCTGACTTCCTTTTATTTACTTTTGAGAGACAGTTACTTACAACTATGTTAACCCTTTCCCTCATATAGACTCATTTTGACGCACTCAATAGGTACCACATAAAGCCTGATCTGCAGAAAACCACAGTTAAACCTTACCAAATTTAATTGTAAAATCCTCATTTCCAGACCACTGAGGAGCAGCGAACAGCATAAAACTGCATTGATCTTTTCATGGTGTCCTCTATGAGGGAAAGGGTTAAGCTTTTATATTTGGTCCTGGGAAAGTATGCAGGCATGAGCAAGAAGGATGAATTTAAGTTGAACATCTGACACTTTATTAAACCTTAACCCTTTCCCTCATATAGACTCATTTTAACCCTTTCCCTCATATAGACTCATTTTAACCCTTTCCCTCATATAGACTCATTTTGACGCACTCAATAGGTACCACATAAAGCCTGATCTGCAGAAAACCAAACTCAAACCTTACCAAATTTAATTGTAAAATCCTCATTACCAGACCACTGAGGAGCAGCGAACAGCATAAACCTGATCAGCCTGCAAGTTACTTGCAGGATGCTCTGGTTTTATGCTGTTCGCATAGGTCTTTTCATGGTATCATCTATGAGGGATAAGTTTTGTAAACTTATCAATTTTTCATTAATTAGATATATCCACTGCAATGCTACCTATACACTTCTTGGGTAAATGAAAGAGTTTTGCCTTAGTCTCCTTTCTATATAAAATAATTTTGTAATCATTTCATAAAAATTTTTGTAACTGAAACAATAAAATAGGTAACAGTGTACAGGAAAACAAACAAATGTAGTTAATTTCATTTGGAAAAAAACAAACAAACAAAAAACAGCTATGAATAAACATCTGATTGTTGGTAACTTTAATGATTGTAATGTATACCATTAAAACATAAAATGTGCAAACCCAGCTTTGTTTTTCACCCTTTATAAATATTAAATGATCATGACATATAACTAATCTGAAAATTATATTGCTTCATAACTTTTTTTCACATTCTCTAACACTCAGAAAATCTCATATATGCATAATACATGACTTGAAATAAAAATTCTTTAAATTTTGTGACACTTAATTGCCAAAGGCATCCTATCAGCAGTTAAATGGTTGACACTTAAGCTAAATTGGCCACAACTCATGTCAAACTAATTGAAATTCCCTACTGAGGTATCACTGTTTACAACTCGATAAATAATCATGTATATAGTTTGACAAATAACGTAAGTAAACAAGAATGGTAACTTTCATGACTTCAAAGTGACTGAGTTTTAACATACTGATCTAGATATGGATGTGTGCTTTTCCTCACTATTTCTACACAATTCCTATCTTCTCTTATTTAAAGCAAAAAAAATGTTTAGTTGAAAAATTTCTAAAAAAAAACAAGAAAAAAAAAATAAAATAAAATATACAGTCCCAAGATACAGAACCTGAGGCAGGGCTGTAAAAAAAACCACTCGTCCGCTCATATTTACGAGTGAATTTCAAGGTCGGACGCGCATAATTTCCCTGAACACTCGTCCGACCGGACGAGAAACTTTTCGCAGCCAAGAAAGAAATGTTTCAGTAAAAAATGAATTTCATATTGTTATGATGGTTAATCAAGATCATAAAAAGCTTTACTTGACAAAATATCACCATAGCGATGCTCATTTTTTAGAAAGATCCGTAAGGTCTAGCGCAGACTGGTTCACAATATTCTACGGTGTTTTTTATTTGTTTGCGGCACAGTCCAGGACTGCGGCACAGTCAGGGACAGCAAATATGTTCAAAATGTCAGAGCATTTGTCAATAAAGACGCTTCTCGGCGGTAGAGACGACAAAAATACAAAAAAGCGAGAGTTAAAACATAGTAAGCACCAAAGCGCTTACGATAAACTGAAACGCACAAGAAAAGCCCCAGATCATTGGTGTTCTGGCTTTCCGTGGTTGACAAAAAAAAAATTGTTTTGCAGTGTTTCCGCAAAATATCAAAAATTTAAAACTTTACGGGAAGTAAAATTTAAAATCATTTTAGGACGAGCTAACTTTGTTTAAGGACGAGTAAGATTTTTCACCTACTCGTCCTACAGGACGAGTGACCTAAAAGAAAATTTTTCACCCCTGTGAGGTCTATCATGACATAAAATTCTGTGTAAGATTTTTAGAATTGACAGATTTGACACATCTAAACTGTAGATCAAGTCAGCAAGTTCAATTTTTATGGCAAATTTGAGTCCCATGATTTCACATAATATTTGTTTTTCACAATTGGGTATAAGTTACACATTTTGTTATGTAAAATCTACAATCAGCTTGAAATTAAAATCCTTTAAAAGCAAAGTTTCCCACACTCAAATGGTATAAACCTAAATACCATTATATCTGATTATTTCAAGCCAGCTACCCCCGCCCCCCTATTTCTCTCAACATATCTATCTATATCTATATTGTTATTTTTATAAAGTCAGCTAATATGCGTACAGGTAATCAATGAGTCAGTATAGAGACGCAGTCAGCTGCGTCCATGCATGTAAACACCTATTTTGTCCCATCTGTAAAGGAATTTAATACCATGTGCTCAAATTATACACTCAATGTTACAAATCATTTATAAAACTAAAAAAGAACTGATCCATTTGTTTTACTATCGCCATTAAATGTTTTATTAAACAAAGTCCCACGATCTATATACTGAGTGTTTATCATTTTGAATAAATTTTGTATGACAATAGCTTAGTTGGTTTTTGTTATTTGCAATCATGCATAACTAAACAGCTTTAAAACTGATGTTAGAGAATTTTGCAATGCAATTAGCAGGGTATCGAAAATAACAATATTAAAAGCATACTGAATATTTATAAGCATTCGCTGTTCCCAAAACTAAAACACAGTCTAACACTCGCACAGCTGCAAAACCAATTAAGGAAATGACATATATAAATCAATCAAAATTAGATAATTCATCTGTCAACTGTCAAACAACGAGAGTGAAATTTCAAAGATTTCTGAATGAATTGCAATTGGAAAGGATTATACCGTTGGTCCAATTCAGTGGAAATGAGATACTCCTGTCTGACTTACACTATATTTTTAATAGGGATATCTTCTGAAAGGAAAATGTTAACCCTTACCCTGCTGGAACCGTAAGTGCTAAACCTTTGCCATCAGTAAAGAGCAAGGCCAGCCTGCATCCGTGCAGTCTGGCCTGGCTCTTTCCTGATGGCTGACCAACTACAAGTTTTCATCTTGTTATCCCTAAAATTGAAATGGACAGTTCCAAAAAAGGTGCCAGCTAAGTCCATTTGAGAAATTCAGCAGGTTAAATGTTAATTCATACTTGTAACAAAATAAATTTAAATAGCTTGGTGCTTCATTTATTTTAAATCAACTTACAATTCATGCAAAAACATACATACTAAAAAAGTGGTTTATATATTTTTTCTTTGAATATCATCAATAGATACAAAATGATACTTTCCATAATTCCATGCCCTTATTGCCAAATGGAATAGCAATTATGATATAGCCATCCTGTGATGCTAATACATTTGCATTAACTCTTTATTTTAAGTTAAAAATCTCAAAACTCGGACAGTCTTTTTTTAATTCATGGAATGAAAGATCTTTTCATACAAATTAAAGAAATTGTCTTAGGTAAAATAATTCTGCATGTAATATATACAACCTTGACCTAAATGACTGCCCATAATCTGAAGCATGTTTTATTGAGTAAGTTTTATACAAAGATAGGTCTGTCTCACGTAATCCGAGCCTTCAACTTTGCATGCATCATGCAGTCTTAACTTCCACATTGTTTTGATATCTCAGATATTTGTCTCTGCTTGCAGAGTGTTTAACCAAAGTAATTGTAAATGATTAATCTTTAACCTTGTTTTGACAGTATTGAAGAAGTTCTGCATCAAAAATTCTACTGAAAATTGCTTCGTTAGCAAGCATTTGTCAGAGAATTAGAAATAATGAGACAAAAATATAAACGGTCCTGGAGTAGGTCTTATGTTTATAAAGGTAAGGAATGCGTAGACTGACATGCAAGTAACTACTGCCTCCATTAGCTTAAGTACATGTTCAGGTTTCTTTTTCTCTGATTTTGGAAGGAAGCCTTGTTTTCTTTAAGGGGAAAATGATGTGTTTATTTTACATTTTGGGTAAAAAAAGTTTTGTTTTTTTTACGCTTGAGAAAAAGAAATTCTGGTATAAAAAGTAAATTTTTGGAAAATTGCATGATTCTCAAGAAATTTTCTGAGTAGAAGACACTTAAATGATAAAACCCCTGATAAAGAAGGGGAAATAAAAACCCTGCTGTTAAAAAGGTAATGTCTTCCATCTTTTTGGATATAAACAGCGTGATCTGCAGGAAAAATGTTCAGAAATCAAACAAATGCTGCTTTCTTGTGCAGACAGCGCTGTCCAAAGCAAATTGTCTGAGAGTTCTAAAAAATAAATTATAGAACTCTGTCTCTCAGACCTTATATATCTGTATGACAATATGTTGTTTGTTTACCTCTTGCATATCATGCATGTATTGATTTATAACCCTGTGCTTCTAATAAAAACTTATCTTTGACCTTATTAACTGAGAAGTGGAAACCTAAGTATGCATGGCTATCTACAACTATATCTACCATATGTTACAGGTATAATTGATTTTCTGGGGGCTGGATTGCACGGTACCTGACTCACAACCAGAGGTCCGCCACATTCTGTCATTTCCTGATTAATATATGCATTGTTTGTATGTATGAAAATTATGTATGTAAAATGTAAAATATTTGAACATCAGTTTCACACCCTGTGCATATTATAACTTGACATTCATAACCAATACTATATGTGTGTTGTTCGGTTGAGTAGTTGCGTGTTAAGTGAGGTGCATTATTAGCGTTCCAATCCCGTTCTGGCTGCACAGTTCGCTCACCTGGTTACATCTCACTTATCACTTAATTCTCAAGTATACTACCATGCTTAGATTCATGAAGAACACTGCAATTTGTTCTCTGCCCTGAAGAGTACTCTGGGATAAAATTTAAAAATGGTGGGTTAATCTTTGACATAAACCAATATCAGTGAAATGTCAGTAGTGCACTTGCTCTGTAGAAAAGGGATCCCAGGTTTCAGTCCTATTAAGTCTGTCTGCACATATTTTTCTATCTAATTTCAGAACTTAAGTACTACTTTGTGATAGGCAGTTTTAGTGGAAAACACGCCAGGTAACAATTATATAACTATATATTATATAGATGAAAGAACAGAAGAAAGAAAATTTGCTTCTGTAAATAATCTGATAAGTGAATTCAACTAAATTTAATACAAATTATACAAGCAGGATATGGATAAATGAATATAGGAAATTGTTCTTTATTTTTCAATTTTTCAAGATTTAAAAATAAATAAACAAATAAATAAATCGTAATCAGCACGTGCTGTCCGAGCTATTTTATCGTTAGTGAACGTAATCGCCATATAGGTCTATATTTCGAATGGAACAATTAATGGTGTTAATCTATCTAAATTAAATGGATTAACTTATTTTCATAATCTGAGGGTTTTTTCATTCATTTCCATTAGGAAACTGTGTAAGATTCTGTCTAAATTAATAATATAAATTTTGGAGACAATCTATAATTGTAAGTTCTTACCCCAAATGTTCAGCCATCCAACAATCTTGCTGGGAAATTCCGTGGGCTTCTTTCTCCTTCTGTAAGACATATTATGAGACACATTCACAACTTATAATCAGTATATCCATAACAAGCAAACTGTAATCCAAGAAAACTATTTTTTGGTAATCGCCAACTATCGAATTGATCATAAACTCGAGCTGTTCTCTTCAGACGACAAGTAGTCAATTATGCGGCGAAGACGGAGTCTCGGTAAACGAGGACCCCGGTATTTACGATCAATTTTGTATACTTCTCTCAGCATACGGTGTTTATATTTGTTTAAAGAAAATCATTTCTTGGTATAAGAACTTAAACTGAGAGACAAATCTTAAAAGTACACTTCTCTCTGCATTAAATATCATGCATGTTGATTTTTTAACAAGTAAAATTGAATATTTTAAGCAGGATCTATTTACTAAGAGACCCCGAGTGCATGTTTAAAAGCTTTTACAAGACATTATGATATTAATATTGAATTGATATTTATAAAGATCATAACATTACAAAACTGCATGCATGGGAAGTTGAAAGAAAAAAAGCAACCATCCTACACTCTGTATAACATGTATACAGAGTCCCTGGTAAAATAAACGTGTAAAGATGTGAATCAGAGGCCTATACAAATATACATATGTGTATGGTCTATGGTGTGGATATTTTACGAAAACTAAATACAAATTTAAAATCAAGGAAGAACTATAGATATAGAAGAATCAATCGGGATTTTAAATATTGATATTCCCTGCTTATGCACAGTAAGTATTAATCTAATATTTCTTCAAATCGCGCGAAGAGGTAGGTATATGACATACTGGATTTCTGGTGAATAGATATGTACTGCTATATATATTTTTGTTGTACTTGGCAACAATTTTATTTGTATATTCAGTCATTTTTTTTTTAAATTTTAACGGTCTAAATATGCGACAATATTAGGTGAAATTATTCTGAAAAGTGAAGGTCGCATCCCCTCACTATAGTTTCTCAAGAGTTACGGTCCCTTTTTATTTTCATAATTTGGCTATGCGCTTTTCTGAATTTTACAAATGTTCAATATATTGAGAGGACCGACGAACAGCAATGACACATTGAATTCATGTACTCTGATAAAAGATTTATCAGCATTTTTTTTATCTTTTTTTTTCAAGAGTTATGTCCCTTATTTTCTTGGAAATGTGACAGCAGGCCTGTTCCCCTTTACAAAGTGTTTAATATATTGAGAAGCAATGAAACTTTACATACAAAGGCATTGGTGAAAGGACCATCTTATAGGATCGAAAAACATTTCAAGAGTTATGTCCCCTTGTTACTTAGGAAATTTCGTTTTAAGATCAATACTTTGAGAAGCACTGCCGGTGCAATTGCTTCAATTGATTTTCATACTTTGGGTAACCTCGACTTTATCATAGCGTAGAAATGGGCGAGGTGTCCCGAATGCGGCTTGCTACCATCGAGAAGTACTGGTCGAGTAGAAGATCGAGTTTATCTGGAAACGACTGTGTACAGATCTGATTCGGTTGGAACTATTTTTTTTTTTACGGATCTACCAGATTAACTTGACATCTACTCGACCGCCACCCGATAACTGCATTCTGTTATCCATATCAAATCCACCGCTATCCGATCGCTACTCAACGACCGCGATATACGGTCCGTGACTGTACGACCAGATTAATCCGGTCGGGTCGATATCGGGGATCGTGTAGTGGTCGTTCGATTAGGTTGGTTGTCGGATCATGGGTCGTATAGTGGCTGTGTACCGTCAAACGTTTACAAATCCTATCAAGCATTTAGTAAAGTCAGGGCATTTTGGGCGGACATGATCGAACCTACCTTAAATATTTTGAGTTCACATTTTTCAAAGATGAGCTCAGAAATTGCAGCCGGATGTAAACCACCTTCAGATTATCTCCACTGATATTTTATCCATCGTTTCACCGGAGAATTCAAGGGGGGGGGGCACCCGGCGCGCGCCGACAATACATAAATGTAGACACATAACCCCCAATAACCCCCCAAAACTCATAAGAATAAAAAAATCCCATGGGAGTTCCCCCAGACTACACCCTTCTCACGCCGCGCCGCTTGCATTGTCACTGCCTATATTTTTTTTTAATATAACCTGAACTCCTGGATCCGGATCTGCGTTTTGTATTCATTATCAACAGTTCTCAATAATTTAGATAGATAAGTAAACAAATAAATAAACACATTTTTATATAAATACCACAGGACTACGTTGTAAATCGGTTAGCTTCCTGGTCCAATATTTCTGCCATGTCGTGTAACGGGTTTTCGGGGTGAAGGGTCGAAGGCGAAAAGATGAAAATAACTTAGTTCCTCAAGGCGAAAACACAAAAAGTCGAAGTTTTGGGCAATACTTCGACCTTTGGTCCAGAAGTTTCAGCCACCGTACACCAAGGATTCTCTCGGTCACTGACCAAAAGTACCCGGGACGCTTAAACTGCCACATTATTTTTTTAATTGCGGCATTTTCTTTTCGGTCAAAGCAGCGTACCGGGTACCTTTAACTACGATGCAGTGGATACGCAAGATGGGGGTTTTCGATGTTTGGTCTAAAATATCCATAATGACGAATTTACTTAGAGATCTAGATCTAGATTTAGAATCTATATACATACTTATGTTTTTCGTCAATTTATTCTTCTTTCGTTTAAGTATGTACAGACTCGGTATATATCTGTATATATAGAGAGTCCCTGCTCCGGTATAGATTTAATAGACTATAGATCTACAGAATATATTGCTACGAAAAGAGAGAAGGGAGGTAACCGATTTAGAATTAAAGTAATGGTTTCCAATTGTTATTTGCCCGCGTTTTCTATATGCTATGTTTATTTACAGTATACTCATCCATAAACGTTGGACACTGTTACATTACAATCTTGAAAAATAGAAGGCAAAAATCTGATTTGTGCAGGGTCTCTGTATATAGTATTAAGAGACCCTGGTTGTGGTGGGGAACGGGCTAGAATCATAAATATCTTTCGGTGCCGAAAACGACTTAAAAATAGAAACAGACACAAACAAGTCAGTCGGTAAAATTATGTATAAATCCCTATACATGACGTAGATTGAGATCTATAAATCTCTAATATTTATGCACGTGTAATTCGATGGAATAACTCGTATCCCTTCGGCAACCTACCGGCGATGACCGGGAATTGCCGATCAAATAATTGGTTCCCATTTCAAATATGGGTACCAGACACAGAGAAAAATGACAACAATACGGTGGAGGAAGATATTGTACGAAGACCAAGGCGTCCCAGATCATTACGTGGACGAAACCTTTTTAGATGAGTTAAAGAAAAATCGTAAGTCCATTGCATCCGAAATTTTAAATGGTTATTTCCTGATCGAGCTGTTATTTTTACAAACGATATTCGTCCCTTCTATTTTCGTACTCATCAGTACACTTATTGCAACTTTTTTTTGAGATTTCCAGCTTAAAGAAAGTAATTGTGTATCAGCTACAGACTAACAAGACAAGCATTGATAAACTATAAAGTACTCTATTCATCATCAACATTTTTTTAAGATGGCATTTGAGGGTGAAATTTTTTTTTTTTTTGCCATTTAGCCAATTTATTATTCAATATTGGTCCTACAGTACCTGACTGACACAACGACAGCAGGATACATCAACCATCAACATCTACGTTAATAAGTTGTGCTGTCATAGTTGACAATTCTACAATGCTAAAAAATGGAAGAAGAGAAGAGAGGAAAAAAAAGATGGAAGAGTAATAAGCCAGATAATTTTTACTGATAGTAAAGGGTAGAAGGAAAGAGACTAAAAGTTTCCTTAGCTGTTTTTGAACTGTCAGGACAAGACCTATCCAGCTTTCATGCAAAACCCTGCTGGCACAGTTTGAGTCCTACACTCTGTATTACTAGCACATAGTCTTAACATTTCCTGGTTACTAACCCAGATTCTTTTTGTTTGCAAATATTCAATTTATATACAGACCTGGAATTGAAATAAATACAAGTGTCTTTTAACTTTAGCGTTTTATTTTGTCAGTACTATTCATTTAAGTCAGTGGGTTTAAATAGCAAAGTACAAACTGGGCTAATCTGTGTACTATTCTAGAGTAGGACTGTATTATGTTTAAAAAGCCTTATAATTTTGAAGGTTGTGTTTTACAAATGCATATCATAAATTTTGGGTTTAATTTAGAAATCCCCAGCCAAAATAAAATAATTCCCCTATACTGCCTAAAAGTAAAGAGAGGCTTATTCTGACAAAAGGTAAATTCTACCTTGTGAATGTCCGTGAAAAGCACTGACTAGCGTTCTTTTCTGCCTTATATACTCTCCCTGGACCAAAATGCATGAGGATTCCATGCCACACATGGCTAGTATAGTACACTCATAAATTTAAGATACAGGTAAATTATCAGTTATAGATAAGCTGTGACAACATATACAGTGTATCAATATTTATCAAAAAAACAGAGTTAATGTATATGTTTAAGGACAGAGAATATATTTAGCCAAAAATAATCAAGAATAAATCATTTCTGCCACAATACAGTTTGGAGCATGCATGATACTTTCCAAACAAAGAAATAAATGGCAGTGCGATCAATGGATATATCCTTGGGAATCCATATTCCGATGACACAAGGAAATGAAACTGTATAAATGCATAAACAGTGTTCCCAGATACCCCCATATGGGTGTATTTTATCCCCATATTGGTCTTCAGTACACCCAGTTTTAAGAGCTTTGCTACAAATCTCTTACAGAAATTGAGGGTACAAAAGTTAAAGAAAAGCACAAATTTAACCCCCACTTTCAAATCTTAGTGGGAACTCTGATAAAACAAGTATGGCATCTGTTAAAATCAATGGAACTCTATTTATAAAATAAAGCAACTGCTATGTTTTTTTCATCACTTTTTACCAGTCATACATTTCAGATTCATCCCTCATAGCAGGTAAATAAACAATATGGTCGCCATTTTGGTCCTTGATCCAATGATACCATATTATAGCATGCGATGTAAACTGTACAATTTTTTAGGTTAGCCATTACTTTGAATTATGAATGAGATAACCCTTTCCCTCATAGAGGATACCATGAAAAGACCTATGTGAACAGCATAAAACCAGATCAGCCTGCGAGTAACTCGCAGGCTGATCAGGTTTTATGCTGTTCGCTGCTCCTCAGTGGTCTGGAACTGAGGATTTTTTAATTAAATTTGGTAAGGTTTTACTGTGGTTTTCTGCAGATCAGGCTTTATGTGGTACCTATTGAGTGCGTCAAAATGAGTCTATATGAGGGAAAGGGATAAATAGAGCAGGAAAACAAATTCAGCTTTTGATTTCGATTTTTAAGAGATAAGACATATTTGTTTTAAGAAACTCATTTGATAATAGTGAAATTATGTACTTTATTAACAAAACTAAAAAAGTGTCATAGTTACTATTTTTGATGCATTTTTGCAACTGTATTTGCATTGAAAAATTTACAATCATAGTAAAATAAATCCCCATGGTTGACTGCTTGACGTCATCAAAAATCATGAGACAGTCGAGATCTAAACTGAAAATGTCATCGGAATTTGGACTCTCATGGAATTAGGACCTCCAACACTATAATTGTTACTGGAACCAGACTAGGCTCATCAGATGTGAAATTCTGTGAAAGAAGTGATCAGCCAGCATCGGAATTAAGATTAACTTATGCCAGTGTATATTGCCGCTTAAGTGAATTTATAGTCCTTGCACTATAGACAGTTTTTGTCATACAGATTCTTATGATATTTCTCCATGCTCACATAATTTTTTTTTAATCTTTTTCAGTGTATACAAGAACATACCAGTATTGGAATGTTGTCAAAGCCTCAGGAGTGGTAACCCAGCAGCTCTGTAGGTATGTTCATGGTTCTCTCTCTCATTTAGGGCTGTCATTGATGCCTTTGATATCCATGTATTGAGGATACTGGTATTTGCCAATTTGTATTGATACTCCATTTCATATATCGATACACTTGCTTAAGTTAAAGATGAGAAAAAAATATTCTACAGGGGTCAACACCAATAGTGTCCCAGGATCTTGTGGACACCAAAAAATGGGAAGGGACTCCAGAATTGACATGCTAGGTGTTCTGTTGGGACACTTCCCTTTCCACTTTAAAGTAAATTGAACAAAGACATGTAAACCTATGTAATCATCATCATAAAACTTGCTTTTTAGTAACCGTAACTTGTTTACTAATAGTTATGTGTATAAAGCGATCATATGTCTGAATGACCTGACAGGGAATCTTAATTTTTAAGAATGGACTGAATTTTAAAGTAAGTGTTCTGTCTGGATACCTGGCTAAAATGTTAGTGTCAGACGCTGTCCTATCTGCAAGTAAAAATTAAAAGCAAACTGTCAAATGTTCCACTGCTGATAAGAACCCAAACATCAACATCAGCAGATATTCATGCTGTGTGGCCATTGGAGTTACTCCCCTTGTTGGTTACCACTAAAGGTTTTGACCAAAAAGTTATCCTCTTTTTTTTTTTTATTTTTTTTTTTATTTCTGAACAATACATGCTTATGGTTTAAAAGGAATGGTTCCATGACATACACAATCACTTGAAAGTGAAAAAAATAATCAATTATTATCATAATAATATTATCATATTATACTCATCAATATATCAATGGGCTGCCATGGCTAAGAGGGTAAAGTCACTTACTTTAACACTCACTCAGCCCCTCACCACGTTGGTTCAAATCCCGATCATTCGGATTTTCATGTGAGGAAGCCTTCCAGCTGGCTTGCAGTAGGTCAGTGCCTCATGGTTTTACCCGGATGCCTCCGTGCATTCGGGGTCTTCCTCCATCTGTAATTAGCTGGACGTCGCTATATGACTGAAATACTTTCGAAGCGATGGTAAACTCAAATAGTCAAGTCAAGTCAATATATCAATGTATTGTCGATATTTGAGTTTCCTATCAATGACAGTCCTTCTCTTTGTTCTCTCTCATTCTCTATCTCCCTCTCATAAATCATGTCATCTACCGGGTATATTCTATTTCTCTGTAAAATTAAGTTAAGCAAAACATGAAAAAGTTCAAAAGTTAAATGGATATCTGTTTTCCACTGATGTCAAACCTCTTGTTGGGTTGTATGAATTTTGTGCTTAGATTGTATTTTGTGCTTAAATTGTAAAAATTGTAGTCATATATGACTTAAATGGGCCATGGCCTAGTGTTAGTTTACAATGAGGATATGAAATTCAATAAAGTTTGATTATTTTTTATTCATGATAAGTACTACCCAATTCAGGAACATAGCACATTTGTGCATTTTGTAATACCTTCAAACCAATTTAACCCTTTCCCTCATATAGACTCATTTTGACGCACTCAATAGGTACCACATAAAGCCTGATCTGCAGAAAACCACAGTTAAACCTTACCTAATTTAATTACAAAATCCTCATTTCCAGACCACTGAGGAGCAGCGAACAGCATAAAACCAGATCAGCCTGCGAGTTACTCGCAGGCTGATCTGGTTTTATGCTGTTCGCATAGGTCTTTTCATGATGTCCTCTATGAGGGAAAGGGTTAATGAATAATTGATAAGATTATTCTAAAGTGTTTCTTTTTTGGCCTTTTACTGAAACAAACTTAATATAATAGATGGCAAGAAGTGCAAACTCCAAACAATGGTAGGGTTTAAACTTTTTTAACACCCGACTAGTTTCAATCATTACTTTATCTTCATCTAGGATAAGATATAATTTGTCAGCCCTTGAACTAGCTTGCAATGGAGATAGCTTTGTTGGGGGGCCTCTGTGGCCGAGAGGGTAAAGTCACTGACTTCAGCACTCACAATGCCCCTAATCTCATGGGTTTGAGTCCTGGCAGGGTCATTTGGATTTTCATGTGAGGAAGCCTTCCAGCTGGCTTGTGATAGGTCGTTGGTTCTACTCGAACACCTCAGTGCATTCAGGGTCTTCCTCCACCTGTAATTAGCTGGACATCGCTATATGACTGAAATACTGTTGCAGCGATGGTAAACTAAAGAAAATCAGTCAATCAGCTTTGTGGGAGTGTGACCAGATGGCATACTGATTGTCTTGGGGCCTTTGTGGCTGAGTGGTTAAAGCCCCGGACTTGCTATCACTCAGCCCCTCACTGCTGATGGTTCAAGTCCAGGTAGGTTCTCTCAGATTTTTCACATTAAGAGGCTTTCCAGCACGCTTATGGCAGGTCAGCAGATCTATCTGGGTGCCTTTGTACAATGTCTAAAATACTGTCGCAGGAACTGGTCCTGGTAGCCGCATTGTTAAAGCGTCTACTCAGGAATCTGGTAGTCATGGGTTCAATTCCTGATTGTGACAAACCAAAAAGTAGTAAAAAAGTGATACTGGTATAGCCCCCTTGCTTGGCACTCAGCATATAAGGGTAGTTCCAGGATTGGTAGACCCGATGACTGGGTGTAGCAATGGTAAATTCCTACACAGCAACTAAAGGGTAGGAGTTTAGATCCAGCTTAGAGGATTTTACTTCAGTACATTTATCAAGCATTTTTTATTTTATAAATAGTTTTGTTTCACAAATATTGTAAAACCTAAACACTATTTCAGTGTGTGCTTGTTTGTCCTCATGTTTGTCTACATGGACACAAAGATAGTTGCAGCGGAGACGCTCGTCTGTGTGTCTGCAGTATTACTGGTCATGGGATACGTCCTGAACACTTTGCTCACCTGGGAACACTGCAAGGAATACACAGGTAAAACAAGCATCTTTGTATGAATTTAGTCTTGTTATATGTTTATTTAGTTTAAACTTATTTATTTTACACTGATTGGTAAACAATTTCTTACAACTTATACTTATCCCACTCAAGGGCTCCTTGGTTGGACCAGTACTTTGCAACTGGGAAGGTTATGAAAATTCCTTGCTCCCATTGGGATCCTAACCCACAACCTTCAGTTCCACAAGACATATAATTTTGAAGAAGTTCTGGTTTATGTAACTTTATGTTATGATATTTTTCAATTTTCGTTTGTTTGTTATATAGGGAAATAACAAATATGGCAATCCTTCTACTCTCTCAAAAGTGTGAATGGCTCCTGTATCATTAACATTGTAAAAAATAATATCAGTTTTCATAAAATTGTGATTTTTTTTTGCTATTGTGAATTTACTAAATATCTATATTGACTATTAATTGTTGTTTTACTATATTAAAGCTTAGAAATTGTTGATTTGTATTGCTACAATGTTATGTTGATAACATACAAGGAGTAATAATATCCATCCCCTAAGTGGGCTCCCCTGTGGTATTGCAAATTTAATTAGGTCCAAAACCTAGCACATATATGTTCCCTTCTTTTCTCTTATGAGAATGAGAAAGAGAATCACTGAGTGTTTGTAAGAATTCAAATATAAAATTAGCCATTGTTTCCTTTTATAGGAAGCTTAGAACAATTTGGACAATAAATTAAATTTGTTTATTTACAAATAAGAATAAGCTCATTATGATTGTTGCAATTTCAGAAGTTACTAGCAGCAAAATTAAGGTACAGTCCCTGTAATGGTTCTGCTACATTTCGGACCTCATGGCCTTTCACGGAGATACCCAAGGTTTCCTAATGACTTTACCTTAATGAACAGGACCATCTGATAATTTGTATTCTTATATTGAAAACTTGTCCAAGAACAGTTTTGGCTGCATCTCTTGTTATTTTCCAGTATTGGCTGACCTAAAGACAGTCTCAATATTTGCTGGATTCAGCTACTGCCTGTCCCCAGTGCTGGTCTCTCTGACTGAAACCATAGCAACAGACACCATCTATGCCATGACAACCGTCATGTTGCTAGCCAACCTGTGTTTCCATGACTACGGGGTAGATGCTGAAATGTAAGCTTTACAGGAAAGTATAAAAGAGCCAGATAGCATCTACAAAATGATCCACATAACAAATATAAAGCTATAATAAACAACCTCTTATGGTTTGAACATTCCCAGTGTTACCTGATATATTCAAAGTAAATAATCAGAATATTCAATAGCTACACTGGGATATCATGATCATTTGCATACCGGAATAACACATTAAAGGAGGGAAATTATACAGTGAGCAGATAGGTAACTTGCTTTTAATTTTTCTTATCAAGGGGAAGTAATTAATTGGTAAAAAGAAAGAAAACAAATCTTGTTTAAAAGGAGCAAACAGGGGAGACCCTGATTAGTTAATATTTTTAACATGACACAAAGGAGATTGTCTGGAAAAAAGCACAAATCTTGCTCGTTTAAAGGAGCAAACTGAGGAGAAAAATTTCAAACTTTAAAACCCAGGGACTGGAAAGATACCACAAGTTATGTGCATGGTGCACTGATCATAGCTACTGAAACTATGGCAGTCCCTCCAAAATCAAATTTAGAAAAGAAATTGTAAGAAAGCTAACCCCTCCTCCCCACCCCCTTCCAAACCTCAAAAAAAAAAGAGAGAAAGACAAAATAAAAGAGAGATAAAGAATACTAACAGTAAAAGAAATAAAGCTCATTGATTAAGTAATGATAGCCTAGTCTAGTCTTAGCTTTGTATTTGGCTTCTATTTGAACTTGCATAATGGTTATTTTACATAGCAAAGAAGAAAAATTACAAGTACATTTTAATATTGTAAAGCACATGATGCAATAGATAAAAATATGATGAACCCATTACATGTATCTAGCTATAACAGCATTTTATATTGATCTTCGCTCCATGGAGAAACCATAGTAGGTCTCCATAGCACAGTGCTTCCTCTTTGTTCCAAGGTTACTGCTGATAGCTTACTGTCTGATTTGGTTTTTGACAACCATATTAGGATAGTTCATGTTACAAAGTTTGAAAGGGGGTATATAGGAGTCACTGTGTAGGAAGGCGGTTGTAGTGGTAGGTTGCAGGTTTCTTGCATAACTTGAAAGCTATCAAATGGAAAGATTTGAAACTTTAAATATAGATAGATTGCTACACTGAGAAGTGCCAATAACTGTTCCCATCTTTATGTGTGTCCCTTTCTTTATTAGTCCCCTACCGATGTTTACAATGGAGAGGTCTATAGGTTTGCCCTCCATCTGTCTGTCCCTCAGTCTGTCTGTCCCTCCGTCTGTCTGTCCAGAGGTCCAGAAATCTGGATCCAGCAATAACTTAAAAACCATTTAAGATAATATTATGAAATTTGGTATATGAATAGATATGTGTGGCAGAGTTGCTATGGTAACAGAAAAATTATGCACCTTACCAGTAGGGGACTCATGTGTTGCATGCAACACCAGTTACTTGTTTTTTAATGTAAATTTGTACAAAGCTTCTTATGTGTCAAAGCAGTGTGCAGGGGTACTAAGCACCTTCAGTGATAGTTCTTTTTTCCCAGGTTTCTTTCATGTAGGGAAAATTAAATATTAAAGAAGAATATAAATGTTTCAGGATGTCTGGTGGCCTGTCCCTCAATACCGGCCTGTTTGCGTCTGTCTGTCTGGCGTCTCGGTTACATACAACCTTACATTCGTTTGCGACTGTCACATTTGCAGTGGAGGTGTTTGCGCTGTGGCCAGCACTCAGGAGAAACATTCAGGTACAGAAATGTTTATTCTCAAATAAAAATTTGAGATATTACATTAAGTTTTTACAAAATATGAGAAAAGTGGCATACATTTACTGTTTCCTTTCTTACATTTTTTTTTTGACCCAAGTTTATCTAGTACCCAATCTGAAATGTGTCTTTTGTTTTTTGTAAAAATCTTTCAAAACAGGTTTAAGCAGCCAGTCAAAGGATGTGGACATTTTACCTGTTTAAGTCAGGTGACCATCTAAATCAGAGGTCAGTTTTTGAGCCTCTTAACTAATTGAGGTTTTGTATAATGCTATTCATCTTCAAAAGCAGATAAAAATATTCAGTATTTTATATTTTCCTTTTTTTTTCTCAATAATTTTGAACATAATGCAATGAAATTCAAACATTGACTTAATGATAGGTATTTGATTGCCTATATTTATGTAGAAATTACATAAAGTTTACAAATGTGAGAAAAGTGACATAATTTATTTGTTTACTTGTTGAGGTTTCTATTTATGGTTCTTATGATTCAAGTTAAAAGTTCACAGTAATTATCATCAATCATACACTCAGGAATGGGAGGTTTTTGGTTTGATTCCTGGCCACGACATACCTAAGTTTTAAAAAATGGTACTGGTATAGCTCCCTTGCTCTGCACTCAGCATACCAGGTATAAGGATAGTTCCAGGATTAGTTAACCCAGTGTCAGGATAATGTAACTGGGTATGGTATCATGCCACATGTCTACGGCGTTATACTGCAGTGTGGAAGCTATATATCTGTCTCAAGTAGACATTGTCTCCAAATGACAGAAACACTGTCAATGGGATGATGATCAATAAATAAGCAAATATTATCGTTTATGGGCCCTCCATAGCAGATTTTGATGGTTTCACTTGGGTGCCTCTGAGCACTTGGAATCCTCCTTAATTTGAAATAGCTGGATGTCATTTTAAGACTTAACATGGTTGTGGCCACAGTAAAATCTATATCAACATGAATTATTTGTATTCAAATATACACAAAACAATTCAAACCGTTTCATTTTAAAATATGGGCTCAAAATTATTTATACAGGTTGCTCTGTTAAATTTTTGGTTATTTTGTTTTTAACATTGTATTTGATATTTTTCAGCAACACTACCCTCTTGTCCACAATGCCATGACCTTTGTTCAGGCAGTTGCCATAGCAGTGACCTTGATCTTTCTGTCAGTCACGGCGGCCATCTTGTTTTCCATGGTTGTGCTATTCATCACCTTTGTTTGCCCAGCCTGGCTAGTTACTCTACAGCCATACAAGAAGTAAGTTGAAATGGACGTTTCTACTTTTTAGCTCACCTGAGCACAAAGTGCTCAAGGTGAGCTTTTGTGATCGCCCATCGTCCAGCGTCCGGCGTCGTGCGTCGTCCGTCGTCAACAATTTGCTTTAAACGACATCTCCTCTGAAACCGCTGGACAAATTTAGTGAAACCTGGCAGGAATGTTCCTTGGTGAGGCTCTACAAAAGTTCTAAAATAAAGTTAATCCATGAAGAACTCTGGTTGCCATGGCTACAAAAAGAAAAATAATTTTAAAACTTAAAAAATCATTCTCAAAACTACTGGCCAGATTTAAAATAAATTGGTACAGATGTTCCCTTTGGTCAACCTCTACCAAGTTGCTAAAAATTATTCCGATCCGTAAAAAACATGGCTGCCAGGGGCGGGCTTATTTGCCTTATATGTTATAAGAAACCTTTAAACACATTTCTTGAAACCACTGGACAGAATTTGATTCAAACTTGGCAGGGATGATCCTTGGGTCAACCTTCCACAAAAGTTGCTAAAATAAACTTGATCCATGTAGAACTGTGGTTGCCATGGCAACAAAAAGAAAAAAAATATGAAAACTTTAAAAATCTATCTTCTTCAAACTACTGGTCAGATTTAAAATAAATTGGTACAGATTTCCTTGGGTCAACCAACCTCTACCAAAGTTGCTAAAATTATTCCGATCGTAAAAAAAACATGGCTGCCAGGGCGGGCTTATTTGCCTTATATGTATATAGAGAAACCTTTAAACAACATCTCCTCTGAAACCACTGGACAGAATTTGATTAAACTTGGCAGGGATGATCCTTGGGTCAACCTTCACGAAAGTTGCTAAAATAAACTTGATCCATGTAGAACTGTGGTTGCCATGGCAACAAAAAAAAAAAAAAAAAAAACTTTAAAAATCATCTCCTTCAAAACTACTGGCCAGATTTTAAAATAAATTGGTACAGATGTTCCTTGGGTCAACCTATTTATCTCAGGTGATCGATTTAGGGCCATCATGGGCCTCTTGTTTCTGCATTGCTGTCTACCCTTTCTTTTGACCTTTTTATGCATGACAACGCAGGATATGACCAAATGAATGTTTGAATGATTTTCATTGTAGGAAAATTTGTAACCTTAGCTGAAATGTATATTTCATAGAAGATATTTATTTGTTTTGAGTGGATATGGGTTATAAATCATCGAGTAGTGGTACAATTTCATATATATAACCCATATTCAATATAAACAAACAAATTATCTTTTTATTTTATGCTTTTATGCTGCTACAGTTCCTTTATAAGTAAAAAAAAGTAGTCCCGGCAGATCTATATCATCACACTGGGATATAGATTTTGTCTCACTGATAGAACACAGTATTTCTCAGTTAGCAAAAATAAAGAGGATATATGATTGTTTTGTGGATAAGGAACATATCTCATTGAAAAGTAATACAAGTTTAATATTTTCATGTGCATGTAGCTTTAGTGAAAAAGTTGTATCATTTCAAGATGACATATATCTAACTGATGATGAAAGATTGGAACTATTTTGTGTATTTGATTCTGTTCACACATGGATGAATCCATGTCAATGTTTGCCATTTGAAGAAAACAAAGGGAGGCAACTACATGCAGTAAAAACTAGAATACTACATATCCATATCCATACCCTGTACAAGTAAAAGAAGTAGTTATGACAGACTTGTATCACTCACTCTATGTGTGATATGGATTTTATCTCACTGATAGAACACAGTATTTAAGCAGTTAGGCCCCCCCCCAAAAGTTCTGTTTCTGGTCTCCAGCAAATAAAAAAGAGGGTCGGTAGGTCAGGATTTTTATTTTTTTTACTTAAAACGAAAAGTGAAAATTCTTTTTTTTTTTTTTTAAAGGCGGGAAGGTAAAAAAAACTTCAGGGTTGGTCATTAAAAAAGAGGGTCGGTTGCGAGACCAGAAATAGAACTACATTGTATTTTTTTTTTGGCCTTAGCATAAAACAATGTCTGTTATTTACAACTTTTCCAGCAATATATACGGACCATGGGATGAAGCCACTATCAAGGAATGAGGACATTTCATAACCATGAGCCTGTTTCAAGGAATCAGATTTACCTGGAGTACTTGGGTAACCATAGAAACAGCAAATGAAGTCTTTTTCAAGGAAAGAAATTGAGCCTGGATTTCTTGAGTAATGAAGGAGACCATATCAAGAAATGAAAAGATTTGGTAGAGTACTTGGGTAACCATGGAAACAGTGAATAATTGCAGGACCACATACTGCACACAGGTGTTTGGACCACTTGTACTCTTGGATCAGGAGCCCTCCATAGGGTTGCCAGCAAGGCATTATGGGTTGACGAGACATACTGGTTGACATGTACTATAGTGACGCTCTAGTCATGTGACCCAAGGATTAGCTTTGCAGGTGTGACAGTCTACAGACTGTAATTGTGACTGATTTTGAAAAATGCAAATCTGAACCTAACTATGGGCAGATGGATGTATGGCTCTCTCTGGAGCTCAGTCCTATATGCCATGCTTTTAACCCTATACCTCATGAATATTCATGCACCATTTCATAAATTGATGAAGTTTTTTTTATTTTAAATGGTATATGAAGCAATGGATTTTTTCTTTGCTGTGCAGAATGTGTAGCATCTAGACTGCTGTAATAATTCACAACAAAGCCGCCATGTGTGTATATTTTTAACAGATATACCGGGAAGATGTAATTTTTAGCTTACCTGAGCACAACGTGCTCAAGGTGAGCTATTGTGACCGATGAATGTTCGTCGTCCATCATCCGGTGTCTGTCGTTTGTCGTCCATTGTCAACATTTAACTTAAAACGACATCTCCTCCTAAACCACTGGAACAATTTTAAAGAAACTTCACAGGAATGTTTTTTGAGTGAAGCCCTTCCATAGTTGTTCAAAGAATTTGATTCCATGCAGAACTCTGGTCGCCATGGCAAAACTACTGGCAAGATTTCAAAGTTATTTGGCACAGATGTTCCTTGGGTCACTCTCTACCAAGATTGTTCAAATTATTTTGATCCGTTTAAAATCATTGCCGCCTGGAGGCGGAGCCCGTTTTCCTAATATATGTTTATAGTAAAAACTTCAAATATCTTCTTCTCCAAAAGTACAAGCTGGATTTCAAAGTTATTTTGCAAAGATTTTCCTTGGGTCACTCTCTACCAAGATTGTTCAAATTATTTTGATTCCTTGAAAAAACATGGCTGCCAAGGGGCTAAGCCCATTTTCCTTATATGTATATAGTTCAAATATGAAAATTATTCTTGTCCTAAAGGACTCACATGATTTTTGGTTGGCAGAGGGCAGAGCGCTTTTTCCACAATATCATAAGATATTTGCTGTTTCATTTCCTCCCACTAATACCTGATTCTCAGGTGAGCGACCTAGGGCCATCATGGCCCTCTTGTTTTGTATTCTTATCACATATTGACAATTATTGTTATTATTTTTTATTATGTTAGTCAAAAGTCTTGCTATTTACAGAATTTATTGATTGGTTTAATAAATTTTTATTTAATAGATTCTCTTATTTCTGATGTAATGATACCACATTGCATATCTTGCGTCATACATGTATAGACACATTTTGATGCATTGGCAATCAAAGCAGAACCAGATCAGACAGCTCCTATAGGAGCCCCTCCCCACCCTGGATCTGTGTATGTAGATTTGGGATATGAGGTTTGAAATGGTTTATTATTTTGCTCCCTAAGCAACTCGTGTGATTCTCTCTCTCTCTGTCCCTCCTCTGTGTGTGTGTTCCTCTGTCTTTACATACTGTTTTCCATTAATAAACATGCCAAAGTAAACACTAGTTTCTCAGATACATGTTAAATCTGGATGAATTTTCACCAACCATCCATACTTATTGCTAAGTCATACTTCTTGGCAAATTTAATAATTTTTATCGCATCAGAGCATAACGTGCTCAAGGTGAGCTATTGAGATCACCCTGCGTCCGCCGTCATCCATTAGTCGTCTTTCGTCGTTGTCAACAATTTGCTTTAAATTGCATCTCCTCTGAAACCATTGAGTAGAAATTGATATGACACTTGGAATGAATGTTTCTTGGGTGGTCCTTCACAAAAGTGCTAAAATAAACTTGGTCCATGCAGAACTCTGGTTGTCATGGCAACCAAAAAAACAGAATTTAACTTTAAAAACTGCAAAATCTTCTCCTCTGAAACCAATGGTCAAAATTCAATTTTCTTCTGCACAAATGGTCACCTCATAACTCTCTACCATAACTGCTAAATAAATGTGATCCCTTGAGAAATGAGGCCCCAAGGGGGTCGGCTAATTTATCTTATATACTCTTTATAGAAAATTTCAAAGTTCTTCTTCTATGAAGCCAATGGCAAGAATGTAATTAACAAATAGTTTGTTTAGTATTAATTTAATAAATATTGTCAATTTTTTTTTTATACTTGAATATTTTGTAAATCAGAAATAATTCTCTCTAAATTAAGAATATGAATATTACTTAGCATTTAATATTGTTGGTGAAATTTCAAACCTTTTCTATTACTATAAAAGCTGCGCAGAACAAAGACGTAATAAAAACTCGCTTATGTGTATGTTTTTATTTCTATGTTCTATTACAGACAAATCATTTGCTTCAAAGCTGGTATAATGTTTACCAGATCGGTGTATGACGCAGCATTCAAGATATGGTTTGAATCTGTAGCAAGACTTTCCAGTCCGTATATCAGTTGTCCACCAACGCCAACGACAATGATATTATGACTCATACCAGAAAGAGCAGAGGATTTAATATGCCCATGCAAATAATATTCCAACAATCTAGCACGGTGATCGAGTATAAAAATGACTACATTGTCATACGATCTCCGGTCGTTGTCAACGGTTCCATTTTTGTTCGTGAGAACATGGACAATATTACTGATGCGAACCCCTCTGGTTTTGTGATCAAAGCGCAGGCCCTGTATCTTTTGCATAAGGAGGTCTCGGTCATTCTGTAAGTCTACCGTATCATGTATTTCAATGTTAAACGTTGCAACGCTAACTTGGTTTGTTGACGGTCCAATGTCAAGATTCCTGGCAAGTTCGGAGAGGAACTGTTCGATTTCATGTGTGTCAGCAATGCGTTGATCAATACTGTCTTCCACCATCACCTCTATGTCTCGATAGCAACCTGGAATGAAAAACACGGAACCTTTAATAATTGGTGTTTACTTTTAAAATGCATTCGCAATGCACACCGGTATCATTGGCTTTCTATTGGTCATCCAACAGTTTCTTAATCAAAATGAGCTGGAAGTGCTCAAGGTGAGCTATTGTGGTCAGTCAATGTCTGTGTCCGTGAAGGCATTCGTCCGTCCGGTTATCCATCATTTTCTTGTGTTCACTCTAGCATCTTCATTTCTAAATCAATCTTCTTCAAACTTTATGACAATGTTTATAAACTCAGTTCAGTTTGATTTTTACTGATATCAGTCTCAAAGACAGTCTTTTTCAAATTAATGCCAATAATAGCCACAATCTCTTGGTTAAGTTTGATTATTGCTGATATCGACCCACGATAACTAAACGGTCATCTTCCAAGCACAACCCCTGCGAATTCAGTTGACAAAACACCTTTCTTTCAGAAAAATTAATCGTATTTTGATTGAAATAATGTGTTGCCATATGACTTTAGAGGCACTTGAGATGCCATACTAAGACACGAGATAAAAAGTCTTCGAAATAAGAACACTTGTAAGTCACTTTCTAAAGGAAATTCAAATTTCAAACAGTTTACCTGGGAAATAATAAAAGTATACATATATAGTTTTAAGTATAGAAAGTCTCAAAATCTCAAAAGAGGTCAAGTTTGCATCTGTCGTTTTATTCGTCATGGATCTTAGTGCGAAACACCCAAAATCTAACGAGATACGGCCGTTGAGAACCTTATGGAACTATTCCGACATCCAGTAATCGACCGGTCTCCTGCGGACAACAATAGAAGTATCGTAGGGTCATCCACAGGACACCTTGTGTGTGCCAGCCAGACAGGTGCAACGAAAAGCCAAGAAATTTGTTAACGGCGCAACTATCCCGTAAGAAATCAATTTTTAGACGGCAGCCAGCTGCCGTCTTTAGTAGCTACAAACTTTTACCAGGCATCGCTGACCTTGCTAATTTGCATATTTTCCATGACAAGTTAACTGCACCTCTCCGCGCTTAGTGCGGATCCACGCAATGCGAATCTGCACTTACGACTACAATATGTTACGCAGACCTTTTATTCATAACCGTATTCGCTATTCACGTGCTGTTGTTTGTAAACGTGTTATTTTGCTCTTTAAACATCCATTTTAAGCGTGAACAATATATCCATGACATTTATAAACCAGAACAGCAACCCATTTTACATACTTAAAGATCTACTCCTGTAAAAAGAAAAAAAAGTAGCGCTTCGAATGTCTGTAATTAACTTAAAGTAGTTCACGCGTAATTTTGCATGAAATCGGGTCCTAGGGAATGACCTACTTCTGAAGTTCATACAGTCAGGTTCATGACCCTAATTCCGGATTGTTTTGTAACAAACAGAGTGTGAATTTGATTGTCTTACTACCGACTTTAGTTGCAGGAGAGTGTGCGGAGTTTTTGCGTCATATGGCTTTTGCCTCTGTTGTATCAATAATTAAAAATCACAGTTTTTTTCCTGTTAATCCGGCTGCTGTCTCTCAGCGCATTGAGCGCTTTGATTAAAGCGGGTTGTCGGATGATTCTATCACAATATGTGCACGCCAGCCGATGCCCAGACATCGGGGACGCCGGCTGGGCGCTGAGTCAAATGTTACCATGGCATAAACAGCTGTATATAACTATGTAACCGAAATACTGTCTCAACAACGGTATACTCCGGCACAAAAGTATAATATGACTTTTGATTTGTGTTCACGTATTTCACCGATAATGGTCTCTTTCATATGCTGCATGGTAACAAAAATAAAGCAAAGAAAAGTGTGCCGACTGACATATCCAATTAATCCCGGAACATGAACATAGTGTTCAACCGACTAAGATACTAGATCTATGCACTATCTATACACTTCTCTCCTTACGATGCCATCATCACTACAATTATCATTGTCAACATCATCGATAGTATCATCATTACCCTTTGGAGTAGTTGATGCTGGCGCTGTAGTAGTTGTGGTGGTGGTGGCATCTGGTGAGTTACACATATCTGTTTTACAACAGGAAGTAGAAACACTGCGTGACTGTAGACCACGTCTGCCAAGGATCGACAGCACGTGCCTTTCCTCGCAATCCTTTTGGAGATATATATTATAAATATAAAACAAAACGACATTAAGAAAAAAGATATCTAGCATATGTAAGCATCTGATATTAGTATACAATCATTATTTTTCGTTGACATTAAATTTCGTTGATTCTGCATTTAAAGAAATTTCGTGGGTCCATATATTCGGTGAATCGTGTTCCAGAAATCAGGCGATTCAGACTAAATAAACGGATTTTGTGCAATCATAATTTGCGGATACTTTCATGCAAGAAATCAACGAAAATTGGTCAACATGAAATATCTCAATTTTACAGTACTAAATAATTCGGCTTTGGTGGTACTGTATTATAAAAGTTTCGCATGGCGCGTATGTCGGTAAGATCTAGTTGTCGTGTTTCGTGTTCGCGGGATAATGGGGCACCAGAGCTTGTCACAAAATCACGCACCGACGTTTTGTTTTGTCAAAAACTAAATATGGACTTATTATGGACTTATTATTTCGTTTAGCATAGCAAAATCTCTGACTAGTGGGTCGCCGGTGAGATTTTATCCCGCTAAGCAAAATTTTGATTTGTCGAGTTTCGGCTGGCAGGGCGCCTGGCGAAAAACATTTTTATGTCGGGGCAAAACTTCATGGTGAATTTTCTTTATGGAAAGACAAAACTTTTTATCGATTTATCGCCCGATTCTTCACCAACACGAATCACGACGCCATTTTGCTCTCGAATTTCTACCCGCTTACGTGTCACGGGAAATGAAGATACATGTATATTGTTAACAAAAAATATAGACTTGAATTTAATTTCAGCATTTGTGATTTTTTTTTAAATACATGTGTATTTGACAAAATAAAGTTTTAGTTCCGGTAATTCATTAAAAGGCTCGCTTAATGACAATTTTCTTAAACTCGCCCAGTTCATCTAGAAAGCCCACAGATATACAATGTTATGTAGACTAAAGAACAACATACGTAAACCGAAGCGCAGTTCATCTTGTATTCCTTGTGTCCATCCGTCCCAGAATTCATCACGGCCAGAAGGCATTGCTGACAAAATAAAACAAAATAAATGTCTTCCCGTCCGCCTGTTTGTCTGTCTGCCGAGCTGTTGCATAGACGAGTAACATTGGTGAAGCACACTGACAACGGAATTATCCCTTGAATGCTTTCCAGGGCCTAAAGTACTGGTCCAACCCAGGAACTAATGAGAGGGACACTGGTAGAAAAGAAAAAAAAATCTGGTGACCAACTGGCAACGGGAAACTTAATGTGATATTCATTTTTATGCAATTGTTCGGTCCCAGGATTCAGTGTACATGTATATTGTTGTATGAGGTGCGAAAGGTCACATCAAAGTTCCAAATACGTAAAATAATACTGTTTATTTCATTCCAGTGTGTATATGCTTTCCGTGGAATTCAATATAAAATGCCAGTGGTTAATAAATTGCACGCACCTCGCCTTTCCCGCAAACTGTAGTGTTCATACAGCCGTCTTGGGTCCTTGTTATCTCTTCACAATGGTAGCATGTTAAAGCTGCAATGTCATAACATATACCTGATATCTAAGTTTTAGCATGTGCGATAAATGTAATATCAGGACCGTAACTGGATTTATCTAACATCGTTGTTGCGACAATGCGATAATAAAAAGGAACATAAAATAGAAGCTATTTGCCATGGCTTATAGCTTTCGTGTTTCAAAAAAATAGTATGGATTAAAAATTGATTAAAATCGAAATAATCAATGTATATCTGATATAATAAACTGGTTAAGTACACAAAAACAATTTATACAATAGTTTCAAACATAAATATCACATATAACAATATTGCAAACAGTACATTGTACGTGTTCAGATTAAATCAATTTACTCGTTAAACATTACCATTTTCGAAAATATGACCCCATGATTGTTTAAACTTAATTTACACCGTTCCCAGTAGCCAATTGGTTAGAGCGTCCGCCTCGGGCGCAGGAGGTCATGGGTTCGATCCCCGGCCATGCCATACCAAAGTCGTAAAAATGGTTCTGTTATAGCTCCCTTGCTTGGCGCTCAGCATATAAGGGTAGTTGCAGGACTGGTTGCCCCGGGTCAAGATAATGCGATTGGGCGTGGCATCATGTCACATGTCTACGGCGTGATACTGCAGTATGGCAGCACTATATCTGTCTCAAATAGACATCGTCTCCAAATGACTGAAATACTGTCGGTGGGACGTTAAACTCAACAAACAAACAAATTTACACGTTAGTTTTTGCATTTCAGCCAAACAATGTTTTTCTGTCAACCAGTGACGCATTCAGCACCCCTTGGCAATTTCTTCGAAATATCTGAGTTGGACCGGGGATTGCCGAGGAGATACGATTACCACAGACAACATGTCGCCCATATCTACCGGGTTGGACCGGGGATTGTCGAATTGATACGATTGACAAAATAGTCACAAAACACGCTTACGGCAAAGGCTGCAGTATCTCGGACAAACTGATTGCGCAATAGCTGGCTTGGAGCAGAGAGTTGGGTCTTGTTGTTCCAGCAATCTGCACGCATTTGAGTCAATATCGTCGCACGCTCCATGCACGTGCAGCACGTGAATTTGCAACAAGACTGTAAAGCATGAACATAATCAATAAATTTAAACTTATTTCTAAGGGAAACAAGTTTGATAATTTGCACTTATCCCCCCGAAAGTTCCTGTGTTGTAATAGTACTTTGCATCTGGGAAAGTCTTGATAAAATCCAGTCCCGGCGGTACAAAAACATGACGTGGGGTTAAATATCGTTAAACATAAATTGATGGAATATATTCTATTTAAATTAGAATATTCATCAATGTCACACGTAAGTCTAAGATCTTTACAGTACACATTTGGAAAACTTAAAAAAATTTTTAAGAGCTCCAAATGATAAAACATGTTTAAGTATGAATATGTTAAATGTTCTTTTTAATATAAACGACAGAGATAGATAGATAGATAGAAAATGGTATAACAAAATTACTAAATAAAAATACTAGTTTTGAATCCATTCCAGATTATGATAAGAACTGACAGACAATAAATTATGGCATTGACCTTTGTGTCACGTACTGAGATAAGACAGGTGTGTGTGGTGTGTGTGTGTGTGTGTGTGTGTGTGAACCACAACGATTTCATTTCGTTATTATCTGTTAAGATATGTTAGTGTAAGACATACTGTGCCAAAATATATTGAATTACACAGGCGAGAAAAGATTGACTGATTTCTCTCCCTTTGTTGTGACGTCATTGACAGAGCAACATCTGCCAGCACTATATATTGTATTGAACAGTTAACCGTTTTCAAGCCTTTTAAGATAAAAACAAAGGATATTGGGTGAAAATTAAATTCATTTATTTACTTTTCCAAAATATTAACAATTGTTCTTTAGACTTCATAAAACTGGTCGCTATAAATGTACGGTGTGTGTATGTGTGTGTGTGGTCACTTTAAAAAGTACTTGTCATATAAAGCCATGTGTTACTTTAATGGATTTTTGCATACCTCCGTATTCAAATCCCTTTAATCCTTCCCTTATAATCGTGCATCTGCTCTAGGAAAGTAGGCCACGTTCCATCACGTGCCAGACCATGTAACCGGCAAGATTACACGAGAATTGTAAAACTGAATCGGGCCGTCATTTGTAAGAACATCTGGATCTTTGACTTTCCACTAACTATTAAATCAACTCAACGACGATATTTCTGAATACTTTACACTTATCTACTGCTGAAAAAAATACCTCTTGCTTGAAATAATTATGTAAATACCCTTTCCTGTTTGGCGCATTTAGGATGACACCAATCAGTACAATTAAACGATTACTCGGGTTAATTGAATCTGGGTGTAGGAGGGTTGCCTAATGGATACGCATGACTAGATCTTGCTGGCAGGGAACTATCCCCAAAAGAAAAAGAAAATTATTATCAAGTAAACGGAATAAACAAGAAGTATCTTTTAAAAAAAGATACGCGGCCGTGGTTTATCAATTATATTTAGTGTTTATTCTGCATCTTGATGAGAGGACATTTGACCCAAGTATTATGAATGTCGTTCAAGCGTTCAAAATATAAAGAGCGGATATGAAATTGCTGACGATCGAAAAGACGAACGACCAGTTCACAACATAATACGTTCCTTCAGGTAATACAACCGGATGTGTGTTTCTCGAAACACTTGTATCACCTGTACTTCAGCAGTGGTCAGAGAGAGGATGAACAAACAATTGATCAAACATATATTTTTCACTATACAAAACAAGTTTGGAGTGCATACACCATAAAGTTTTAACGAATGTGCGATTTCCATTATACGAAGGGGTCTGAATGTTTCAAATCCGACATTTGTTTTTCATCCTTTAGATATTTTTTTTTTGTGTAGGTTGAATTAATTATTTTGAACGTTAAGACATGTATTAATATATTTCTGACAGAAAAGTCTAGGTCTTAGGAATGTATATACGAAGCGAACAAGCTGATCCTATTTCCGGAGGGATACATTCAATTTTTAAGTCGACCAATCACTGATCTGAAACATGTGATTGTGTATCTATTATTAAGTATATATGGACATGTTACC
>CM037787.1:57897484-57947484 GCA_021229015.1 Solen grandis | reverse complement strand
AGTCAATTGTGTTTTTGTTTCTATAAATTGTTACTTTTTTAGCTCACCTTATGTGTGACCAATGAATGTCTGTTGTCTGTCGTCAACATATAACTTAAAGTGACATCTCCTAAACTACAGGGCTACTTTCATAAAACTTTAGAGGAATGTACCTTTGGTGGTCCTCTTTCAAATTTGTTCAGAATTAAATTCCATGCCACAATCTGGTTGCCATGGCAATAAAAGGGAGAAAATGTGAAAACTTCAAAAACCTTCTTGTCCAGAAGTACTGACTGGATTTTAAAATTTTTGGCATAGATGTTCTTAGGTCACTCTCTACCAAGACTGTAAAAATTATCTGGATCGGTCGAAAAACATGGCCCCCCAGGGGGCAGAGCTCGTTTTCAGTATATGCATACAAATTTGAAATATCTTCTTGTACAAAAGTACTTATTGGATTTCATAGTTTTTTGGCACAGATGTTCCTTGGGTCATTCTATACCAAGATTGTAAAAATTATTCGGATCTGTCAAAAAAACATGGCTGCCAGGGGGCAGAGCCCAATTTCCATAATATCATACAATGTATTTGCTATTTCTTTTCCTCCAACTAAGACCTGATTCTCAGATGAGCAATTCAAGTGCCTTCATGGCCTTCTTGTTAACCTCAATGAATTACCAGTAGAACATTTATTTTAGTAAAACAAGATTATATTATGTTTTTATCTTTAAATTTGTTGAATAAAAGAATTCTTTAAAAGGTTGTAACAGTCACAGAATGTTCCTTAACCCTTAAGCACTTTACGACCAAATTAACTTGTAACCTTATAAAGATTCATGTACAAATTTATTCTGATATCTGATGTTTATATCTGAGCTACAATAATATTTGTGCAAACAGAGAAGACCCTGATCTGACAGCTTCTAGAAGGAGCTGTCTTAACTGGGTTGGCTCTATTTGCCAAAGTGTTAAAGCTGCTCGGTCACAGATGATCGGTAGAAATTAAAAAGAAAAAAATTCTACTTTTCCTCGTTAATGTTTGTGACGTCTGTTTTCTGACAAATAAACTTGGCAAGTGTATAAGGTTACATTACAGTGGAAAACGCTATTTCGAAAATGCCTCTTCTGTGAAATCATTTAAACATAGAACAAGCTGCTTTAAACTGTGGTCTGATTTTATAATGATGGACTATCCTATAAATGATTTTAACATTAAAATGACAAAGGTTGTTGATTTTTATTATTTGATATATTTTACACCAAAATATTTAGTTCAGATTCATTGTTGCATATAATGTATTTTTAATGTCTTTGATTGATATTTATATATGAATGGGATGTAATCGATCAGTATTTATTATTTTCCAATGCTTAAAACTTCCAGTTCTTATTGTTGTGTAAAAATGCATGCCATAGTAAAATAAAATTACTTGCCAAACAAAATATTTCATACAATTATGGATAACTTTTAACTTCAGTTATGTTTTGATTTTTGTTTTTAGTGGAGGTGGTGTTAGATTTAAACAAACAAAAAATCATTGTTTATCAAGAAAATGACATAATAACATATGGTATCAAGGAACAAATGTTTAAATACTTAAGGAAGGTCTTGTTCATATTTGGTAGAAAAGTACAATGTACCTGTTAATGTCCATGGACAATACATTGTAGTCTGAATATAAATGAAATTCTAAGTGATTGTAGATCAAAGTTTAACAAAAAAAAAGATTTATTTCAAGATTTTACTGGATAGAGTGTTAGTTTTTATTTATACCGAGGGCCATGAATCTCGCGGTAATAACACTTTAACAACAAATAAATTATGAAAAACAACTTATCAAATCTAATTGTTTTCAAAAACTGTGACTTTCATCTAATTTCTTCAAAATGACACATTTGTGCAAAAGACATCACTCATTACAGTTTAATTAGGTCACCAAATGTCAAGCTGTGGCAGCCATTTGTAACCAGGGGAGGCTATTTAACTCGCTGTAGACTGATATACAAGGCCAATTTTAATTGAAAATAACTAAATTAGTAATGATGGAAAAAAATTAGTGGTTTCATACCGAATTAAGGGTCTGGGACATAGTCTAATCAATTTGCATAAATTATAGTACTTCAAACCTCAGTTTGACTGTTTAAAATTTTGACAGACGAAAGATGTCAATGTGAAGGATTTAGGTTATTTGAGGATATGTGAGTGAAATTACTGCTGTTTTTAGATGAAAATGTTAAAATTATATTATTTCAGTATTTACTTACCCAAATTTGTGGCATGTTGTTGGAAAATATTTCTTTTGTAAGCGTGAAGAAATCGGGTCACGATTGTTTATGTTTACAAGGGCTAGGGGCACTTTTCTAAATACCGTGAGTTTAGTGATACTGCGAGATTAATGGCCCTGAGTATAAAATAAATAAAATAATTTGATGTGATTTTTTTGGTTTAATATGATATTTGGAAATGACAAAATTTATATTCATTAATTTTTTTTAGGTCCATTGTTGTTTGATAATTACAAACAATGCCAGTTTCAGTAGCATTGTGTACACTAGGCTGTATGATTTTCAGATATCTTTAGTTAAGTTTGACTTATTTTATTTGCAATGTTCTGATAAATTCTTGATGTGCATGTGAATTTTTGTCTGTAAAAGTAGTGTACGCATTTTGTGTGTTCATTCATTATCAGGTTTATAAGCACACATTTTTTTTTAAGATTTGTATATTGAGCTTGTATGTGTTTTTGAAGTTTGTCTACTTCCCAACTTGAATTGATAATTTTACCATTCCCTGTGTTCAGAGTTGCTCAAAATGGTTTCATCTTGCAGTTTGATTTTGAATTGTAAATAAGCACTCAGTTATTTGACATAAATCCCATGTTAATTATTATTTCATCATTATAATAACTTGAGTATTTAAAACTTTACAGTTAAATGACTCATGTGACCAGTTTAAAACCAAATCAGCCTGCAAGTAATTCACAGACTGTTAAAGTTAACCTTTTTTTTTTAAAAAAGCCAGACTCCAAACACACACAGACAAATTCAAGAACTCTTTCCAAAATCCATATTGAATCTATATGCCATACTTTGAGTTTCAGCATGAAAATCACAAGTATTTTGAAAACACTGAGCCAGGTTTTTACTGTTTGTTTCGCATCTGTTTAGCTGAGATAGAACAGTTCACTGTGAAAACCACACCTTTGTGAGAAATGCTTTCAGACTGATATGGGATTTCATTGGTCAAACTGGTGTGATTTGGTACACCTCTGTGTTAATGGTTACTTCATCCAGAGATATTCATTTTCATTCCCATTTTCAGTAAAGCTTAGTAATTTTAATGTTGACTTTGGTGTCTTGTGTAAGGACAGTTTCAGATATCTATCCATATAATCTTATTTCAGTGTAATCAGAAACAAAAAAGGATATTAACATTTTCACACTAATATTAAGTGCCTAATTCTTAGACAGAGGTTCCTCATTTATTTTTATGCCAGATTTTTCTGAAATAATTCTTATAATATTACTTATAAATAAAAACTGATAGAATGGATACCATTTTTTTCTGGACTAAATTGTGATAAAAGATTATAGAGAGCCATATTTTTTGTGTTTATTTTTTTGTTTTAAAATTATTGTGTGAATTGCAAATGAATGGCATTTTCAGATTTTGATATTTTATCTAGTTCAGTGATTCAAAATCTAATTCTGTCAGAGGTATGCCTGAGGATTGCCCTCACTATATTATAATGTTCACAGCAATGGCTTCAGTGTGTTTAGAATTTATTAATCTTAATAAAGCCATAATCCCCTGCTTCTTAGGCCATATGACAATGAACACTTAAAAAGCCTAATTGCCTTCTAAATGCTCCATATGGCATTGAACACTTAAATGGTTTCAAACATTCTGATAGCCTCAAATGGCATTGCATGCAGGTTGTTAACATTTATGCTATATCCTTATACTTCTGCCAGTGAGGCCCCATATGGCCCCATTATATTCCAGTGGCCCCATGTGGCATTTGTAGATCTAATTTTTGCTGTAGTCTCATTCTTACTATGCGATATGGAATCACAACACTAATAAGGTCTCCAATGTTCTGAATACTCCATATGGCATTGCTTGATCAAATTCTTGCTGTAGTCTCATTCTTCCAGTGCCATATGGTAAGGCCTCCGACATTCTATACTCCATATGGCATTGCTTGATCAAATTCTTGCTGTAGTCTCATTCTTCCAATGCCATATGGTAAGGTCTCCAATATTCTTAATGCTCCATATGGCATTTGTTCATCTTTTTCACAGCAGTCTCATATTTCTTATGCCATATGGGATTTAACTTTACATGTAATAATGTCTCACTTTTATTTAATAACATAATATTTGATACTTGGTGACATTGTATTTTTTTTTTAAATTTGATCCACTTTAAATGTCCTTTATTAATGTTTTACATATAATTTTAAATCTACTCCATTGAATTAGAAAGTACTGAACAATATATTTCATATCATTGAATTTATATCACTGATAAAAGTTTTATTATCTCACCAAGCATTTTCATCACAGTCGTGATTTGAATTATTTTTCTATTCATAATACATCATTTGATTTTTTTTTTAATTTTTAAGTATTTTGTATTTTTGTGACATTAAAAGTGTTATCTGTTTAAATAAGTATTTATACCTTGATTGAATTATTACCATTTGCAAACAGAGTGTTTTGAATAAATTATGGAAACCTGGGGGTAATTTGTTTTACATTTGTTTCCATTTAACCCTTTCCCTCATAGAGGAAACCATGAAAAGACCTATGCGGACAGCATAAAACGAGTAACTCGCAGGCTGATCAGGTTTTATGCTGTTCGCTGCTTCTCAGTGGTCTGGAAATGAGGATTTTATAATTAAATTTGGTAAGGTTTAACTGTGGTTTTCTGCAGATCAGGCTTTATGTAGTACCTTAGTATATTGAGTTCGTCAAAATGAGTCTATGAGGGAATTAAGGGTTAAGAAACTCTCAGAATATTATATTTCTGCTCGCACAGCACTCATATTAACAATAACTAAATAGAAAGGGCCATAACTCCTGAAAAACTTAAGAAAAAGAGATATGCGACATGATCCAGTGGCAACATACCCAACTGCAGTTTCGAAAGTTATGGGTTCCAACCCTGCTTGGGTAAGGATTTTTCACCAAGTACTGGTCCAACTTAAGAATGGTTGAGAGGGATTATTATAAGATGTAAAAACTTGTGCCCCAGTTGACGTAAAATGAATAGTTTTAACTTAAAAGAGATTGGTTATGAACCTTCTGCCAATAATATACATGCAAAGTTTGTTGTTGCACAAAGTGCCATGGTGACCTATTAGGATGGCCCTGTGTATGTGCGTCTGTCATCATAACTGGTTACCTTTCATTATCTCCTAAACTGCTGAATGGATTTTGACCAAACTTTACTATTTATTTGAATTTACCGTCACTTCGACAGTATTTCAGTCATATACCAACGTCCAGCTAATTACAGGTGAAGGAAGACCCTAAATGTAAGGGGGCATTCAGGTAGAACCACCGACCTATCTCAAGCCAGCTGGAAGGCTTCCTCACATGAAAATCCGAACGACACTGCCGGGATTCGAACCCACACAGTGAGGGATTAAGTGAGTGTTAAGTCAGTGACTACCTTCTTGGCCATAGAGGCCCCTTTGACTGAACTTCTCAGGATTGATCCTTATGAGACCCTTTCAAAATAGTTTGAATTATTTTGATTGGTTGAAAAAAATAGATCACAGGAACTAAAAATAATATTTAAAAAATGCTTTGAAAACTATGAAAAAATTCTTCTGCAAAACATCAGGGTCTAAAGCTTAGATATTTTGTGTAGCATTGTCTAGTGGACCTCTACCAAGTTTGTTCAAATCATGGCCCTGGGATCAAAATTGGCCAAACTCCAGGGGTAACTTGATTTTACATAAAACTTATATAGGAAGATTAGAAAAATCTTTCTGTCAGAAACCACAAGGCCTGGAGTTAAGATATTTGGTTTGTAATATGGCCTTTTGAACCTTTACCAAGTTTGTTTAAATCATGGCCATGGGGTCAAAATTGGCCCAACCCAATGGGTCACTTGATTTTACATAGACATATACAGGAAAAATATTAATGTCAAAAACCACAAGGCCTGGATTTAAGATATTTAACCAACCTTTGTTCAAATTATGGCCCTGGTGTAAAATTTGGCCCCACCCATGGGACATTGATTTTTTGTACAGACTTTCAAAATTTGAACAGCAGGTGCAGTTTTTAGTGTGGAATCTAGGTGAAGTTGCTGAACTTCTGCATGGACTATGTATTCACTTATGCGAACAGCATAAAACCAGATCAGCCTGCGAGTAACTCGCAGGCTGATCAGGTTTTATGCTGTTTGCTGCTCCTCAGTGGTCTGGAAATGAGGATTTTGTAATTAATTTGGTATGGTTTAACTGTGGTTTTCTGCAGATCAGGCTTTATGTGGTACCTAATGAGTGCGTCAAAATGAGTCTATATGAGGGAAAGGGTTAAGGGCCATCTTGTTTCCCTCTTAATCAGAGGTCCATTCATAGGTCCCATCAGAAAATTTCTTTAATTTCATAATTAACATGGCACCAAACCGCCTCAAAATGAATATGCATATCAGTAAACTGTACAAACCTCTGACAAAAAAAAATGCATGTGAATCTTGCTTTCAATAATTACCTTTGTTCAACAACCTCCGACAAACATTCGTGATGGGGATACATCTGTTATGGCATCCTGTTAAATGCTATTGATCCTGTGATTTTTCTTTCCCCCAAAATCAATAAAATGGTGATTTTATCTCCAAAATTATAGTTATAAGGCCCCATTCCCATTATCAGAAATAAAGGCCTGCTCAAAGACTTCTGAAGATATTAAACTTCTGTGGTACAGGACACACTGGGAGAACAAGACGCCTTCATTCCAATACATGTATAACCCCCAGCACGGAAAAAAAACAATGCTCAATTTTTATTTAACCCTTTACCTTATGAATATTCATACAAAATGTATGACTTTATGAATATTAATTCATTGAGCTTTAAATGGTATATAAAACAATATATTTTTTCTTTGTCATGCAGGCTATAGAATCTGATCTACAATTTTACACGAGCAAACAGAGAAGGCCCTGGTCAGATAGTTTCTTGCAGGAGCAGTCTGATCTGGGTCTACTCTGTTTGCCAAGGTGTCAAAATAAAGTCTATATGAGGTAAGGGTTAAACATTAAACAAAACAGAGGAACAGATAATTGATTTTCTTGTCTTTTTTAGCTCACCTGAGCACTTTGTGCTCAAGTGAGCTTTTAGGATCGCCCTTCGTCCGTCGTCGTGCGTCGTCAACAATTTCCTCTCCTCTAAAACTGCTGGACAAAATTTAATGAAACGTGGCAGGAATGTTCCTTGGGTGAGGCTCTACAAAAGTTGCTAAAATAAACTTTTAGGATCGCCCTTCGTCCGTCGTCGTGCGTCGTCAACAATTTTCTTTAAACGACATCTCCTCTGAAACCACTGGACAGAATTTGATTAAACTTGGCAGGGAAGATCCTTGGGTCAACCTTCACAAAAGTTGCTAAAATAAACTTGATCCATGTAGAACTCTGGTTGCCATGGCAACAAAAAGAAAAAAAATGAAAACTTTAAAAATCATCTTCTTCAAAACTACTGGCCAGATTTTAAAATAAATTGGTACAGATGTTCCTTGGGTCAACCTCTACCAAAGTTGCTTAAATTATTCCGATCCGTAAAAAACATGGCCACCAGGGGCGGGGCTTATTTGCCTAATATGTATATAGAGAAACATTTAAACAACATATCCTCTGAAACCACTGGACAGAATTGGATTAAACTTGGCAGGGATGATCCTTGGGTCAACCTTCACAAAAGTTGCTAAAATAAACTTGATCCATGTAGAACTCTGGTTGCCATGGCAACAAAAAGAAAAAAAAGAAGAAAACTTTAAAATCATCTTCTTCAAAACTACTAGCCAGATTTTAAAATAAATTGGTACAGATGTTCCTTGGGTCAACCTCTACCAAAGTTGCTAAAATTATTCCGATCCGTAAAAAACATGGCCACCAGGGGCGGGGCTTATTTGCCTAATATGTATATAGAGAAACATTTAAACAACATATCCTCTGAAACCACTGGACAGAATTTGATTAAACTTGGCAGGGATGATCCTTGGGTCAACCTTCACAAAAATTGCTAAAATAAACTTGATCCATGTAGAACTCTGGTTGCCATGGCAACAAAAAGAAAAAAAAATGAAAACTTTAAAAATCATCTTCTTCAAAACTACTGGCCAGATTTTAAAATAAATTGGTACAGATGTTCCTTGGGTCAACCTCTACCAAAGTTGCTAAAATTATTCCGATCCGTAAAAAAACATAGCATAGGGGTGGGGCTTATTTGCCTAATATGTATATAGAGAAACATTTAAACAACATATCCTCTGAAACCACTGGACAGAATTTGATTAAACTTGGCAGGGATGATCCTTGGGTCAACCTTCACAAAATTGCTAAAATAAACTTGATCCATGTAGAACTCTGGTTGCCATGGCAACAAAAAGAAAAAAAAATGAAAACTTTAAAAATCATCTTCTTCAAAACTACAGGCCAGATTTTAAAATAAATTGGTACAGATGTTCCTTGGGTCAACCTCTACCAAAGTTGCTAAATTTATTCCGATCCGTAAAAAACATGGCCGCCAGGGGTGGGGCTTATTTGCCTTATATGTATATAGAGAAACCTTTAAACAACATCTCCTCTGAAACCACTGGACAGAATTTGATTAAACTTGGCAGGGATAATCCTTGGGTCAACCTTCACAAAAGTTGCTAAAATAAACTTGATCCATGTAGAACTCTGGTTGCCATGGCAACAAAAAGAAAAAAAAATGAAAACTTTAAAAATCATCTTCTTCAAAACTACAGGCCAGATTTTAAAATGAATTGGTACAGATGTTCCTTGGGTCAACCTCTACCAAAGTTGCTAAAAAAAATTCCGATCAGTAAAAAACATGGCTGCCAGGGGCGGGGCTTATCTGCCGTATATGTATATAGGGAAAACTTTAATCAACATTTCCTCTGAAACCACTGGACAGAATTTGATTAAACTTGGCAGGAATGATCTTTGGGTCAACCTTCACAAAAGTTCCTAAAAAAAACTTGATCCATGTAGAACTCTGGTTGCCATGGCAACAAAAAGAAAAAAAAATGAAAACTTTAAAAATCATCTTCTTCAAAACTACTGGCCAGATTTTAAAATAAATTGGTACAGATGTTCCTTGGGTCAACCTATTTATCTCAGGTGAGCGATTTAGGGCCATCATGGGCCTCTTGTTTGAACATTTTGAGCATATTGTCATTCATTGCACCCTGTTATATATAAGGTATTTTCTTTTCATCTTTAGTTTGAACGTAGAAGATGTGTATTTGATGAAAAAAAAAACTGAAATGTTTCAGGTATTTAATACGACCCAGCTCACTGTCTCTGAAACCGTCCCCAATAATTGATGAAAGGAAACAGGTGGGTAATATTAGACATTAGATGCTGGCTAAAATTATGACTTTGTTAAAGAAGTAGACAGCACGTATACTGTCAAATTAGTGACTAAAAAATTAATGTGTCTGGATTTGACAACATACATGATGTCAAATTACTGTCAAATTAGTGACAAAGATTATTCAGGACTTTGTGTGCAAGTATTATAATGCTTCCTTGTTTATATGTAGTATATGCACAAAATCAAAGAAATGAAGTACTTGGTATATCAGATATACATGTAGTTTTACTGTCAAATAAATGGGGATGATCATATGCAAATAAAAAATGGACAAAACAAATGCCATAGCTTCACAGAAATGTGAGTGTAGGGGGGGCTATATAGGAATCACACTTGTCATGTCACATCACATTATGTCACGTCATGTCACATTAAATCATGTCATGTCACTTTTATGTCATGCAAACGACACATTGTCACGATTAGTCACGTCATTCCCGTCATGTATGTCCCATTACATGAAGACAAGGTGGGATCCTGGGGTATTAATCACCTTTAGTGTCAGTTTTTTTTTAACTCAGTTCTGTTCATTTTTGATACTTTAGAAGCGTGGGGAGCCCACAGGTGCAGACTTCTCAGATATGACCGCCACAGAGTCTGTTTCTGTGCCAACAAAGGGAGGAAGGCTGGTGAAAGATGGTAACAATAGGGTAGGTGGTACATTACTCTGCAGTGATTCATTATACTCATTATCATGTAGAGAAAACTGCTATGTCTGTAATGCAACCACTGAGAAACATGATCAGCCTGAAAGGTAAACATAGAATGATCAGGTCATACAAATAGCTCATCAGTAAGTTTTCAGACCACATGCCAGCTGTATGAAGTGAAGGGATATTTTTCAGGTTAATTCAGTTGAAATGTTGTTTTAACAAAATGTTGAAATGCATTCTAACTGATATGAGGTTATATATATTATAAAAATTGATTTGCATACAGATGCCTCAAACTGTTTAGCTTTAGAAATATTTAAGACAGAATACAATTAATAACATGATTGGTTCCCTTTAATATTATTTAATATAATTTTTAAAATTAGAATAATGACTAACAAAAGTAGTTAAATGCATGTGGTTAGACCTCTTTTACTGTGTACTTCATATGTTACATAATTACAGATACCCATCATCTACATGGATGATTCAGACAGCGAGGATGGTGAGAGGTTGGAGAATAATAAAACCACCAGTAAAAACACGGAATGGAACAAGAACATTCCTAGTTTTGAGATACATACAGACGAGGAACCAACCACCGTTGGGGATTCCCCAAACTCCTTGGAACCGCCCGTCATTGCTGTCAAGGGGACGGTTGTATGATAACGGGGATGCGTCGGTTGTCGGTAGATGGTTGGGAGAATATGTAGGGGGCAGCAGGACAGTTTGAGATTAATCAGTTTTGGTTGTGATTTCATTGATTATTTTGGATTACATACTGATGGTGGGGGAAACGTTGATGGTAATATGGACCTTTTCAGTGTTTACAGATATATGCAAATTATATTATCAGATTATCCAATAGCTACTCTTGAATATCATGTGATCTATGGATGAACTAGAATACAAAATAAATTTAAAAAAAAATGGGGATTTTTGTGATACTTTTTGTAAGCAGTTGACCTAGTTGTGTATAGAAAGTAATCCTTGAACAAAAGGTAGATAAATTCAATCAGATATTAATGGGTAATGATGGAGCGTGTAATTCCATCGCTAGGTTTCATTTGGTTGTGGTTAACTGAAGCAAATTACAGCTGAGCAAGATGTTATACTCAATAAATAAATGGCCAGGGACAAGATTTTCTTTGAAATGGATGTTAAGACCAAGAAAATTTGTAATTACTGGTAAAAAGACTTGAAGGAGATTGTATGGGTATCAAACCAAAGGAAAATATTAGTGGACATTAATGTTAAGTGAGTGATTTTCATTAAAAAATGTTTTTGGCTATAATACACACCAATTTTTATGTACACTTTGAACTATTATCTGTACTGCATGATTATTGTCCCATGCTTAACATGCTGCACGGCTGTTTTAGCAGTTACATACACACACAAAAATATTTATACCTGTTTTTGGTAAGTTTTTTTTTGCACCAGTAATATTTGATATGCAGATAGAATAAATTTACAGGGAGTAAGAGATATAAGGGGGACATAATAATGGTGAAAGTGAATAAATGCAAATTTCATTTCAATGGTGTTCATGATAAAATATGTGATTCAAACTCAGGATTTTTTTTCTTTCAAGACTTAAGGAAATCTAAAGATTTTTTTTGTAAATTGGAGATTTAAATAAAAATCTTAAAGATTTCATAGTAACTGTTGATAATTTAACAGATTTTTTTTTTTAATTTTCTTTTAGTTCAAAATAATATGTAAGCATTAAAAACATGAAAAACATAATAAATGCAGTCAAACCAATGTTTGATCCAGCCACCTGAATCATAGCTAACCTGTGAACAAAGACCAGTTTTCAGTTTCCCTGATATGACATTTTTTCACAGGTTACAGTTACAGCTAAAGCACTCTCTGATATTCTATTTATGGAATCACCATGAAATGAAATGAGTTTTTCACCTTAGAAAGATTAGAAGAGGTGTATTACATATGTCTTTCAAATTTTCTAAATGTTCACTATTACATTAAAAGTTGTAAGTAAAGTTTTTTTGCGTGTGAAAGTCTATAGCCATTTTTGCACTGTAAAAATTCATACACTGTATTTTATAAATTTATATTTTTGTGTTACAAAATGCAATTTATGATGTGTGTTTATCACCCTATTTTAAATTATTTTTGTTGCCACTGTTAAGTATTTTCATCCTTTTATTTCTTTTTTAACAAATTAAATTATATCATTTTTTTTCATACATGAAGTTTTATTCTAAAAAATATTTTCAAACCTCAGTTAATTGTGTTTTTGTTTCTATAAATTGTTACTTTTTTAGCTCACCTTATGTGTGACCAATGAATGTCTGTTGTCTGTCGTCAACATATAACTTAAAGTGACATCTCCTAAAACTACTGGGCTACTTTCATAAAACTTTAGAGGAATGTACCTTTGGTGGTCCTCTTTCAAATTTGTTCAGAATTAAATTCCATGCCACAATCTGGTTGCCATGGCAACTAAAAGGGGGAAAATGTGAAAACTTCAAAAACCTTCTTGTCCAGAAGTACTGACTGGATTTTAAAAATTTTGGCATAGATGTTCTTTTCCTCCAACTAAGACCTGATTCTCAGATGAGCGATTCAAGTGCCTTCATGGCCCTCTTGTTAACCTCAATGAATTACCAGTAGAACATTTATTTTAGTAAAACAAGATTATATTACATTTTTATCTTTAAATTTGTTGAATAAAAGAATTCTTTAAAAGGTTGTAACAGTCACAGAATGTTCCTTAACCCTTAAGCACTTTACGACCAAATTAACTTGTAACCTTATAAAATTCATGTACAAATTTATTCTGATATCTGATGTTTATATCTGAGCTACAATAATATTTGTGCAAACAGAGAAGACCCTGATCTGACAGCTTCTAGAAGGAGCTGTCTTAACTGGGTTGGCTCTATTTGCCAAAGTGTTAACCCTTTCCCTCATAGAGGAAACCATGAAAAGACCTATGCGAACAACATAAAACCAGATCAGCCTGCGAGTAACTCGCAGGCTGATCAGGTTTTATGCTGTTCACTGCTCCTCAGTGGTCTGGAAATGAGGACTTTATAATTAAATTTGGTAAGTTTTAACTGTGGTTTTCTGCAGATCAGGCTTTATGTGGTACCTATTGAGTGCGTCAAAATGAGTCTATATGAGGGAAAGGGTTAAAGCTGCTCGGTCACAGATGATCGGTAGAAATTAAAAAGAAAAAAAATTCTACTTTTCCTCGTTAATGTTTGTGACGTCTGTTTTCTGACAAATAAACTTGGCAAGTTTATAAGGTTACATTACAGTGGAAAACAAGCTATTTCAAAAATGCCTCTTCTGTGAAAGCATTTAAACATAGAACAAGCTGCTTTAAAACTGGTTTGTATGAGGTAAAATTTAAATGCAGGCTGTGGTCTGATTTTATAATGATGGATCATCCTATAAGTGATTTTAACATTAAAATGACAAAGGTTGTTGATTTTTATTATTTGATATATTTTACACCAAAACATTTAGTTCAGATTCATTGTTGCATATAATGTATTTTTAATGTCTTTGATTGATATTTATATATGAATGGGATGTAATTGATCAGTATTTATTATTTTCCAATGCTTAAAACTTCCAGTTCTTATTGTTGTGTAAAAATACATGCCATAGTAAAATAAAATTACTTGCCAAACAAAATATTTCATACAATTATGTATAACTTTTAACTTCAGTTATGTTTTGATTTTTGTTTTTAGTGGAGGTGGTGTTAGATTTAAACAAACAAAAAATCATTGTTTATCAAGAAAATGACATAATAACATATGGTATCAAGGAACAAATGTTTAAATACTTAAGGAAGGTCTTGTTCATATTTGGTAGAAAAGTACAATGTACCTGTTAATGTCCATGGACAATACATTGTAGTCTGAATATAAATGAAAATTCTAAGTGATTGTAGATCAAAGTTAAACAAAAAAAAAAGATTTATTTCAAGATTTTACTGGATAGAGTGTTAGTTTTTATTTATACCGAGGGCCATGAATCTCGCGGTAATAACACTTTAACAACAAATAAATTATGAAAAACAACTTATCAAATCTAATTGTTTTCAAAAACTGTGACTTTCATCTAACTTCTTCAAAATGACACATTTGTGCAACAAAGACATCACTCAGTAACAGTTTAATTAGGTCACCAAATGTCAAGCTGTGGCAGCCATTTGTAATCAGGGGAGGCTATTAAACTCGCGGTAGACTGATATACAAGTCCAATTTTAATTGAAAATAACTAAATTAGTAATGATGGAAAAAAATTAGTGGTTTCATACCGAATTAAGGGTCTGGGACATAGTCTAATCAATTTGCATAAATTATAGTACTTCAAACCTCAGTTTGACTGTTCAAAATTTTGGCAGACGAAAGATGTCAATGTGAAGGATTTAGGTTATTTGAGGATATGTGAGTGAAATTACTGCTGTTTTTAGATGGAAATGTTAAAATTATATTATTTCAGTATTTACTTACCCAAATTGGTGGCATGTTGTTGGAAAATATTTCTTTTGTAAGCGTGAAGAAATCGGGTCATGATTGTTTATGTTTACAAGGGCTAGGGGCACCTTACTAAATACCGTGAGTTTAGTAATATTGCGAGATTAATGGCCCTGAGTATAAAATTAATCAAATAATTTGATGTGATTTTTTTGGTTTAATATAATATTTGGAAATGACAATATTTTTATTCATTAATTTTTTTTCAACATGCGTTAAACGCTCCTAAACAAATACTGCTTTTAGGTCCATTGTTGTTTGATAATTACAAACAATGCCAGTTTCAGTAGCATTGTGTACACTAGGCTGTATGATTTTCAGATATCTTTAGTTAAGTTTGACTTATTTTATTTGCAATGTTCTGATAAATTCTTGATGTGCATGTGAATTTTTGTCTGTAAAAGTAGTGTACGCATTTTGTGTGTTCATTCATTATCAGGTTTATAAGCACACATTTTTTTTTTTAAGATTTGTATATTGAGCTTGTATGTGTTTTTGAAGTTTGTCTACTTCCCAACTTGAATTGATAATTTTACCATTCCCTGTGTTCAGAGTTGCTCAAAATGGTTTCATCTTGCAGTTTGATTTTGAATTGTAAATAAGCACTCAGTTATTTGACATAAATCCCATGTTAATTATTATTTCATCATTATAATAACTTGAGTATTTAAAACTTTACAGTTAAATGGCTCATGTGACCAGTTTAAAACCAAATCAGCCTGCAAGTAATTCACAGACTGTTAAAGCACTGCATTCTTGAAAGTTTATGAGTACAATTTCATACTCAAATCGAGAATCATACTCAAGTCTCAAATGGGCATAGTTTGAGTATGAAAATAATACTTAAGTACCATTTTTATTTTTGAGATACCAGGCCAGACTCCAAACACACACAGACACAAATTCAAGAACTCTTTCCAAAATCCTTATTGAATCTATTTGCCATACTTTGAGTTTCAGCATGAAAATCACAAGTATTTTCGAAAACACTGAGCCAGGGTTTTACTGTTTGTTTCGCATCTGTTTAGCTGAGATAGAACAGTTCACTGTGAAAACCACACCTTAGTGAGAAATGCTTTCAGACTGATCTGGGATTTCATTGGTCAAACTGGTGTGATTTGGTACACCTCTGTGTTAATGGTTACTTCATCCAGAGATATTCATTTTCATTCCCATTTTCAGTAAAGCTTAGTAATTTTAATGTTGACTTTGGTGTCTTGTGTAAGGACAGTTTCAGATATCTATCCATATAATCTTATTTCAGTGTAATCAGAAACAAAAAAGGATATTAACATTTTCACACTAATATTAAGTGCCTAATTCTTAGACAGAGGTTCCTCATTTATTTTTATGCCAGATTTTTCTGAAATAATTCTTATAATATTACTTATAAATAAAAACTGATAGAATGGATACCATTTTTTTCTGGACTAAATTGTGATAAAAGATTATAGAGAGCCATATTTTTTGTGTTTATTTTTTTGTTTTAAAATTATTGTGTGAATTGCAAATGAATGGCATTTTCAGATTTTGATATTTTATCTAGTTCAGTGATTCAAAATCTAATTCTGTCAGAGGTATGCCTGAGGATTGCCCTCACTATATTATAATGTTCACAGCAATGGCTTCAGTGTGTTTAGAATTTATTAATCTTAATAAAGCCATTATAATCCCCTGCTTCTTAGGCCATATGACAATGAACACTTAAAAAGCCTAATTGCCTTCTAAATGCTCCATATGGCATTGAACACTTAAATGGTTTCAAACATTCTGATAGCCTCAAATGGCATTGCATGCAGGTTGTTAACATTTATGCTATATCCTTATACTTCTGCCAGTGAGGCCCCATATGGCCCCATTATATTCCAGTGGCCCCATGTGGCATTTGTAGATCTAATTTTTGCTGTAGTCAATGGAATCACAACACTAATAAGGCCTCCAACATTCTGAATACTCCATATGGCATTACTTGATCAAATTCTTGCTGTAGTCTTATTCTTCCGATGCCATATGGTAAGGCCTCCAATGTTCTGAATACTCCATATGGCATTGCTTGATCAAATTCTTGCTGTAGTCTCATTCTTCCAATGCCATATGGTAAGGTCTCCAATGTTCTGAATACTCCATATGGCATTGCTTGATCAAATTCTTGCTGTAGTCTCATTCTTCCAGTGCCATATGGTAAGGCCTCCAATGTTCGAATACTCCATATGGCATTGCTTGATCAAATTCTTGCTGTAGTCTCATTCTTCCAATGCCATATGGTAAGGTCTCCAATATTCTTAATGCTCCATATGGCATTTGTTCATCTTTTCACAGGAGTCTCATATGTAATAATGTCTCACTTTTATTTAATAACATAATATTTGATACTTGGTGATTTTTTTTTTTAAAATTTGATCCACTTTGAATGTCCTTTATTAATGTTTTACATATAATTTTAAATCTACTCCATTGAATTAGAAAGTACTGAACAATATATTTCATATCATTGAATTTATATCACTGATAAAAGTTTTATTATCTCACCAAGCATTTTCATCACAGTCGTGATTTGAATTATTTTTCTATTCATAATACATCATTTGATTTTTTTTTTAATTTTTAAGTATTTTGTATTTTTGTGACATTAAAAGTGTTATCTGTTTAAATAAGTATTTATACCTTGATTGAATTATTACCATTTGCAAACAGAGTGTTTTGAATAAATTATGGAAACCTGGGGGTAATTTGTTTTACATTTGTTTCCATTTAACCCTTTCCCTCATAGAGGAAACCATGAAAAGACCTATGCGGACAGCATAAAACGAGTAACTCGCAGGCTGATCAGGTTTTATGCTGTTCGCTGCTTCTCAGTGGTCTGGAAATGAGGATTTTATAATTAAATTTGGTAAGGTTTAACTGTGGTTTTCTGCAGATCAGGCTTTATGTGGTACCTTAGTATATTGAGTTCGTCAAAATGAGTCTATGAGGGAAAGGGTTAAGAAACTCTCAGAATATTATATTTCTGCTCGCACAGCACTCATATTAACAATAACTAAATAGAAAGAGCCATAACTCCTGAAAAACTTAAGAAAAAGAGATATGCGACATGATCCAGTGGCAACATACCCAACTGCAGTTTCGAAAGTTATGGGTTCCAACCCTGCTTGGGTAAGGATTTTTCACCAAGTACTGGTCCAACTTAAGAATGGTTGAGAGGGATTATTATAAGATGTAAAAACTTGTGCCCCAGTTGACGTAAAATGAATAGTTTTAACTTAAAAGAGATTGGTTATGAACCTTCTGCCAATAATATACATGCAAAGTTTGTTGTTGCACAAAGTGCCATGGTGACCTATTAGGATGGCCCTGTGTATGTGCGTCTGTCATCATAACTGGTTACCTTTCATTATCTCCTAAACTGCTGAATGGATTTTGACCAAACTTTACTATTTATTTGAATTTACCGTCACTTCGACAGTATTTCAGTCATATACCAACGTCCAGCTAATTACAGGTGAAGGAAGACCCTAAATGTAAGGGGGCATTCAGGTAGAACCACCGACCTATCTCAAGCCAGCTGGAAGGCTTCCTCACATGAAAATCCGAACGACACTGCCGGGATTTGAACCCACACAGTGAGGGATTAAGTGAGTGTTAAGTCAGTGACTTTACCTTCTTGACCATAGAGGCCCCTTTGACTGAACTTCTCAGGATTGATCCTTATGAGACCCTTTCAAAATAGTTTGAATTATTTTGATTGGTTGAAAAAAATAGATCACAGGAACTAAAAATAATATTTAAAAAATGCTTTGAAAACTATGAAAAAATTCTTCTGCAAAACATCAGGGTCTAAAGCTTAGATATTTTGTGTAGCATTGTCTAGTGGACCTCTACCAAGTTTGTTCAAATCATGGCCCTGGGATCAAAATTGGCCAAACTCCAGGGGTAACTTGATTTTACATAAAACTTATATAGGAAGATTAGAAAAATCTTTCTGTCAGAAACCACAAGGCCTGGAGTTAAGATATTTGGTTTGTAATATGGCCTTTTGAACCTTTACCAAGTTTGTTTAAATCATGGCCATGGGGTCAAAATTGGCCCAACCCAATGGGTCACTTGATTTTACATAGACATATACAGGAAAAATATTAATGTCAAAAACCACAAGGCCTGGATTTAAGATATTTAGTGTATAACATGGTCTAGAGGACCTCAACCAAGTTTGTTCAAATTATGGCCCTGGTGTAAAATTTGGCCCCACCCATGGGACACTTGATTTTTTGTACAGACTTTCAAAATTTGAACAGCAGGTGCAGTTTTTAGTGTGGAATCTAGGTGAAGTTGCTGAACTTCTGCATGGACTATGTATTCACTTATGCGAACAGCATAAAACCAGATCAGCCTGCGAGTAACTCGCAGGCTGATCAGGTTTTATGCTGTTTGCTGCTCCTCAGTGGTCTGGAAATGAGGATTTTGTAATTAATTTGGTATGGTTTAACTGTGGTTTTCTGCAGATCAGGCTTTATGTGGTACCTAATGAGTGCGTCAAAATGAGTCTATATGAGGGAAAGGGTTAAGGGCCATCTTGTTTCCCTCTTAATCAGAGGTCCATTCATAGGTCCCATCAGAAAATTTCTTTAATTTCATAATTAACATGGCACCAAACCGCCTCAAAATGAATATGCATATCAGTCTAACCAATGAAAAACTGTACAAACCTCTGACAAAAAAAAAAATGCATGTGAATCTTGCTTTCAATAATTACCTTTGTTCAACAACCTCCGACAAACATTCGTGATGGGGATACATCTGTTATGGCGTCCTGTTAAATGCTATTGATCCTGTGATTTTTTCTTTCCCCCAAAATCAATAAAATGGTGATTTTATCTCCAAAATTATAGTTCTAAGGCCCCATTCCCATTATCAGAAATAAAGGCCTGCTCAAAGACTTCTGAAGATATTAAACTTCTGTGGTACAGGACACACTGGGAGAACAAGACGCCTTCATTCCAATACATGTATAACCCCCAGCACGGAAAAAAAACAATGCTCAATTTTTATTTAACCCTTTACCTTATGAATATTCATACAAAATGTATGACTTTATGAATATTAATTCATTGAGCTTTAAATGGTATATAAAACAATATATTTTTTCTTTGTCATGCAGGCTATAGAATCTGATCTACAATTTTACACGAGCAAACAGAGAAGGCCCTGGTCAGATAGTTTCTTGCAGGAGCAGTCTGATCTGGGTCTACTCTGTTTGCCAAGGTGTCAAAATAAAGTCTATATGAGGTAAGGGTTAAACATTAAACAAAACAGAGGAACAGATAATTGATTTTCTTGTCTTTTTTAGCTCACCTGAGCACTTTGTGCTCAAGTGAGCTTTTAGGATCGCCCTTCGTCCGTCGTCGTGCGTCGTCAACAATTTCCTCTCCTCTAAAACTGCTGGACAAAATTTAATGAAACGTGGCAGGAATGTTCCTTGGGTGAGGCTCTACAAAAGTTGCTAAAATAAACTTTTAGGATCGCCCTTCGTCCGTTTTCCGTCGTCGTGCGTCGTCAACAATTTTCTTTAAACGACATCTCCTCTGAAACCACTGGACAGAATTTGATTAAACTTGGCAGGGAAGATCCTTGGGTCAACCTTCACAAAAGTTGCTAAAATAAACATGACCCATGTAGAACTCTGGTTGCCATGGCAACAAAAAGAAAAAAAATGAAAACTTTAAAAATCATCTTCTTCAAAACTACTGGCCAGATTTTAAAATAAATTGGTACAGATGTTCCTTGGGTCAACCTCTACCAAAGTTGCTAAAATTATTCCGATCCGTAAAAAACATGGCCACCAGGGGCGGGGCTTATTTGCCTAATATGTATATAGAGAAACATTTAAACAACATATCCTCTGAAACCACTGGACAGAATTGGATTAAACTTGGCAGGGATGATCCTTGGGTCAACCTTCACAAAAGTTGCTAAAATAAACTTGATCCATGTAGAACTCTGGTTGCCATGGCAACAAAAAGAAAAAAAAGAAGAAAACTTTAAAATCATCTTCTTCAAAACTACTGGCCAGATTTTAAAATAAATTGGTACAGATGTTCCTTGGGTCAACTTCTACCAAAGTTGCTAAAATTATTCCGATCCGTAAAAAACATGGCCACCAGGGGTGGGGCTTATTTGCCTAATATGTATATAGAGAAACATTTAAACAACATATCCTCTGAAACCACTGGACAGAATTTGATTAAACTTGGCAGGGATAATCCTTGGGTCAACCTTCACAAAAATTGCTAAAATAAACTTGATCCATGTAGAACTCTGGTTGCCATGGCAATAAAAGAAAAAAAAATGAAAACTTTAAAAATCATCTTCTTCAAAACTACTAGCCAGATTTTAAAATAAATTGGTACAGATGTTCCTTGGGTCAACCTCTACCAAAGTTGCTAAAATTATTCCGATCCGTAAAAAAACATAGCCGCCAGGGGCAGGGCTTATTTGCCTTATATGTATATAGAGAAACCTTTAAACAACATCTCCTCTGAAACCACTGGACAGAATTTGATTAAACTTGGCAGGGATGATCCTTGGGTCAACCTTCACAAAAATTGCTTAAATAAACTTGATCCATGTAGAACTCTGGTTGCCATGGCAACAAAAAGAAAAAAAAAATGAAAACTTTAAAAATCATCTTCTTCAAAACTACTAGCCAGATTTTAAAATAAATTGGTACAGATGTTCCTTGGGTCAACCTCTACCAAAGTTGCTAAAATTATTCCGATCCGTAAAAAAACATAGCATAGGGGTGGAGCTTATTTGCCTAATATGTATATAGAGAAACCTTTAAACAACATCTCCTCTGAAACCACTGGACAGAATTTGATTAAACTTGGCAGGGATGATCCTTGGGTCAACCTTCACAAAAATTGCTTAAATAAACTTGATCCATGTAGAACTCTGGTTGCCATGGCAACAAAAAGAAAAAAAAATGAAAACTTTAAAAATCATCTTCTTCAAAACTACTAGCCAGATTTTAAAATAAATTGGTACAGATGTTCCTTGGGTCAACCTCTACCAAAGTTGCTAAAATTATTCCGATCCGTAAAAAAACATAGCATAGGGGTGGAGCTTATTTGCCTAATATGTATATAGAGAAACCTTTAAACAACATCTCCTCTGAAACCACTGGACAGAATTTGATTAAACTTGGCAGGGATGATCCTTGGGTCAACCTTCACAAAAATTGCTTAAATAAACTTGATCCATGTAGAACTCTGGTTGCCATGGCAACAAAAAGAAAAAAAAAATGAAAACTTTAAAAATCATCTTCTTCAAAACTACTAGCCAGATTTTAAAATAAATTGGTACAGATGTTCCTTGGGTCAACCTCTACCAAAGTTGCTAAAATTATTCCGATCCGTAAAAAAACATAGCATAGGGGTGGAGCTTATTTGCCTAATATGTATATAGAGAAACATTTAAACAACATATCCTCTGAAACCACTGGACAGAATTTGATTAAACTTGGCAGGGATGATCCTTGGGTCAACCTTCACAAAAATTGCTAAAATAAACTTGATCCATGTAGAACTCTGGTTGCCATGGCAACAAAAAGAAAAAAAAATGAAAACTTTAAAAATCATCTTCTTCAAAACTACAGGCCAGATTTTAAAATAAATTGGTACAGATGTTCCTTGGGTCAACCTCTACCAAAGTTGCTAAATTTTTTCCGATCCGTAAAAAACATGGCCGCCAGGGGCAGGGCTTATTTGCCTTATATGTATATAGAGAAACCTTTAAACAACATCTCCTCTGAAACCACTGGACAGAATTTGATTAAACTTGGCAGGGATGATCCTTGGGTCAACCTTCACAAAAGTTGCTAAAATAAACTTGATCCATGTAGAACTCTGGTTGCCATGGCAACAAAAAGAAAAAAAAATGAAAACTTTAAAAATCATCTTCTTCAAAACTACAGGCCAGATTTTAAAATGAATTGGTACAGATGTTCCTTGGGTCAACCTCTACCAAAGTTGCTAAAAAAAATTCCGATCCGTAAAAACATGGCTGCCAGGGGCGGGGCTTATTTGCCGTATATGTATATAGGGAAAACTTTAATCAACATTTCCTCTGAAACCACTGGACAGAATTTGATTAAACTTGGCAGGAATGATCTTTGGGTCAACCTTCACAAAAGTTCCTAAAAAAAACTTGATCCATGTAGAACTCTGGTTGCCATGGCAACAAAAAGAAAAAAAAATATGAAAACTTTAAAAATCATCTTCTTCAAAACTACTGGCCAGATTTTAAAATAAATTGGTACAGATGTTCCTTGGGTCAACCTATTTATCTCAGGTGAGCGATTTAGGGCCATCATGGGCCTCTTGTTTGAACATTTTGAGCATATTGTCATTCATTGCACCCTGTTATATATAAGGTATTTTCTTTTCATCTTTAGTTTGAACGTAGAAGATGTGTATTTGATGAAAAAAAACCTGAAATGTTTCAGGTATTTAATACGACCCAGCTCACTGTCTCTGAAACCGTCCCCAATAATTGATGAAAGGAAACAGGTGGGTAATATTAGACATTAGATGCTGGCTAAAATTATGACTTTGTTAAAGAAGTAGACAGCACGTATACTGTCAAATTAGTGACTAAAAATTGATATATCTGAATTCTATAACATAAGTTCTGTCAAATTAGTGTAAAAAAAAGTGATTTTTCTGACTTCTATAATATAACTACATGTATATACTGTCATTAATTAGTGTCAAAAATATGATATATCTGAATTCCATAACATATATATTGTCAAATTAGTGACACAAAATGTAATGTGTCTGGATTTGACAACATACATGATGTCAAATTACTGTCAAATTAGTGACAAAGATTATTCAGGACTTTAATATTATAATGCTTACTGTCAAATAAATGGGGATGATCATATGCAAATAAAAAATGGACAAAACAAATGCCATAGCTTCACAGAAATGTGAGTGTAGGGGGGGCTATATAGGAATCACACTTGTCATGTCACATCACATTATGTCACGTCATGTCACATTAAATCATGTCATGTCACATTATGTCACGTCACATGTCATGTCCCATCATGGCATGACACACTATGTCACGGCACATTATGTCACGTCACATGTCTGCACATTATGTCACGTCATGTCACATTATGTCACGTAATGTCCCGTCATGTCATGTCCCATTACATGAAGACAAGGTGGGATCCTGGGGTATTAATCACCTTTAGTGTCAGTTTTTTTTAACTCAGTTCTGTTCATTTTTGATACTTTAGAAGCGTGGGGAGCCCACAGGTGCAGACTTCTCAGATATGACCGCCACAGAGTCTGTTTCTGTGCCAACAAAGGGAGGAAGGCTGGTGAAAGATGGTAACAATAGGGTAGGTGGTACATTACTCTGCAGTGATTCATTATACTCATTATCATGTAGAGAAAACTGCTATGTCTGTAATGCAACCACTGAGAAACATGATCAGCCTGAAAGGTAAACATAGAATGATCAGGTCATACAAATAGCTCATCAGTAAGTTTTCAGACCACATGCCAGCTGTATGAAGTGAAGGGATATTTTTCAGGTTAATTCAGTTGAAATGTTGTTTTAACAAAATGTTGAAATGCATTCTAACTGATATGAGGTTATATATATTATAAAAATTGATTTGCATACAGATGCCTCAAACTGTTTAGCTTTAGAAATATTTAAGACAGAATACAATTAATAACATGATTGGTTACCCTTTAATTCATGAATATTCATGTATTTATAATTTGAGTAATATATTCATCAAGTAATTAATTTGTACATAAATATTCAGGAGATAATGGACTAACAAAAGTAGTTAAATGCATGTGGTTAGACCTCTTTTACTGTGTACTTCATATGTTACATAATTACAGATACCCATCATCTACATGGATGATTCAGACAGCGAGGATGGTGAGAGGTTGGAGAATAATAAAACCACCAGTAAAAACACGGAATGGAACAAGAACATTCCTAGTTTTGAGATACATACAGACGAGGAACCAACCACCGTTGGGGATTCCCCAAACTCCTTGGAACCGCCCGTCATTGCTGTCAAGGGGACGGTTGTATGATAACGGGGATGCGTCGGTTGTCGGTAGATGGTTGGGAGAATATGTAGGGGGCAGCAGGACAGTTTGAGATTAATCAGTTTTGGTTGTGATTTCATTGATTATTTTGGATTACATACTGATGGTGGGGGAAACGTTGATGGTAATATGGACCTTTTCAGTGTTTACAGATATATGCAAATTATATTATCAGATTATCCAATAGCTACTCTTGAATATCATGTGATCTATGGATGAACTAGAATACAAAATAAATTTTTAAAAAAATGGGGATTTTTGTGATACTTTTTGTAAGCAGTTGACCTAGTTGTGTATAGAAAGTAATCCTTGAACAAAAGGTAGATAAATTCAATCAGATATTAATGGGTAATGATGGAGCGTGTAATTCCATCGCTAGGTTTCATTTGGTTGTGGTTAACTGAAGCAAATTACAGCTGAGCAAGATGTTATACTCAATAAATAAATGGCCAGGGACAAGATTTTCTTTGAAATGGATGTTAAGACCAAGAAAATTTGTAATTACTGGTAAAAAGACTTGAAGGAGATTGTATGGGTATCAAACCAAAGGAAAATATTAGTGGACATTAATGTTAAGTGAGTGATTTTCATTAAAAAATGTTTTTGGCTATAATACACACCAATTTTTATGTACACTTTGAACTATTATCTGTACTGCATGATTATTGTCCCATGCTTAACATGCTGCACGGCTGTTTTAGCAGTTACATACACACACAAAAATATTTATACCTGTTTTTGGTAAGGTTTTTTTTGCACCAGTAATATTTGATATGCAGATAGAATAAATTTACAGGGAGTAAGAGATATAAGGGGGACATAATAATGGTGAAAGTGAATAAATGCAAATTTCATTTCAATGGTGTTCATGATAAAATATGTGATTCAAACTCAGGATTTTTTTTCTTTCAAGACTTAAGGAAATCTAAAGATTTTTTTTGTAAATTGGAGATTTAAATAAAAATCTTAAAGATTTCATAGTAACTGTTGATAATTTAACAGATTTTTTTTTTGAATTTTCTTTTAGTTCAAAATAATATGTAAGCATTAAAAACATGAAAAACATAATAAATGCAGTCAAACCAATGTTTGATCCAGCCACCTGAATCATAGCTAACCTGTGAACAAAGACCAGTTTTCAGTTTCCCTGATATGACATTTTTTCACAGGTTACAGTTACAGCTAAAGCACTCTCTGATATTCTATTTATGGAATCACCATGAAATGAAATGAGTTTTTCACCTTAGAAAGATTAGAAGAGGTGTATTACATATGTCTTTCAAATTTTCTAAATGTTCACTATTACATTAAAAGTTGTAAGTAAAGTTTTTTTGCGTGTGAAAGTCTATAGCCATTTTTGCACTGTAAAAATTCATACACTGTATTTTATAAATTTATATTTTTGTGTTACAAAATGCAATTTATGATGTGTGTTTATCACCCTATTTTAAATTATTTTTGTTGCCACTGTTAAGTATTTTCATCCTTTTGTTTATAAAAAAAATAAAATTAAAAATATAAACAATGTTCTTTTTATATTTATTTATCTATCTATTTATTTTATTTGTCATAAACAGTCATATTTTGAATGGAGATTATAAATTTATAAAAAGTATCCTGATTTATTTCTTTTTTAACAAATTAAATTATATCATTTTTTTTTCATACATGAAGTTTTATTCTAAAAAATATTTTCAAACCTCAGTTAAATGTGTTTTTGTTTCTATAAATTGTTACTTTTTTAGCTCACCTTATGTGTGACCAATGAATGTCTGTTGTCTGTCGTCAACATATAACTTAAAGTTACAGGGCTACTTTCATAAAACTTTAGAGGAATGTACCTTTGGTGGTCCTCTTTCAAATTTGTTCAGAATTAAATTCCATGCCACAATCTGGTTGCCATGGCAACTAAAAGGGGGAAAATGTGAAAACTTCAAAAACCTTCTTGTCCAGAAGTACTGACTGGATTTTAAATTTTTTGGCATAGATGTTCTTAGGTCACTCTCTACCAAGACTGTAAAAATTATCTGGATCGGTCGAAAAACATGGCCCCCCAGGGGGCAGAGCTCGTTTTCAGTATATGCATACAAATTTGAAATATCTTCTTGTACAAAAGTACTTATTGGATTTCATAGTTTTTTGACACAGATGTTCCTTGGGTCATTCTATACCAAGATTGTAAAAATTATTCGGATCTGTCAAAAAACATGGCTGCCAGGGGGCAGAGCCCATTTTCCATAATATCATACAATGTATTTGCTATTTCTTTTCCTCCAACTAAGACCTGATTCTCAGATGAGCGATTCAAGTGCCTTCATGGCCTTCTTGTTAACCTCAATGAATTACCAGTAGAACATTTATTTTAGTAAAACAAGATTATATTACGTTTTTATCTTTAAATTTGTTGAATAAAAGAATTCTTTAAAAGGTTGTAACAGTCACAGAATGTTCCTTAACCCTTAAGCACTTTACGACCAAATTAACTTGTAACCTTATAAAGATTCATGTACAAATTTATTCTGATATCTGATGTTTATATCTGAGCTACAATAATATTTGTGCAAACAGAGAAGACCCTGATCTGACAGCTTCTAGAAGGAGCTGTCTTAACTGGGTTGGCTCTATTTGCCAAAGTGTTAAAGCTGCTCGGTCACAGATGATCGGTAGAAATTAAAAAGAAAAAAATTCTACTTTTCCTCGTTAATGTTTGTGACGTCTGTTTTCTGACAAATAAACTTGGCAAGTGTATAAGGTTACATTACAGTGGAAAACGCTATTTCGAAAATGCCTCTTCTGTGAAATCATTTAAACATAGAACAAGCTGCTTTAAAACTGGTTTGTATGAGTTAAAATTTAAATGCAGGCTGTGGTCTGATTTTATAATGATGGACTATCCTATAAATGATTTTAACATTAAAATGACAAAGGTTGTTGATTTTTATTATTTGATATATTTTACACCAAAATATTTAGTTCAGATTCATTGTTGCATATAATGTATTTTTAATGTCTTTGATTGATATTTATATATGAATGGGGTGTAATCGATCAGTATTTATTATTTTCCAATGCTTAAAACTTCCAGTTCTTATTGTTGTGTAAAAATGCATGCCATAGTAAAATAAAATTACTTGCCAAACAAAATATTTCATACAATTATGGATAACTTTTAACTTCAGTTATGTTTTGATTTTTGTTTTTAGTGGAGGTGGTGTTAGATTTAAACAAACAAAAAATCATTGTTTATCAAGAAAATGACATAATAACATATGGTATCAAGGAACAAATGTTTAAATACTTAAGGAAGGTCTTGTTCATATTTGGTAGAAAAGTACAATGTACCTGTTAATGTCCATGGACAATACATTGTAGTCTGAATATAAATGAAATTCTAAGTGATTGTAGATCAAAGTTTAACAAAAAAAAAGATTTATTTCAAGATTTTACTGGATAGAGTGTTAGTTTTTATTTATACCGAGGGCCATGAATCTCGCGGTAATAACACTTTAACAACAAATAAATTATGAAAAACAACTTATCAAATCTAATTCTCTTCAAAAACTGTGACTTTCATCTAACTTCTTCAAAATGACACATTTGTGCAACAAAGACATCACTCAGTTACAGTTTAATTAGGTCACCAAATGTCAAGCTGTGGCAGCCATTTGTAACCAGGGGAGGCTATTTAACTCGCGGTAGACTGATATACAAGGCCAATTTTAATTGAAAATAACTAAATTAGTAATGATGGAAAAAAATTAGTGGTTTCATACCGAATTAAGGGTCTGGGACGTAGTCTAATCAATTTGCATAAATTATAGTACTTCAAACCTCAGTTTGACTGTTCAAAATTTTGACAGACGAAAGATGTCAATGTGAAGGATTTAGGTTATTTGAGGATATGTGAGTGAAATTACTGCTGTTTTTAGATGAAAATGTTAAAATAATATTATTTCAGTATTTACTTACCCTAATTGGTGGCATGTTGTTGGAAAATATTTCTTTTGTAAGCGTGAAGAAATCGGTCATGATTGTTTATGTTTACAAGGGCTAGGGGCACTTTTCTAAATACTGTGAGTTTAGTGATACTGCGAGATTAATGGCCCTGAGTATAAAATTAATAAAATAATTTGATGTGATTTTTTTGGTTTAATATGATATTTGGAAATGACAAAATTTATATTCATTAATTTTTTTTTCAACATGCGTTAAACGCTCCTAAACAGGTCCATTGTTGTTTGATAATTACAAACAATGCCAGTTTCAGTAGCATTGTGTACACTAGGCTGTATGATTTTCAGATATCTTTAGTTAAGTTTGACTTATTTTATTTGCAATGTTCTGATAAATTCTTGATGTGCATGTGAATTTTTGTCTGTAAAAGTAGTGTATGCATTTTGTGTGTTCATTCATTATCAGGTTTATAAGCACACATTTTTTTTTTAAGATTTGTATATTGAGCTTGTATGTGTTTTTGAAGTTTGTCTACTTCCCAACTTGAATTGATATTTTACCATTCCCTGTGTTCAGAGTTGCTCAAAATGGTTTCATCTTGCAGTTTGATTTTGAATTGTAAATAAGCACTCAGTTATTTGACATAAATCCCATGTTAATTATTATTTCATCATTATAATAACTTGAGTATTTAAAACTTTACAGTTAAATGACTCATGTGACCAATTTAAAACCAAATCAGCCTGCAAGTAATTCACAGACTGTTAAAGCACTGCATTCTTGAAAGTTTATGAGTACAATTTCATACTCAAATCGAGAATCATACTCAAGTCTCAAATGGGCATAGTTTGAGTATGAAAATAATACTTAAGTACCATTTTTATTTTTGAGAAACCAGGCCAGACTCCAAACACACACAGACACAAATTCAAGAACTCTTTCCAAAATCCATATTGAATCTATATGCCATACTTTGAGTTTCAGCATGAAAATCACAAGTATTTTCGAAAACACTGAGCCAGGTTTTTACTGTTTGTTTCGCATCTGTTTAGCTGAGATAGAACAGTTCACTGTGAAAACCACACCTTAGTGAGAAATGCTTTCAGACTGATCTGGAATTTCATTGGTCAAACTGGTGTGATTTGGTACACCTCTGTGTTAATGGTTACTTCATCCAGAGATATTCATTTTCATTCCCATTTTCAGTAAAGCTTAGTAATTTTAATGTTGACTTTGGTGTCTTGTGTAAGGACAGTTTCAGATATCTATCCATATAATCTTATTTCAGTGTAATCAGAAACAAAAAAGGATATTAACATTTTCACACTAATATTAAGTGCCTAATTCTTAGACAGAGGTTCCTCATTTATTTTTATGCCAGATTTTTCTGAAATAATTCTTATAATATTACTTATAAATAAAAACTGATAGAATGGATACCATTTTTTTCTGGACTAAATTGTGATAAAAGATTATAGAGAGCCATATTTTTTGTGTTTATTTTTTTGTTTTAAAATTATTGTGTGAATTGCAAATGAATGGCATTTTCAGGTTTTGATATTTTATCTAGTTCAGTGATTCAAAATCTAATTCTGTCAGAGGTATGCCTGAGGATTGCCCTCACTATATTGTAATGTTCACAGCAATGGCTTCAGTGTGTTTAGAATTTATTAATCTTAATAAAGCCATAATCCCCTGCTTCTTAGGCCATACGACAATGAACACTTAAAAAGCCTAATTGCCTTCTAAATGCTCCATATGGCATTGAACACTTAAATGGTTTCAAACATTCTGATAGCCTCAAATGGCATTGCATGCAGGTTGTTAACATTTATGCTATATCCTTATACTTCTGCCAGTGAGGCCCCATATGGCCCCATTATATTTCAGTGGCCCCATGTGGCATTTGTAGATCTAATTTTTGCTGTAGTCTCATTCTTACTATGCGATATGGAATCACAACACTAATAAGGTCTCCAATGTTCTGAATACTCCATATGGCATTGCTTGATCAAATTCTTGCTGTAGTCTCATTCTTCCAGTGCCATATGGTAAGGCCTCCAACATTCTATACTCCATATGGCATTGCTTGATCAAATTCTTGCTGTAGTCTCATTCTTCCAATGCCATATGGTAAGGTCTCCAACATTCTTAATGCTCCATATGGCATTTGTTCATCTTTTTCACAGCAGTCTCATATTTCTTATGCCATATGGGATTTAACTTTACATGTAATAATGTCTCACTTTTATTTAATAACATAATATTTGATACTTGGTGACATTGTATTTTTTTTTTAAAATTTGATCCACTTTGAATGTCCTTTATTAATGTTTTAAAAATAATTAAAAAATCTACTCCATTGAATTAGAAAGTACTGAACAATATATTTCATATCATTGAATTTATATCACTGATAAAAGTTTTATTAACTCACCAAGCATTTTCATCACATCGTGATTTGAATTATTTTTCTTATTTTTTTTTTAAAATTTGATCCACTTTGAATTTTTTTTTTAATTTTTAAGTATTTTGTATTTTTGTGACATTAAAAGTGTTATCTGTTTAAATAAGTATTTATACCTTGATTGAATTATTACCATTTGCAAACAGAGTGTTTTGAATAAATTATGGAAACCTGGGGGTAATTTGTTTTACATTTGTTTCCATTTAACCCTTTCCCTCATAGAGGAAACCATGAAAAGACCTATGCGGACAGCATAAAACGGTCTGGAAATGAGGATTTTATAATTAAATTTGGTAAGGTTTAACTGTGGTTTTCTGCAGATCAGGCTTTATGTGGTACCTTAGTATATTGAGTGCGTCAAAATGAGTCTATGAGGGAAAGGGTTAAGAAACTCTCAGAATATTATATTTCTGCTCGCACAGCACTCATATTAACAATAACTAAATAGAAAGGGCCATAACTCCTGAAAAACTTAAGAAAAAGAGATATGCGACATGATCCAGTGGCAACATACCCAACTGCAGTTTCGAAAGTTATGGGTTCCAACCCTGCTTGGGTAAGGATTTTTCACCAAGTACTGGTCCAACTTAAGAATGGTTGAGAGGGATTATTATAAGATGTAAAAACTTGTGCCCCAGTTGACGTAAAATGAATAGTTTTAACTTAAAAGAGATTGGTTATGAACCTTCTGCCAATAATATACATGCAAAGTTCGTTGTTGCACAAAGTGCCATGGTGACCTATTAGGATGGCCCTGTGTATGTGCGTCTGTCATCATAACTGGTTACCTTTCATTATCTCCTAAACTGCTGAATGGATTTTGACCAAACTTTACTATTTATTTGAATTTACCGTCACTTCGACAGTATTTCAGTCATATACCAACGTCCAGCTAATTACAGGTGAAGGAAGACCCTAAATGTAAGGGGGCATTCAGGTAGAACCACCGACCTATCTCAAGCCAGCTGGAAGGCTTCCTCACATGAAAATCCGAACGACACTGCCGGGATTCGAACCCACACAGTGAGGGATTAAGTGAGTGTTAAGTCAGTGACTTTACCTTCTTGGCCATAGAGGCCCCTTTGACTGAACTTCTCAGGATTGATCCTTATGAGACCCTTTCAAAATAGTTTGAATTATTTTGATTGGTTGAAAAAAATAGATCACAGGAACTAAAAATAATATTTAAAAAATGCTTTGAAAACTATGAAAAAATTCTTCTGCAAAACATCAGGGTCTAAAGCTTAGATATTTTGTGTAGCATTGTCTAGTGGACCTCTACCAAGTTTGTTCAAATCATGGCCCTGGGATCAAAATTGGCCCAACTCCTGGGGTAACTTGATTTTACATAAAACTTATCTAGGAAGATTAGAAAAATCTTTCTGTCAGAAACCACAAGGCCTGGAGTTAAGATATTTGGTTTGTAATATGGCCTTTTGAACCTTTACCAAGTTTGTTTAAATCATGGCCATGGGGTCAAAATTGGCCCAACCCAATGGGTCACTTGATTTTACATAGACATATACAGGAAAAATATTAATGTCAAAAACCACAAGGCCTGGATTTAAGATATTTAGTGTATAACATGGTCTAGAGGACCTCAACCAAGTTTGTTCAAATTATGGCCCTGGTGTAAAATTTGGCCCCACCCATGGGACACTTGATTTTTTGTACAGACTTTCAAAATTTGAACAGCAGGTGCAGTTTTTAGTGTGGAATCTAGGTGAAGTTGCTGAACTTCTGCATGGACTATGTATTCACTTATGCGAACAGCATAAAACCAGATCAGCCTGCGAGTAACTCGCAGGCTGATCAGGTTTTATGCTGTTTGCTGCTCCTCAGTGGTCTGGAAATGAGGATTTTGTAATTAATTTGGTATGGTTTAACTGTGGTTTTCTGCAGATCAGGCTTTATGTGGTACCTAATGAGTGCGTCAAAATGAGTCTATATGAGGGAAAGGGTTAAGGGCCATCTTGTTTCCCTCTTAATCAGAGGTCCATTCATAGGTCCCATCAGAAAATTTCTTTAATTTCATAATTAACATGGCACCAAACCGCCTCAAAATGAATATGCATATCAGTCTAACCAATGAAAAACTGTACAAACCTCTGACAAAAAAAAATGCATGTGAATCTTGCTTTCAATAATTACCTTTGTTCAACAACCTCCGACAAACATTCGTGATGGGGATACATCTGTTATGGCGTCCTGTTAAATGCTATTGATCCTGTGCATTTTCTTTCCCCCAAAATCAATAAAATGGTGATTTTATCTCCAAAATTATAGTTATAAGGCCCCATTCCCATTATCAGAAATAAAGGCCTGCTCAAAGACTTCTGAAGATATTAAACTTCTGTGGTACAGGACACACTGGGAGAACAAGACGCCTTCATTCCAATACATGTATAACCCCCAGCACGGAAAAAAAACAATGCTCAATTTTTATTTAACCCTTTACCTTATGAATATTCATACAAAAATGTATGACTTTATGAATATTAATTCATTGAGCTTTAAATGGTATATAAAACAATATATTTTTTCTTTGCCATGCAGGCTATAGAATCTGATCTACAATTTTACACGAGCAAACAGAGAAGGCCCTGGTCAGATAGTTTCTTGCAGGAGCAGTCTGATCTGGGTCTACTCTGTTTGTCAAGGTGTCAAAATAAAGTCTATATGAGGTAAGGGTTAAACATTAAACAAAACAGAAGAACAGACAATTGATTTTCTTGTCTTTTTTAGCTCACCTGAGCACTTTGTGCTTAAGTGAGCTTTTAGGATCGCCCTTCGTCCGTCGTCCGTCGTCCGTCGTCAACAATTTTCTTTAAACTACCTCTCCTCTGAAACTGCTGGACAGAATTTAATAAAACTTGGCAGGAATGTTCCTTGGGTGAGGCTCTACAAAAGTTGCTAAAATAAACTTGATCCATGTAGAACTCTGGTTGCCATGGCAACAACAAAAAAATGAAAACTTTAAAAATCATCTTCTTCAAAACTACTAGCCAGATTTTAAAATTAATTGGTACAGATGTTCCTTTGGTCAACTTCTACCAAAGTAGCTAAAATTATTCCGATCCATAAAAAAACTTGGCCGCCAGGGGCAGGGCTTATTTGCCTTATATGTATATAGAGAAACCTTTAAACAACAACTCCCCTGAAACCACTGGACAGAATTTGATTAAACTTGGCAGGGATGATCCTTGGGTCAACCTTCACAAATATTGCTTAAATAAACTTGATCCATGTAGAACTCTGGTTGCCATGGCAACAAAAAGAAAAAAAAATGAAAACTTTAAAAATCATCTTCTTCAAAATTACTGGCCAGATTTTAAAATAAATTGGTACAGATGTTCCTTGGGTCAACTTCTACCAAAGTTGCTAAAATTATTCCGATCCGTAAAAAACATGGCCACCAGGGGTGGGGCTTATTTGTCTAATATGTATATAGAGAAACATTTAAACAACATATCCTCTGAAACCACTGGACAGAATTTGATTAAACTTGGCAGGGATGATCCTTGGGCCAACCTTCACAAAAATTGCTAAAATAAACTTGATCCATGTAGAACTCTGGTTGCCATGGCAACAAAAAAAAAATAAATGAAAACTTTAAAAATCATCTTCTTCAAAACTACTAGCCAGATTTTAAAATTAATTGGTACAGATGTTCCTTTGGTCAACTTCTACCAAAGTAGCTAAAATTATTCCGATCCGTAAAAAAACATGGCCGCCAGGGGCAGGGCTTATTTGCCTTATATGTATATAGAGAAACCTTTAAACAACATCTCCTCTGAAACCACTGGACAGAATTTGATTAAACTTGGCAGGGATGATCCTTGGGTCAACCTTCACAAATATTGCTTAAATAAACTTGATCCATGTAGAACTCTGGTTGCCATGGCAACAAAAAGAAAAAAAAGAAAACTTTAAAAATCATCTTCTTCAAAACTACTGGCCAGATTTTAAAATAAATTGGTACAGATGTTCCTTGGGTCAACTTCTACCAAAGTTGCTAAAATTATTCCGATCCGTAAAAAACATGGCCACCAGGGGTGGGGCTTATTTGTCTAATATGTATATAGAGAAACATTTAAACAACATATCCTCTGAAACCACTGGACAGAATTTGATTAAACTTGGCAGGGATGATCCTTGGGCCAACCTTCACAAAAATTGCTAAAATAAACTTGAACCATGTAGAACTCTGGTTGCCATGGCAACAAAAAAAAAAATAAATGAAAACTTTAAAAATCATCTTCTTCAAAACTACTAGCCAGATTTTAAAATTAATTGGTACAGATGTTCCTTTGGTCAACTTCTACCAAAGTAGCTAAAATTATTCCGATCCGTAAAAAAACATGGCCGCCAGGGGCAGGGCTTATTTGCCTTATATGTATATAGAGAAACCTTTAAACAACATCTCCCCTGAAACCACTGGACAGAATTTGATTAAACTTGGCAGGGATGATCCTTGGGTCAACCTTCACAAATATTGCTTAAATAAACTTGATCCATGTAGAACTCTGGTTGCCATGGCAACAAAAAGAAAAAAAAATGAAAACTTTAAAAATCATCTTCTTCAAAACTACTGGCCAGATTTTAAAATAAATTGGTACAGATGTTCCTTGGGTCAACTTCTACCAAAGTTGCTAAACTTATTCCGATCCGTAAAAAACATGGCCACCAGGGGTGGGGCTTATTTGTCTAATATGTATATAGAGAAACATTTAAACAACATATCCTCTGAAACCACTGGACAGAATTTGATTAAACTTGGCAGGGATGATCCTTGGGTCAACCTTCACAAAAATTGCTAAAATAAACTTGATCCATGTAGAACTCTTGTTGCCATGGCAACAAAAAGAAAAAAAATGAAAACTTTAAAAATCATCTTCTTCAAAACTACTAGCCAGATTTTAAAATAAATTGGTACAGATGTTCCTTGGGTCAACCTCTACCAAAGTTGCTAAAATTATTCCGATCCGTAAAAAACATGGCCACCAGGGGTGGGGCTTATTTGCCTAATATGTATATAGAGACACATTTAAACAACATATCCTCTGAAACCACTGGACAGAATTTGATTAAACTTGGCAGGGATGATCCTTGGGCCAACCTTCACAAAAATTGCTAAAATAAACTTGATCCATGTAGAACTCTGGTTGCCATGGCAACAAAAAGAAAAAAAAATGAAAACTTTAAAAATCATCTTCTTCAAAACTACTGGCCAGATTTTAAAATAAATTGGTACAGATGTTCCTTGGGTCAACCTCTACCAAAGTAGCTAAATTTTTTCCGATCCGTAAAAAACTTGGCCGCCAGGGGAGGGGCTTATTTGCCTTATATGTATATAGGGAAAACTTTAATCAACATTTCCTCTGAAACCACTGGACAGAATTTGATTAAACTTGGCAGGGATGATTCTTGGGTCAACCTTCACAAAAGTTGCTAAAATAAACTTGATCCATATAGAACTCCATGGCAACAAAAAGAAAAAAATATGAAAACTTTAAAAATCATCTTCTTCAAAACTACTGGCCAGATTTTAAAATAAATTGGTACAGATGTTCCTTGGGTCAACCTATTTATCTCAGGTGAGCGATTTAGGGCCATCATGGGCCTCTTGTTTTTTTTTACCTCAGCTGTAACATGAACCAATAAATTAACAATTATCTATATATGAATAATCATGGTGTCTACCCCTACATTGCTTCATACAAATAAATAGAAAATACATATGATGGTTGAATATCTGTCCCTCTTAATGCAACTCAAAAATTGAAAATACACATGATTATTGAAAACCTCTCCCTTTTTATGCAATTCGTAAACAGACTGGTTGAAAATCTCTCTTTCCATTCTCAGACAAATCATCTGACAAAAGGGTTAAACCTCTCTTTCTCTCTCTCTCTCTCTCGCATACACAAATTAAACATGCAATATGATAAATATTAAATAAAGTTATTTTTCTAAAAATAATATATACATCAAATAATGTAATAAAACAAGAGGGCCATGATGGCCCTAAATCGCTCACCTGGGATAAATAGCCCTCAATGCCAAACATGCTAAACATACTGCTTTAGAAATAGAGATGCTGAGGCGTAAACAGTGAAATTTGAGGTTTTCAGAAATTACTTAGAGTGCAAACAAAGCCAAAATAAGCCATTTTTATCATTTCAAAAGGGGCATAACTCCTGTCCTAAAGGGCAAATATCAGCCAAAATTCAAAATTTTATAACACTTAATATTGTCACAAATTTTTGAGATGATTGGTTAAGAAATAAAAATGCTAGAAGGCAAACAATGTGAAATATAGCCTTTTTAGCATTGAAAGGGGCATAACCCCCAACATAACTGGCCAGTAGTTTTGAAGCAGATGATTTTTAAAGTTTTCATATTTTTAGCTCTCCTGAGCACAAAGTGCTCAAGGTGAGCTTTTGCGATCGCCCGTTGTCCGTCGTCCATCGTCTGTGCGTGCGTTCGTGCGTCCGTGTGTCCGTGGGTGCGTCCGTCGTCAACTTTTCGTTCAAACGACTTCTCCTCCTAAACCACTGGATGGATTTTAACCAAACTTCACAGGAATCATCCATATCATGACCTCTATCAAAGTTGTTCAAATTATTTTGATTGGGTGAATAAGTAGGTCACAGGAGCTAAAAATAGATTTTTAAAATGAAATCTTAGAAAATCTTCTCCTGCAAAACTGTAAGGCCTAGAGCTTTAATAATTGGTATGTATAATTGTCTTATGAACATCTACAAAAGTTGTTCAGAAAATGACCCTTGGGTCAAAATTGGCCCCGCCCCAGGGGTCATTTTATTTTTCATAGGTTTATATAGTGAAAAGCTTTAAAAATCTTCTTCTATGAAACCATTAGGCCTAGAGCTAAGATATTTGGTATGTAGCATCATCTAATGGTTCATTACCAAGATTGTTCAAATCATAGCCCTATGGTGATAAATGACCCCGCACCAGGAGTTACTTGTTTTACATAGAGTTATATAGGAAAATCTTTAAAATCTTCTTTTATGAATCCATAAGGCCTAGAGCTTAGATAATTAGCTCACCTGAGCACAACGTGCTCATGGTGAGATTTTATGACTGCCTTTTGTCCGGCGTCTGTCTGTCGTCCGTCCATCTGTCCCTGCGTGCGTGCCTCTTGCGTCAACTTTTTCCGTTAAACAACATCTCCTCCTAATCCGCTGAAGGGATTTTGACAAAATTTCACAGGAATCATTCTTATGATGTCCTCTAACAAAATTTTACAAATTATTATGATTGGTTGAAAAAGTAGGTCACATGAGCTAAAAATAGATTTTAGAAAATCTTCTCCTGCAAAACTGTAAGGCCTCTACAGCATGTAGAATTGTCTTATAAACCTTAACAAACATTGTTCAAATCATGGCCCTAGGGTCAAAATTTGCCCTGCCCCAGGGGTCACTTTATTTTACATAGGCTTATAAAGGGAAAACCTAGAAAAATCTTCTCATCAGAAACCACATGGCCTGGTGTTAAGATATTGGGTATGTAGTATTGTCTGGTGGATCTCTACTTAAGTTGTTCAAATCATGGCCCTTGGGTGAAAATTGGCCCTGCCCTAGGGGTCACTTGATTTTACATAGGAAAAATAGAAAAATCATCTCCTGAAATACTGCAAGGCTTAGAGCTTGGATATTTGGTATGTAGAATTGTCTTGTGAACTACTACAAAAGTTGTTAAAATAATGACCTCTTGGTCAAAATTGCCCTCGCTCCAGGGCTCATTTTATTTTACAAAGGCTTATATAGGGAAAAACTAAAAAAATCTTATCAGACACCACATGGCCTAGAGCTTAGATATAAAGGCTTGTACCATTGTCTAGTGGATTTCTACCAAAGTTGTTCAAATCATGGCAATTGGGTCCGCCCCAGGTGTCACTTGATTTTACATAGGCTTATATAGAGGAAGAAAGGAAAATCTTCTTCTCAGAAACCACAAGGTCAAGAGTTAAGATATTTAGTGTGTAGCATTGTTTAGTACATCTCAATCAAGTTTTCTTTTCAAATCATGGCCCTGTGTCAAAATTGGTCCCACTTTAAGTATGTTCATATTATAAACCATTGAAAGCAATATTTCTCAGGTGAGCGATTAAGGGCCATCAGGGCCCTCTTGTTGTATTTTTGTTGCCATGGCAACCAGAGTTCAACATGGATCAAGTTTATTTTAGCAACTATTGTGAAGGTTGACCCAAGGATCATCCCTGCCAAGTTTAATCAAATTCTGTCCAGTGGTTTCAGAGGAAATGTTGATTAAAGTTTTCCCTATATACATATATGGCAAATAAGCCCCGCCCCTGGCGGCCATGTTTTTTACGGATCGGAAATTTTTTTAGCAACATTGGTAGAGGTTGACCCAAGGAACATCTGTACCAATTTATTTTAAAATCTGGCCAGTAGTTTTGAAGAAGATGATTGTTAAAGTTTCATTTTTTTTCTTTTTGTTGCCATGGCAACCAGAGTTCTACATGGATCAAGTTTATTTGAGCAACTTTTGTGAAGGTTGACCCAAGGATCATCCCTGCCAAGTTTAATCAAATTTTGTTCAGTGGTTTCAGAGGAGATGTTGTTTAAAGGTTTCTCTATATACATATAAGGCAAATAAGCCCCGCCCCTGGCGGCCATGTTTTTTTAACGGATCGGAATAATTTTAGCAACTTTGGTAGAGGTTGACCCAAGGAACATCTGTACCAATTTATTTTAAAATCTGGCCAGTAGTTTTGAAGAAGATGATTTTTGAAGTTTTCATTTTTTTTCTTTTTGTTGCCATGGCAACCAGAGCTCTACATGGATCAAGTTTATTTTAGCAACTTTTGTGAAGGAACCAAAATATTTCAAATTCTGGCCAGTAGTTTTGAATTAGATGATTTTTATAGTTTTCATTTTTTTTCTTTCCGTTGCCATATCAACCAGAGTTCTTCATGGATCAAGTTTATTTTAGCAACTTTGGTAAAAGTTCACCCAAGGACCATTCCTGCCAAGTTTAATCAAATTCTGTCCAGTGGTTTCAGAGGAGATGTCATTTAAAGCAAATTGTTGACGACGGACGACGCACGACGACGGACGCCGGACGAAGGGCGATCACAAAAGCTCACTTGAGCACAAAGTGCTCAGGTGAGCTAAAAACAGCCAAAAAAAAAAAAAAGAAAAAAAAAAAAAGAGCTGTCAGAGGACCGCACGCTTGACTATTCAAAATGCTTGTTAGTAAATCAAATTAAATCTATTTCAATTCTTGCCTTTCACATACCCTGTATATAATAAGTCCAAAATGACATACCTTGATAGTCTGATACCCCTTAATATTTTTATGAAATCTAAAATCAATTCCATGCCTAGTTACTGAGACATAAGCGTAATAACCCTGTGCAAGCAATACTTTGTATAAAAATCAGTTCAAAAGTTATCCTCCTTGGTTTTGTGATGCCCCTGAATACATTCCTTAACTTTCTACTCAATACCATAAACAATTTCTGAGATATAAGCTAGAGAGCTTAAATGTAAAACTTTAACCAAAATTAAAACCTAAGTTAAAAGGGGGCAATAATTTGTAATATATTCCATCAAGTGTTATCTTCCTTGATAGTATGATACCCCTAAACATATTAAAGATGTTTCAAATCAATCGCATGCCTGGAGAAATAAGCATAAGAGTATCTTGCATGCAAAACTTTAACCAAAACTTCTAAGTTAAAAAGGGGCCATAATTTGTAGTATATTCCATCAAGTGTTATCTTCCTTGATAGTATGATACCCCTAAACATATTAAAGATGATTCAAATCAATCGCATGCCTGGAGAAATAAGCATGAGAGTATCTTGCATGCAAAACTTTAACCAAAATTTCTAAGTTAAAAAGGGACTATAATTTATATTAAATTCAGTCAAGAGTTATCTACCTTGGTTGTCTGATGCCCCTGAACATATTTATAAACTTTCAAGTCAATACAATAAATGGTTATTGAGATATAAGGCCGATAGTAACTTGCATGCAAAACTTTAACCAAAAGCTGCAACGCCAACGCAAGGGCGACTACAATAGCTCTCATATTCTTTGAAAAGTCAAGCTACAAAAAACATAAAAAACTAAAGGATTATGAATTACCGGTAAGCTTAATGAGCAAAATCAAAGTAATAATGTCCCCTATCTGTGCCATCTTAACTTTACATTGAACTTAATCCTGTTCCTAAACCTCTTACTGGGTCTAGGTGCAGCTTCATTATACATGTAATCTTTTATTTAGGGTTTAAGTCTAGACATTTTGCAGGTGTAGATATCATATTAAATTGATAGACATCATTACTGTGAAAAATGAAATTGCACCTGAAGTCAACAGAACAAATACCAAAATACAGATTTTGGTATGTTATGTTTGATTTCCCATTATATTGGAGTGCATGAAAATGGATTTACACAGTATATAGGAACTAATTCAAGTTACATAGAGTAATAGCATCTTTTTCATTTATAGAGAGTTTTAGATTATGTTCCAACTCTACTGCAAGGGAGCCTAGCAGTGACATGATTTCAAATGGATAATAATTAAGGAAATCCATCCATCATAAAATTGTGACCATGGCCAATTAAGTGATCATGGGAATTTTAGGTAAATGCAAGCCTTATAGACTTTGAGCAAAAGAGTCTATAGATGCTTGCATCTGCACTGGTCTGAAGGACCATGATTATAATTTAATGATGGATTGTTTACCTGGAGAAATTACAGATTTGTGCACCATGGTTTGAAGCAATATACACTAGCCTTTCCCAACAGAATGGAGTGCCTATTAGTGGGATCTGTAAATGTATCAGCTTATTAAAGCAATTATAGGATCACACGTTATGCAAGAGAACTACTGTTAAATTAACTTTCTGTTTCCGTTGATTTTTTCTATACACATGAATTGCATGAAAAATCATTATGTTTCTTTTAAATGCTTTCTAAGGAAGATTTCTCCATGAGGCCTTAAAAATAGATGAATTTGATGAAATTATTCAAACAAAATAATTAAACATGATCATTTATTGATTATGTGTATGTTTGTTAAATAACCGTAGTGTTATCCAATCTGTTTGTTTTTAACACTGTCGCTGATATGAACGTAACAAAAATATACAGGCCATAACAGATCTAACAAAAAGAATACCAAAATAAAAGTAATCAGGAGTCAAAATTAGCTTTTTATTTCTATTTTATATAAATTAATATACAGTAAATGTGGAGATTAAAACAATAAAATTAAGCACAGATATAGATAGTATCCCCAATCTGACTCTGAAATCATTTACTTTCGTGGAACACACCAGTAATTTTCATTGATTTCATGGAGGGTTTTATCCACACATATAAACCCCCATGAAAACTTCATTTTATAGACCCTAACAGTTTCTAGACCCGAAATCCACAAATGAATATACCCATAAAATCTAAGATACATATTTAATGAAATCTAATGTCAACAAAAAATAATGATATGACAAGACATGTACTTAAAAATATATAAAATAAACTTGGCTCTGATATAGACCTCATGTTTTCTAGAACATAGATCCACAAATAAATGTACCCATGAAATTCCCTTAGGTACATAAACAACGAAATTTAATGTCAATGAAAATTAATTATTTTACAGTAGACTCGTTTTGACGCATTGGCAAATTGGCAAACAGAGCAAAACCAGATCAAACATGCTTGTACTTATTGGGTCATCACAAATTAAGCCTACACCTCATAATGACTCATTCTGATGCACTGGAAAACAGAGCAGACCCTGACCAGATAGCAATTAACATAAACTGTCCAATCCTCTGTTCATACATTGTAGCTGAGATCCTACACAGTCTGCATGGCAAAGAAATGTTAATTTGTAGGTTAAACTTATTATTTTACGTTAATTGGGAAACCTCCATGGCCGAGAGGGTAAAGTCACTGACTTTAACACTCACTCAGCCCCTCACTGCGCCGTTTCGAATCCCGGCAGGGTAATTCGGATTTTCATGAGAGGAAGCCTTCCAGCTGGCTTGCGGTAAGGTGGTGGTAATTAGCTGGACGTCGCTATATGACTGAAATATTGTCGAAGCGACGGTAAACTGAAATAGTCAAGTTTTTAATTGGGAAACAAATTCTTTCAACTTATTCTAATCGCTCTCAACAGTTCCTGGATTGGACCAGTACTTTGGGCCTGGGAAGATCCTTCCCCCTCAATGGGTTTTAAACCAACAACCTTGGAATTCGCAATCAGGTACATTACCACTGGACCACCGCCCCCTATTGATAACTTCATATGTTTGAAGTTCAGTAAATAAATATACACCAAGCCATAGATTTTTGCATGAATATTCATAAGGTAAAGGATTAACTATCTCTTTTTCATCTTGTCTTACTTTTTTGCACATAACTTTACAAATTGAGTAAAAATTTAGTCCAGTATCTCATATTTTAATTGCCTCCCACGAAATGTATAATAAATATTAAAGTTGAAAGGTATAATTCCCACTACTGAAATATGCAATTCTGCAATCAGTGTAAAACAATTATTCAAACAGAAGATTAATCCGTTCAAATTATATCAAAAGTCAACATCATAAAGTACTGCCATTTTAATGGTATGGCTCATGCTAATTAAGAATGCATGACCAAAGGAATGTAAAAATACAAGAAAAATCCAGATATACATTATAGCCCTCTATCTTGACAAAAGTTAAATTGCACAGAAAACCCTTCACATTAATGGCAATTAAGTCTCTGTCTGAATATGCATCCTTCTCCCTTAAAAAAATGTTCATCAAAACATAATCCATTATCAACATTCAATGAAATATACTTTCCACGTGAAAAAAAAAAATGCAAATTTTCACAGGGACTTTTGTCATCAAAAAAAAGTTGAGACTCATAACCAAACAAAACAGATATGAAAAATAAACTTGATTTCCACAAAAGCAGATGTCTTCCCATTTCAACTAGACAAGACATGAAACAGCACCAATGTCAACTTTGACCTTTCAGTTTGACCTTGACATCACATGACTGAAACATTAGCCATATATCTCATCTCACTTACAAGGGCTCTGCACATTAAAGTGTCATATAGTTCTCTCTCTCTCTCTCTAAATATATTATAGTTATATATATATATATATAGAGAGAGAAAGAGAGAGAGAGAGAGAGAGAGAGAGAGAACTAAATGTCTTCATGTGATATAGTTATATATATATTTAGAACTAAATGTCTTCATGTGAGAGTCCCTGTGATTGCACTATGCACCTTTAACAAAATCTGACCATGGGTTCAAAAGATAAAGAGCGGACACAATTTGTAGCAGGGACACAAACAGACTGAGTGAAAACTGGACCAAAAACTATGCCTTTCCATTATAAATAAGGGAAGAAAAAATAAAAACATGCATTATTGAGCAGATAATGAAAAGATTGATAAATGCTTGAATTCCAAATGAGCCCTTCAAGTTAATGCTTAACAACACATAGTTTTACAGAATCGTTTGACAGTAGTGACTATTATTTGAACTTTTCTGAAAAACACACACACACACACACACACACACACACACACACACAAACATTAATGCTTACAAAGGAATGTTGGACATCATTCATTTCACAAACCTTTTTCTTCCAAAAGCAGTTTTCATTAAAACTTTCACTGAGATAGTACCATCAACTTCTAAATAATAATCAAACATGCATAATGAAAAAAGTATCACTAAGATGCTAGGCATGCTTATATATGACTACTGAATTTTTTTTTTTTTAAAATGAATTTAAAACACTATACACATTTATATTTAACAATCTTTGAGAGAGAGAGAGAGTGAGAAAGCAAGGAAGATAAGACATTCAACTACACTGTTAATGAAATATTTCAGTATTCACAGTGTTGCTGATTTGATTTCTACTAAAATTAAGATACATCTATACCATTTTCCCAATAGTTTTCATAAAATTTTGATTCTTTAAAGATCATGTAAATCAAATTATTATATTTCAAAGAAAGAATGAGTGCCAACATAAGTATACACCATATATTGATTTTAACATAATTTTATAACATTTCAAAATATATAAAAATATATAATGCCAAAACCTTAGACTAGTATACAATTATAAAGGAAAAAAAACATGATATTTGAACCTGTGAAAAATGACAAAATCTTCTTTTTCAGGATAATATATGAAGATTTCTTCCTCCATTGGATGCATAGTATGGCTTAAATTTATGGACAAGAGTGTTCTTTGGAACACATGAGTCACCTGCTGAAGTGTGATGGACAGACAGACGGACAGACAGATGATGGAAAAGTGATCCCTATATGTCACCTCTGCTTACAGCAGGTGACACAATAAAAAGAGATGGGTCCCTTAGGCCAGGTTTATACACACTGTTTTCACAAGAATAATTATACTTCTATTTAAGGCAACATTTTGTCAACTTGCAGTCCAATCCAAGCTCAGATTGCTTTACAAGTTAGTAGTAAAAGAGACAAAAAAAATCTTACATAGTAAAAATAGAACCAGTCTGAAAATCTATTCTCAAACTTGTATAATGAGGTTTTTATGCAATAAATGGTACCTACATACAAATAAAGAAACATTTACAATAGTTTTGCACTAAGCATTTGGATATAGAAAAGCATGAACGATTTTCAGATTGCATTCATTAATATTCATAGCTGGACTTTTTCATTTTTGTAAAGTTTTTTAATAAAAAATTATTACAAACCAAAGCTATAACTGAGGATGAGCGATACACTTGCGACACAACTTAGTACAAGTCCAAGGTAAAGACTCCCATATAGCTGTTAATCCCAGATTTCTAATTTTAGCACACTGACTGTAACGCCAATAAAAAATCCCGAACTTAACCCAAGCAATTTTTTGTAGAACTAAAAAAACTGTTCCAATAGTCAGTGCAATATCAAAAGTTGTTACTTAAGCAATTAGCGAGATAATGCCTTATACATAGTTACTGAGATATCATCTCATAGCATCTGATTGTACATAACATGTACATATAATTTCTATTGCATCTCATAATCTGTCACTGAAATTACCGCTCATAGGCTGTTACTGAGATAACCTTTATTAGGAATGAGATGGCATCTCATAAGTGGTTACTGACCAACCAATTAATTTGGCCGGGGTTCCTATAGCCCCTCACTTCACAACGTAGGATGAAAGTACATGTATAAATATTGCTGGTTATGAGGAACAATTTGTTGAGGGGTCTGTACATGGCAGAGAGAAGGGAGGGTTTCCGAGAGGATCCGCCTGGCTGATCATCACCAATTCTCTTCGCCCCACCCACCTCCGTCCTCTGTTGGCTAAAAAGCAGAAGAGGCATAAAGTCACTCAATATAGTGTTTCCATCTTACTTGTACTTAACCCTTTCCCTCATAGAGGAAACCATGAAAAGACCTATGCGAACAACATAAAACCAGATCAGCCTGCGAGTAACTCGCAGGCTGATCAGGTTTTATGCTGTTCGCTGCTCCTCAAAGGTCTGGAAATGAGGACTTTATAATTAAATTTGGTAAGTTTTAACTGTGGTTTTCTGCAGATCAGGCTTTATGTGGTACCTATTGAGCGCGTCAAAATGAGTCTATATGAGGGAAAGGGTTAATATAAGTCAAATGTTGGACAGTCAAAGGAGAATTTATCTGAATACCATGCCTTATCCAAGATACTGCCCTAGTCCTGACACAAGCTTGTATCTATCATATGATCATATTCTATTGGTTTGTTGAGGTTAACGTCCCACAAACGGTATTTCACCCATTTGGGGACTTTTGTCTTCATGAGACCGATACAGCGTTTCCTTACTGCAATATCACGCCATAGACATATGGCATGATACCACACCCAATCATATTATCCTGACACCGGGTCAACCAGTCCTGGAACTACCCTTATATGCTCAGTGTAAAGCAGTACTTACCAGTAGTTTTTGTATGTCATAGCAAGGTATCCAAGCCACAACTTCCAGTTTCACTTAGTGATGGAGCATAAAAACCAATGGCATCAAATAACACAGCTAAATAACATACCTCCACATCTTGCACATCAAATGATATTGTTTTCCCTTCAGTCGCTGTCAATCCCGCTGTTTTCACTCCCTCGGCGGTGTCCCTTTTACCAGATATCCCATCATGCACTGTTGGCAACAACCTTAACGCAGCAGATTTGACTTCAATTTTAGGCGCCATATCCGCAAAGAAGTCGAAAGGATCACTAGATGGATTACTGAACTTAATGTCTAATGCTTTGATATCAAAATGAGAACCCAAAGCTTCTGTCTTTTTGTGGGGAGATTTTTTAATACTGTTAGACACATTTGTCTCTTTGTCCAGTTTGTGAAATGATTCTGTTGATTTTATTTCATCCTCGAACAACTGAGCAGTTTTACTGTCTTTTCCTGAACTGAGACTATCTGATTGCTTTTTGGATTTCTTGGTTGATAGCTTCATGCTACCACCTAATGAGGAATGCGAGACTGTTTGTGATATAGGGCGCTCAACACCCCGTTTTGGAAGATCCGCGTAAATAAGATTTGGTGTCTGTGTCTCTGACTTGGATTTTTCATCTCTATCCATGGTTTGTAACTCTCTCTCAATTTCATCACTAATGTCAGAGTCACCTCCCCTTGTCTCCTCCCAATCTGACTAATCAGATTTCTCCGTTTCCTCAGTCACATGATCATCAACATGGCTACCATCAGTAATGTCATCCACTGACTCTGTGGTGACATCCACTGGATCTTGGTCATTGTCAGCTGATTGGTCATCGGAATGGCAATAACTGACAATAACAAGTGTTTTCTGACCTTGATGGAGATGACTGGACATTTGCGCTGTCTTTGTCTGGATTTGACAATCTGGGTGAACTGGTATTACTGTCCTTCTTGTTTTGAGCAGATTCAACTGAAAAAAAATCTTTCTTTATATTTTTGAAGGTTGGACCAGTATATTGTGGCTGGAGAGAAAAGAAACAAGAGGGCAAAATGGCTCTGTATCGCTCACCTGAGATATTAAATGATTACTGTACTTTCAATGAAAAATGAGAAAGAACTGGTCACAAGGTTTTTCTTACATTTGCTCTAGTGACCAACTTTTTACCCAACCTGACCAAGTAAAATACTCATCAAAGATTTCATTTAAAACAAATATTCTAAGTTCCAATAGGTTGGGACCAAAAATATGGCCTCTAGAATGTTCACAAGGTTTTCCAAAGATTTGCCCTGGTGACATACATTTTTTCTCAATATTTTTGCTGTAAATTGGAAAGCTGCATAATGATGTAGTGTCATTAATCTATAGAAAAGAAGAACAGAAAAGTCTGAAAAGGAATTCACTTACTCTTTTGCTTTTCCCTTGCCAGTTTTTCTTTCCTCCCTTCTCTTTTTCATTTCCTCCCTTTTCTTTTCCCTTTCTTTCCATTTCTCATCCTCATTTCTGCTTATATGATTGTCACTAAAATAAAAACATCAATTACTAAATAAACAGAAGCCAAGAAGGACCTATTAACCATTGAGCTCTCAACAGCTATGATGGAAACTCCTGACATATTGTATTTAATATAAATTACCGTAATAATTAAAAAGTTACTTGCAGGCTGATCAGATTACATACTGATTGCTTCACATCAGTACCTTTATGATGGGAAAGAAACATTGTTAAATTTATTTTTTTTTTTATGTTGAAATAAGTTCTTACAACTTAAAATAATCCCTTTTAATGGTTCCCAGGTTGAACCAGAACTTCCTACCCAACAGGGTTTGAATCCAAAACTTTCGGATTTGCAGTCGGGTATACCACAGCTACCTCGAAAGGAACATTATAAACTTATTTCTTTTACATCTATTAAGAAAAGATTTCTTACAACTTCTACAAATCCTTCTTGATTGTTCCTCAGTTGAACCAGTACTTTGCAAGATGTAACCCTGTTAGATTACACTGTTGTTTTTCCAAAGGCATCAAATGTGTTTAATAGGGTAAGTTAAGTAAGTTGCATGCAGGTAAGGTTTTAAACTGGATGCATACATAATGGTTTTATATTGCTCCCTACAAATCGATTCAATGAAGTACGAAGATAACACAAAAACATGTTTGGAACGAGGGATGGTTCCATCCTGCTCAGACTTTAAAATGGCATAAAGGTAAGAGCAGAGCTTTTCTCCCTTATTTCTCACTGGCCATTCATAGGCATCTTCCCTTTTAAAAATTTCATTTCAAATAATGAGTTTTCCCAAATTTGCTTTTCATTCAAGAAATTCTCTTCACATGTGTCACCTGAAAAAACCCTTCCCCATTCTCTGACCGGACGTACAATACAACTTACCTGAGTCGGGCCAGATCTTTCAGTTTAATCTTGCCTATGACCCCCCCTGACATTGGTTGCCTGGGAGGGTACCTGGGTGGAGCCTCTATGGTTAAGAGTGCTGGGGCCGTTGCTGGGTACAGAACCATCAGTCTTCTAGCGTGAAGAAAATGTGTGTGAAAAATAGGATTAAAATCATACCTGAATCACAAAGTGGTCAAAACAAAATATACGGAAACAAAAAAGAAACACAGTGTAACAAAAATATAATTTATGTTTTTTTATTTATTTTGA
>CM037787.1:57847384-57897384 GCA_021229015.1 Solen grandis | reverse complement strand
ACCACTAAGGAGCAGTGAACAGCATAAAACCTGATCAGCCTGCGAGTTACTCGCAGGCTGATCTAGTTTTATGCTGTTTGCATAGGTCTTTTCATGGTGTCCTCTATGAGGGAAAGGGTTAAGTGGACGCCCGCTTGCCCATGCTGGGTTAAAATCACTGCGGGCAAGTGATTTTTCAAAGAAGATAGCCCGGTGGGCATGTTTATTTATGTAAGTGAAATCTTTCGTTTTTTTATTTTCTACAGTATATCAAGGATGAAATGCTTGCAAATTGTGTTTGATAAATATTAACTAAAATTTACCTTAATATTACACATATTTAGTTTTAAAAATTAACAAGCAACAACTAACTTCAAGATCGGACAACCTGTTTTCACTGGGGGCTAGTGGATGTTCAAAGTAACTTGTCTCCTGGACAAGTGAAAGTCAAATCCTTAAGTAAACCCCTAAATAATCAAAAGATATATTGCAGGAACATTACAATTTACAGTGATGCTGATTATCACTTTTCTGAAAAGCAGGAGTCCTAAAACTGTGATAACTGACTGTATTTGAATCCTCAGAAATTTCTGTGTATGTAAATAAGCTTCGAGGTAAGTAATGATAGGCTATTGATTGAAATGAACACACAGTATGCAAAATGTCTGTAAATGTAGGTAACAGTAGTCAGATGATTGTGATATTGATACAGTGTCAGTGATTGATATATGCTGGAAAAATGAATTGATTGATTATAGATTTGGGGTTAGACTTTGACCCCATTGATTTAACTTCCAGTAGACAGCAGTTTACTGCATTTGAAATAGTCTACCATTGTTGAATGCCCAAGCACTTAAGAGTTAAAAGAAATAATCTTGAATACTTTTGAGAAAATAGCTGCAGATTTTTTTTCCTGTATGTGGTTGACAATTACAGTGTTTGACACTAATTTTTTAGCCAGGTATCCCAACTGAACACCTGTATTGAAATTCAGGAGTCCCTTCTGAAAATTAGGAAACCCTGTCACGTCATTCAGACATTTGATGGCTTTATTCATATAACAATTGGATGAAAAGTTACGGTTCATCAAAGAGGGTTACTAATAAGAAAATGTTATGAAGATGATTACATAGTTTTTCAACAAATGTGCTGTTCAATTTACTTTAAATCTGCAAAGTAAGTGTCCCAACGGAACACGTGGCATGTCTAATTCTGGAATCCCTTCCCAAATTTTGGTGGCCTTGGGATGCTGGGACTGTTTGTGTTGACCCTGCAGTATTAGGTAAAACCCCACAAATTCATAATTTTTACTTAAAGTTTAAATGCTTAAGCAAATCCTTAATTTTGAATTTAAAGGCCTTAAAAAAAACCCTTAAAAGACCCTTAAATTTTGATTCAGAAAGTTGTATGAACAATGGTCTTATAACTTCTCATTTTTTCTGCCATCTTGAAAAATCAAATTTGCTTTAACGTATGAGCTGGATGCATGAAACTTGAGTTTTTGATAAGTGAGGAAAAAGCCTTTCAGGTTGATTTTGTTTGTGACAGGTCCAACATGAAAAATTTAAACTTTTATTTATTTATATCTTTTACAACACTGGGACACACAACTGGGGTGGGTTGTATAGGATGTTATTTTTTTTGTGGTCTATGAAACAGTTCTAGTCCGAAAAAAATGTTTCAAGTTGTTGTATGAATAGTATCACAGTCTACCTGGAATATCCTTTTTTGCAACCTACTGTTGCATGGAAATGAATGGAAAAATGAATTGAAACTTGCACCCCTGTATTGCTTACTTGAAACTCCTGAAATATATGTGTTTTAATGGTGGTGTTTGCTTGCTGCTTGATGAGGCAAAAACCAACATTTTGGAATGATAGATCATATACCTTTCACATACATTAAATATGGTGCTGTCTGTTTACCGAGCATGAGACACACGAGAAGGTCATTTGAGATATTCAAAACTCATGTGATATCCCTCACTCATTAAATCCTTATTCTTGCTTAAGTTGAAACATTCACAACTAGCCCTGGATAAATCAGACTGATGCTCAAAAAAAAATGATATTTGCTTGATTTATTTTTTGATAAGAAAATATGAACATATGGATGGGAGACAGATTGTTGATTACTATCCTTTGATTTATATGGGAACAGGTTTTCCTTGAGAGAAAAGTGAATAAATCTGGTCCTTATTATTTTTGTATTTTGAGAAAAAAAATGGTTTTGAGGCTTCCTGGCTCAATTGATAACGGTATCATACATTCAAGCTTGAAATCATAATGTGTGTTTTGTGAATATGTTTAGGCTTTTGATTTTCAGTTCTTTGTTTTACAGACTTCCTGATTCCAGTGCAGTTGTAGGAGGAAAAACAGGTGATGTTGAGTCTAATAAAGCAAAGTTTTCTGTCAATGTTCATTCAGCATCAAGTGTATGATTTACATACTAATGAAGTTAATTCAGGGGTTTGAAATTCCACTTGCTCGTGAACATTGTTGCAGGAGGAATGAAAAACCAGAATATTTCCTTATACATTCACATGTATTTTTATTGATGTTACTTTTTCGTATTTGGAAAGGGCAATTATTAATTTTAGTAATTTACACCCGTTTTAAGGTATTCCATTTGTCATAAAATTGTGATCATGGTTAATCAAGTGATTGTGGGAATTTTATAGTGAATGCAAGCCTTACTAGACTTGGATCAAAAGAGCCTATAACTAGTAAATGCAAGCCTTACTAGACTTAGATCAAAATAGCCTATAACTCCAAGTCAAGGGATGATTACATCTGCACTGAGGTCTTTTTAAGCATTTGAGGGACCATGATTATAATTTGATAATAGATGGATTACCTTAACTTGTATACAGTTCCTGGATTACGCTGGTCTCTTATGGTTAAGAACATACTCAAGTGTCTTTTAGGCTTGAGCCTATGACATCACTGTAAGTTGGGCATGGTTTTATCATGTGAGGTACCATCCTTGGTGGCAGAAATCATTGGATTGGTCTCCGGCTGTGATGGACCAAAGTCATGGAAAGGGTACCAGTAGCTCCTTGCTTGGCACCCAGCATAAAAATGTCTCTAACTACTGTTTTCTCGGTTCTGGCTTGATATAATTGAGTGTTTTCAATGTAACATGTCTGTGGCGTGATACATCAGTTTGTCTCAAGTAGACACAATCTCCTAATGACTGATATTCTGTTGATGGGATATAAAACCCAAGCTTTAAAATTAAGCAATGACAAAAATAAACTTGTTTACCATAACGCAGAAATGAAACCCTTAGGAAAATCTCTTGTCTTTCATCGCACACTTTTCTGAGACATTTATTTCATTATACTTAGATACCAAGGGAAGAAAGAGGGAGTGTTAATTAACAAGGTATTATTACCTGCTGAAATAATCTGTCAGTCAGGAAATGAGGTGGCACCCACTTTTGGCACAAACACTGGTATTGGATATTTGTTAGGAATTTGGTGAAAGAAAGAGCTTATTAGAAATTATGTTTTTGTTTTCAGGTTCAGGTATCCACTCCCATGTTACCTTCTCTCCATAATCCTTCTCACGCAAAGTCTTATTTGTTTGCAAGGTTCACTGCACCTATCTATGCTTAAATGTTTTGTCCAGGGATACAGGAGCAGGCCCAAAATATATGCTTGCCAATGTCCATTTCCAGGGTTTCACGGGACCCGGTACCACATTCCACCTGTCTGGAATGGTCTTTTGTCAAAATGACGCCACATCTCAGGTGCAAAACATTGATAGATACATAAGAATTCTGTCAGTACGATAATTTTGATTTGCATGCAGATGATGGGAGATGTGTCCTAATAAATGCCATACCGAAGGGGTGAGAGCGAAACTAGGCTAAGTGTATATATGAATATAAGCACTTAGCCTAGTTTTGCTCTCGACCCTAGATACATGAATTTTAAAAAAAAAAATCACCTTAATGATTCTAAGTGTGGATCTGAAACCGTTTAGGGTCATTGATGGGGATTGAAATAAATACCTGAAGAATGTATATGTTTAAAATGGTTATATGATGTACAAATTATTATCTGAAGCATTTCATACTTGGAAGAAAAATAAGCATTTGGCAAAGTTAGCGTCATTGTAATGAAGTGGACTATAAACTTCTTTCAGCCATATGGAGACGGTAGGTTTTAAATTTTTGCATATATTTTTACTTTTCAGCCTGAAACAGGTCTCAATGTACATCTTAGATAAAACAAATACATACATACATTAAAAAAACAAAACAAAAAAAAACATTATCCAGTCAGGACACTGTATTGAAATTTTGTGAACAGGAAGCATATATTTTCTCTAATTGTCAGATCAATGAACAATGGTGGGTATAACTTTTTTGCTTGAGTACAGGCATTTTCATCCAATGAAAATCATTCAAATATTCATATGGTCTTAACCCTTTCCCTCATATAGACTCATTTTGACGCACTCAATAGGTACCACATAAAGCCTGATCTGCAGAAAACCACAGTTAAACCTTACCAAATTTAATTATAAAATCCTCATTTCCAGACCACTGAGGAGCAGCGAACAGCATAAAACCTGATCAGCCTGCGAGTTACTCACAGGCTGATCTGGTTTTATGCTGTTCGCATAGGTCTTTTCATGGTTTCCTCTATGAGGGAAAGGGTTAACTTGCATCATAATCCACAAATAGATAAAAAGTGAGGTAAGATTGCTTCTCCGAAAAAAGCCCTGACAATTTCTAACCTGAAAATTCAAAATCTTCGCAATAACTTGAGCATATCAAGAAAATTTCTCTCTTTTGTCTTAATCAAATAAGGTATTGTTACCGATATAAAAACTTGTCTGATCAATCTACCAGCATTACTCTGAATACATTTGTAAAGGTTTTTTCTAAACAAATACCATATATTTTTAGCTCACCTGAGCACTTTGTGCTCAAGTGAGCTTTTAGGATCGCCCTGTGTCCGTCGTCGTGCGTCGTGCGTCGTCAACAATTTTCTTTAAACGACATCTCCTCTGAAACCACTGGACAGAATTTGATTAAACTTGACAGGGATGATCCTTGGGTCAACCTTCACAAAAGTTGCTAAAATAAACTTGATCCATGTAGAACTCTGGTTGCCATGGCAACAAAAAAAAAAAAAATGAAAACTTAAAAAATCATCTTCTTCAAAACTACTGGCCAGATTTTAAAATAAATTGGTACAGATGTTCCTTGGGTCAACCTCTACCAAAGTTGCTAAAATTATTCCGATCCGTAAAAAAACATGGCTGCCAGGGGCGGGGCTTATTTGCCTTATATGTATATAGAGAAACCTTTAAACAACATCTCCTCTGAAACCACTGGACAGAATTTGATTAAACTTGGCAGGGATGATCCTTGGGTCAACCTTCACAAAAGTTGCTAAAATAAACTTGATCCATATAGAACTCTGGTTGCCACGGCAACAAAAAGAAAAAAAAATGAAAACTTTAAAAATCATTTTCTTCAAAACTACTGGCCAGATTTTAAAATAAATTGGTACAGATAAAAAATTTCTGATCCGTAAAAAACATGGCCGCCAGGGGCGGGGCTTATTTGCCTTATATGTATATAGGTAAAACTTTAATCAACATTTCGTCTGAAACCACTGGACAGAATTTGATTAAACTTGGCAGGGATGGTCCTTGGGTCAACCTTCACAAAAGTTGCTAAAATAAACTTGATCCATATAGAACTCTGGTTGCCATGGCAACAAAAAGAAAAAAAAATGAAAACTTAAAAAATCATCTTCTTCAAAACTACTGGCCAGATTTTAAAATAAATTGGTACAGATGTTCCTTGGGTCAACCTATTTATCTCAGGTGAGCGATTTAGGGCGATTATGGGCCTCTTGTTTTACAAATGTATAGAATTATGCAATGCATCGTGCTCCAAAAACGGTAAACTAGCGGGATGATAAATTTTGTATTTGACAAGAAATCTTAATGTGAGAACCTAAGAAGTTTGCAACATCTGAAATGTTTAGTTTCATAAATCATTCAGAATAATAAACTGACAGTTCTTAATCTTTTCAATGCCATAAGAATTTCTGAAGTGGGTTTCAAGAAATAAAATCTATTCCATAGCTATAAAATTATGTGATTCACAATTAACAGGAATAGGATTATTTCCTTCATATTTAGGCTTGGAAGAGGAACTTTTTCCAATAAGAAAAAATAAGTTTTTTTCCCATATTTTTATATGAAAACTTCCATATTTGGTCGAAAATTCCAAGATTATTGTTCCTATTTAGTTCTTATAAAGGATTGAACAGATTTGAAAATCACATGGAAAATGAAGATTATAGTTTTATGTCAAAAATCAATGATTTTCGTGTTTTTTTCCTCCCCAAATTTGTGAAGTTTGTCTTTGTTTTACTGTAATAAATAAGAAATGGTCCATTTCCAAGTGTTGAAAAAATTCCTTCAGGAATAATTATATGTAGAGGGTTTCTCATCCATCAAAATGTGATGCGATATCAAGCAGTTCAAAACAGGGACCATCAAATCAATAACATATTCATTATTGCCATATATTCAAACTCACCTTGAGTGCTTTGCAAAATTTTCTCTCAGTATAGTTTTACTATGGTTGCAAAGCTAACCTTTGTTAAAAGCCACCTTTATTCATTGGCTCAAAAGTGTTAACCCTTACAATACTGTGGGCATAATAACATTTGTGATTGCCTTTGTAACAATTGCAGACCAAGATCAGCCTGCACATCCTTACAGGCTGATCATGGTCTGCACTTTTCGCTATGCAGTTAATAAATTAAATAAGCACCCCCATAAACAACTAATGGTGAAGTCCAAAATGAAGAAAGGCCAAGTCCAGTTCAGAAATTTAGCATAGTAAGGGTTAATTTCTTCAACAAGTTTAAAGTATATTAGCATTTTCGATACAATGTTTCATTCAGGGATTAAAGGTTAAATCTATTGAATGGTTTGCTGATTGTTTTCTACAAAATGGGTTGGGTGCTGTTTTGATGGTATTCCAATATAACACTGTTTGTAGATTAAGACCACAAATACAGCGTTATAATGGAACTACACATGTACACAATATTAATTTTGTAATCAGTAACTCACCCTTCATTGTTTTGGTTGATGATTGAGGTATTGTCATCGTTCAGGTCCGATACTTTAGACATGATTTCATCAGAACCTTGTTTGGTTTCCAGTACGATGCTCGGTATTGGGCTGTAACCCTTCTGATTGGTTCCCATCCTGTTGCTCAGAGGCACTCATGTAACATGTAATTGTTTGGGACACAGTCTGAAAAAAGAAAATGAGCAAGGGTAGTTAAAATTTAACCCTTTCACTGCCAGGTAACCTATCATATGTAAACAGGATATCTTAGAAATTTCTTAGAAATTACTGGCTATTACTGTACTAGCATAATATGGCTACTTCCCTTTCGCTGCCAACAGGACAGGTTAACCCGTCTGTGTATTTGCCAAAAGGATGAGTTTACCCGTTATGGAGGTTTCCACATGGAAAACCCCATAAAATGATGAACCTGTCATGTTGACAAATACGCTGTCTCATGTGTAGGGCGGGTTCTTCCGTTCTGTAGGTAGCAAAAGGGTTAAAAAGACATTATATTGTTAATTTTTTTTTATCAAATTTGGTAGTTATTGTTTTGGAATTTACTGTGGCTTTTAGGGTCAGGTTGATCTGGGTCTACTGTGTTTGTCAATGCATCAAAAGATGTCTGAGCTAATTTTGGTAAAATGACAGTGATGAATAAATGATTTTCTGTAAAATACTTTTGTATTGTTGAATTATAGAACTTGATGTAAACTGATCCCTCATATTGAACTGTTAATGGTTGCATTGAAATTATGTAAGGAGTAGTACAGTGAAATAGACATATCAATTTCTGTGTCTGTTTACATGTCTAAATGAATGATTAGTTAACTGTCATTTATAATTCAATTATATTATTCATTTCTTTTTATTTGAAGCTTTTGTGTGAAACTTAGTACAGCTATTCATTTTCCTGCATAGCTTGTAATCAAATGAAATTATCTCTTTGTCGGTAATGTCAAAAGCTGTGTCTCTTTGCTTGTTTTTCCTACTGAACTAAAAAAGTGTTTTAATTTAAACCCTACGGAGTCTATTAGCCTGATAGACTGGGTTATTTGTGAATAACTTTTCCATGTGTTCAAGAAAGATTGAAATGTTGAAAATTTCTGAGGAAATTACTCATATATAGTGTAATATATTAAAAAAATGAATAGAATATCTGGCCCCGAGGTTATAAACATTTTTCGGGCTCAACTTGAGTTTGTGCTCAAAGTTTAATTGTACTAGTCAGTTAAGTTTTTCAAATTTTGCTATACTTTCTCTGTTCCACAATTAGCCCCTACTACAATTTACATAAATTCACTATCAAAGTTACTCAATTTGTTTTGATATACATAAAATAAGCAAACCAAGTTTCAGTCTCAAACTGAGTTGAGCTGGAATAAGTTTTATAACCTCAGGGCCTGTTTTGTTTACAGAATCAATTACTCTCAATTACATCATAAAGACTCATTTTGCCACAGTGGCAAGCTGCAGACCTGGGTCCAACATGGTACAATCTCAGACTAAAGTTTGAGTATCATACTCAGGTCCCTATTAAAACGTATGGCTGAAGTTTGAGTCTGAGTAAGAAAATCATACTTAACCCTTTTCCTCATAGAGGAAACCATGAAAAGACCTATGCGAACAACATAAAACCAGATCAGCCTGCGAGTAACTCGCAGGCTGATCAGGTTTTATGCTGTTCGCTGCTCCTCAGTGGTCTGGAAATGAGGATTTTGTCATTAAATTTGGTAAGGTTTAACTGTGGTTTTCTGCAGATCAGGCTTTATGTGATACCTATTGAGTGCGTCAAAATGAGTCTATATGAGGGAAAGGGTTAAGTATCATTTTTAGCTCACCTGAGCACAAAGTGCTCAAGGTGAGCTTTTGTGATCGCCCTTCGTCCGGCGTCCGTCGTCGTGCGTCGTCCGTCGTCCGTCATCAACAATTTGCTTTAAACGACATCTCCTCTGAAACCGCTGGACATAATTTAATGAAACTTGGCAGGAATGTTCCTTGGGTGAGGCTCTACAAAAGTTGCTAAAATAAAGTTGATCCATGGAGAACTCTGGTTGCCATGGCAACAAAAAGAAAAATAATTTGAAAACTTTAAAAATCATCTTCTTCAAAACTACTGGCCAGATTTCAAAATAAATTGGTACAGATGTTCCTTGGGCCAACATCTACCAAAGTTGCTAAAATTATTCCGATCCGTAAAAAAACATGGCCGCCAGGGGCGGGGCTTATTTGCCATATATGTATATAGAGAAACCTTTAAACAACATCTCCTCTGAAACCACTGGACAGAATTTGATTAAACTTGGCAGGGATGATCCTTGGGTCAACCTTCACAAAAGTTGCTAAAATAAATTGATCCATGTAGAACTCTGGTTGCCATGGCAACAAAAATAAAAATAAAATGAAAACTTTAAAAATCATCTTCTTCAAAACTACTGGCCAGATTTTAAAATAAATTGGTACAGATGTTCCTTGGGTCAACTTCTACCAAAGTTGCTAAAATTATTCCGATCCGTAAAAAAACATGGCCGCCAGGGGCGGGGCTTATTTGCCTTATATGTATATAGAGAAACCTTTAAACAACATCTTCTCTGAAACCACTGGACAGAATTTGATTAAACTTGGCAGGGATGATCCTTGGGTCAACCTTCACAAAAGTTGCTAAAATAAACTTGATCCATATAGAACTCTGGTTGCCATGGCAACAAAAAAAAAAAAAGAAAACTTTAAAAATCATCATCTTCAAAACTACTGGCCAGATTTTAAAATAAATTGGTACAGATGTTCCTTGGGTCAACCTATTTATCTCAGGTGAGCGATTTAGGGCCATCATGGGCCTCTTGTTTATTTTTGAGAACACTCAGGGCATGATTAGACTCCTCCCAATTGAGATGTCTGATCAGGGTCAGACCTCTTTAGTTTTGTGTCACCTGCTGTAAGTGACAAATAGGGATCACCTTTCTGTCTGTCTGTCTGTCCGTCATACTTTTTCTGTCACGCTTCAGCAGGTGACACATGTGTTCCGAAGAACACCACTTTATAAAATTTGGTTGCATTTTCATCATATAACATTTACAAAGACAAGTAAAGTATAAATATAGCAAATGTTTGGACCACAAGACCTTTAGTTATCACAACATTAGTAACTGTCCCCCAATCAGGGTCTTCTCTGTGTGCTCTTACAATATTACAGCCCAGATTCTACAGTCTACACAGTAAAGTAAATCCATTATAAAAATTCTAAATCCATTTAATTAGTCCCCTACCGGTGTTTACAACAGAGGGGACTATAGGTTTGCCCTTTGTCTGTCTGTCCATCCAGGAATCTGGATCCCGCGATAACCTAAAAACAATTTAAGATAATATTATGAAACTTGTTATATGAACAGATGGCAGTTTGGAGATTCTGCCCATCACTTAGTTTTTTTTTCTTGGATCAAATTCTGGTTGCTATGGTAACAGAAAAATTATGCACCTCACCGGTAGGGGACTTATGAATTGCGTGCAATACCAGTTACTTATTACATATATAAAGATAGAGTTATACATGAATATTCATTGTATATACAAATTAGACTTGAATATCATATATATATGTTATAGATATTCAGATGCCATTTCAAAGTTTTAATAATGAAAAATTCTATTTGATGTAAAATGTCAAATATGCATAATTGATGTAACATAATGATGTTACTCAGTTTGTTGGTTTATTGAAGCAATTTATATATACACTGTTTGGAAATAAAAACCCACAAATGTCATTTCAACTGGTCATCTGCTGGTATTTATCTCAACATCTGGGACCCATTTAGCTAAATTGTATGATCATTTTGATCTTAGTCGTAAGTCTGTTGTTCTAAGTAGTGTCTACTAATGTCTTAATTTCACAATCATGGAGAAAGCCGACCCATTTCATTGCATTATACAAACACATCACATTTTGTGAAGTAAAAAATCTCAGGAAAAATATTATTTTACATCTGTAAAAATTTTTATGCTATGAAGATTTTTTTCCTACAAATTTTACTGAAACGGGCCCCTGAACTATAATCTGTTTTCTTTAGTCAATTATTAGTTTCAATATTTAAATAGTAAAAATAAGAAATTTGAAAAATAAATTTAATTTTTTTTTAAAACTGCATATTTTTCATAAAAATTCTGAAATTCTGCAGTGTTTGTAATATATTAAAAAATGGGTGCTGGAATCAAAATGTGTAAAAGTCATGAAATCTAGATCTGTATAATATAAATGCAGGATGCTAAGAAATCTAGGGAATACATCCTTTTGGGTAAAATTCTGAAAGATAAATCTTATCATCTACCATAGATGATAATGGTTGATATCAGCACAAGACTTTATCAATTATAAGCCCCAGACTGCATGGTAAATTACAAAATATTCAAAATTGTGATTTTATGTAATCTGTGCTTATTTTTTTGTGTGAATCTTACACTAGAATTATTCTAATTCCGGATTTTTCACAGAATCTTAATAACGAGACTATTTGGTTTACATTATGAAGCTATTGTCATGTCAGAATTAGTTGCAGACTCAGTAAGAAGATTTATTAATACAATCTAATCACAAACTTTGGCAATATCGTGAGTTGCCATGGTAACAATAGTTTTATGATATTCTTAGTTCCTTTCCTTGCTGAGATGCATGCTATGTAGGCAACAAACATATTACAGTATAAGAACAACACTTTTGCAGACAACGAATTACCAGAAATTGTCGTTTTTAATAACATTGGAGACTGTCAGGCAACAGAAGCTTATTTTGTATGATAAGTGACCTAGTGTACTGGTGTTAGAATCAAATTTGGCATATCGTTATATAAGTTGTTTCAGAAGGTTAGATTAATACGATTATAGAAAATGAGTAGTCCATTCTCACTTCTTCCCCATTACTTCAGATGGAAACCTCTTTTGTGAAGTCCTTTAGTTTCTTATTGGCAATTAATTATATAGCTTCCCTTGTTTAACCCTTTCCCTCATGTAGACTCATTTTGACGCACTCAATAGGTACCACATAAAGCCTGATCTGTCTTAACCCTTTCCCTCATATAGACTCATTTTGACACACTCAAGGCCAAACCTGATCTGTCCCTTAGACTCATTTTGACGCACTCAATGGTACCACATAAAGCCTGATCTGCAGAAAGTCACAGTTAAACCTTACCAAATTTAATTACAAAATCCTCATTTCCAGACCACTGAGGAGCAGCGAACAGCATAAAACCTGATCAGCCTGCGATTTACTCGCAGGCTGATCTGGTTTTATGTTGTTCGCATAGGTCTTTTCATGGTTTCCTCTATGAGGGAAAGGGTTAACTTTCATTGGCAGTTAATACGTTTACTATATATGGCCATCATTTTAGAAGAATTGGGTAATGTGATAAGCTGGCAACTTGAGATTTCCACAATGTTTGTTTGTTTGTTTGTTGGGTTTAGCGTCCCACCACAGTATTTCAACTACAATGTATTACATTGAACTTTTGTTACTCCTTTTTCGGCGTAGCTGTATAATTTCGATTTCAACTCGCATCTTAAACCAATCAAATGTACGCTAACAGTGGTAAATAATTCTAAGCTGAATAAAAGGACTCCTGTTATTGGTTAACGCATCGTTATGGACTATAAAATTACTGTAAATAAGGGGTGCAGCTTGTATATATCATTCAGCTTGGTGTTATTACTTTTCTTTTTGATGTAAACATGAAAGTGATTTCAGTAAGTTAAATACATCCCTTTTCCATCAATTGAGGAATGCTACTTTGTGAAAATGATTTAAAACAACAAAAAAGAATCCACCGTGTTATGACATGAAACCCCTTAATTACTATGTATATTGAATTCTTCCAGCCTGCCGAGATGCTCTCATTGAAAATTAATTCGCCAAAACCAAAACAACTAATAACGCTTTTATATCATAATTGTCATATGCAATAATGATATGAACAAATATCAAACAAGCCTATTTACAGATATAATTTTTTGTATTACCGTTTATAAATAAGTATATTTCATAGAAAAAATACTGAACTATTTCTAGAGCGTACTAAATTTGTTGTGCGTCGGTCTTTCGCGCGCTTTTCCTCGGAATGTTCTAGAAGACTGGAAATCTCGTTTTTCTTTCATCCTACGCCGAATATCTTTTTTAAAGATATTTCTTGTTTATTTATCAATATTTGTTATTTTATTTATCAACTTAAATCATAAAGACAGGAGTTTTCAACATCTCGAAAATATAAGATTTATAAAATACTTATTTTGAAGATTACTCTTTTCTTTATCAGTATGCAATTTAACAACTTGAAATTTTCAGTTATTCAAAATATTGAAGATCTTGAAATATTTCCATAACATAAATTCCTTTGATATAGACTTTGAAAACATTGAACATACTCTAATTGTTTCTAGAATAGTTTGGAATCACAATTTTACTGAGAAGAACTATATTCTTAAGACTGCCATTTTTAAACAGGCTTGAAAAAATGCTTCTCAGGATATTGTAACATTTTTGACCTCCTGTATTTTGATCAGAATTTTGAGAACATTTTATACTTAATGATTTTTTTAAATTCACCAGAGTCTCATTTTCTGATGTAATTCTTCTGTCAAGGACCTTCCCTTTCCCTTTGAATTCCATAAGGGAATCCCTGTAGACTTAATTGCTGAATGGATTCTGCCTGACAAAACTTGATGTGTTAAGGTTTTGTTTACTTAAAGATCGAAGTAAGAAGACTGCTGGATATTTGTGTAAGAACACAATACTTGTCGCATGAGAATGAATATAAATTGTAAGAGATGGTTTCTCTGAAAAATAGGTTAGAAATACAAGTCTCGAAATGCTATGCGTAAGAGTTGCATTAAAAATGAAGGATTTATTGGTGGCAAGCTTGAATCAAACATAAGCTCTACTTTTATTTATGCTTTTTTTTATGGTCACAAATGTGTTGCACCGGTCCCATTGGGCGAGTGGTTTGGGCATCCTAACCCCATAATAACTAGGAGGTCATGGGTTTGATCCCTGGTTATGACAAACTAAATTTGTTAAAAATTTTTACTGGTATATCTGTCACATGCTTAACAATCTGCACATACATGTAAATCATTCTTGTTTTAGTTATGAAAATACCCCAATATTTCATTTCATAAAAAATATTGTTTGCAATTAATGTTTGATTGATGTTAGCTTGGTCATGTACTTGAATATTCTATAAAACAGTGATGATGGAATGCATTTCTAACTTATTTAAGTAAGTAATTAAGTAAGTAAAGTCTTTATTTAGAGTGGATAACATATTTGGTTAGAACCAATCTTCCATATGGTTTTCATTTCAGTTAAGTTATGACTAATAGTGCCAGGATATATTTATTGGTGGAATTTTATCTTGGTCTTACAAGTGTAAGATGAAATAATAACATCTGCAGGGGTTTACTTAAGGATTTGACTTTCACTTGTCCAGGGGGCAAGTTACTTTGAACATCTACTAGCCCCCAGTGAAAACAGGTTGCCCAATCTTGAAGTAAGGAGGTGTTTGTTACTGTTTAAAACTAAATATGTGCAATTATAAGTAAGGCGGATTTTACTTAATACGTATCAAAGACAAATGGCAAGCATTTTACCCCTGATATACTATAGAAAATAAAAAAAACAAAAGATTTCATTTACATAAATAAACTTGCCCACCGGGCTATCTTCTTTGAAAAATCATTTGCCCGCAGTGATTTTAACTTGGCGCGGGCAAGTGGGCGTCCACTTAAGAAAACCCCTGCATCTGGTTCGGAATGTTTGGAGCTCAGGATTCTATTATCAGTACATCTGCTGTGAGGATATATAGTGACATAATCCATAGCTAGCCATGCATGTCTGGAGAAACTGTTGAATTACACAAAGCTTAATTGTAATATCTTGTTTCTCACTTGTGAATGTGGCTGACATTTCTCATTAACACCAAATCCTTCTGTTTGCAGTTGTTTCCATATCTAGAATAAGGTTATTGTTGACTTTATCTTTTGATGTGTTGTTTGTTAGTTTTGTACAAGATTAATCAATTACTGTTAAGAGTGTGATCAAATTACCAGTATATTTTTTTGTGTGTGTTGCAGTTTTTGGCAAACATGCTTTTTTGGATGTTTTTTTGACCTTTTACTTCATATAGACACATTTTGACGTATTGGCAGAGCAGACCCAGATCAGATGGTTTCTTACTGGGGCTGTTTGATCAGGGTCTGCTCTGTTTGCTCAGAATCTACTGTCTGCATACAAAGAATAATCCAGTGTTTTATATATACTATTTAAGTTCAGTATATTGATATTCATCAAGTCCTAAACTTATACATATATTATGAATATCCATGAGGTGAAAAAATGATCAAACTTAATCATAATTTCTACTGTAAATATGTGGGGCCGCCGTGGCCGAGTGGTTACAGTCGTGGACTACAAATCTCTCAGCCCCTCACCACTGTGGGTTCAAATCTTGGTAGGGACTTCGGATTTTTCATGTGAGGAAGCCTTCCAGCTGGCCTGCGGTAGGTTGGTGGTTCTACCTGGGTACCTCTGTGTACGTGGGGTCTTCCTCCACCTGTAATTAGCTGGACGTCGCTATATGATTGAAATACTATTGCAGCGATGGTAAACCCCAATACAACAACTACAACTGTAAATATGTTTAAATTACATATGAATCATCCTCGCCGTGACATACCAAAGATATAAAAAATGGTACTGGTATAACTCCCTTGCTTGGCGCTCAGCTTATAAGGGTAGTTGCAGGACTGGTTGGCCCGGTGTCAGTATAATGTGACTTTGTGTGGTATCACACCACATGTCTAGGGCATGATTCTGCAGTTTGGCACCACTATATCTGTCTCAAGTAGATATTATAGTCTCCAAATGACTGAAATACTGTCAGTGGGATGTTAATTGAAACAAACATATAAAATCATGCTAGGATGAAACACTTCTATAAAAAATATGTACAGAAAATGATTATCTTGACGAAATCATATTGAAAATACACACACGCATTCAAATCAAGCATTTAAGTTTATTTCTGCGTCTGCAGCGCAAAACCTCCTGTTACGGAAACCTAGCTATCTCCAGAATCTAAAGTCTGCGTGATAAAATAATGTGGCTGCAAATACAACTGTTATTTGATGGTATAATAAGGCAATTGACTTGGGCGCAAGAAATAACAACATTGTTTACAAAGATAGCGGCTTTGAAAGTAACTTTAAACATGCAATGTCAGAATATGCAACACTTCTGCAGTCAACAATGCAGTTTTGTTTCTGCCAAAGGTTGCTTAGCAGATGTTGCACTGGATAGCTCAAAAACATGAGTAGTTAAAGACCTATCCTTATAAATAGAGGTCAGTCATAGAGGGAACAAGGCAGCAAAACAAAATGGTTGCTGAACGGAGACTCAGTGTACAAGATTTTAATTCTTTCCCAGATTCTTTAACCCTTTCCCTCATAGAGAAAACCATGAAAAGACCTATGCGAACAGCATAAAACCAGATCAGCCTGCGAGTTGTTCGCTGCTCCTCAGTGGTCTGGAAATGAGAATTTTGTAATTAAATTTGGTAAGGTTTAACTGTGGTTTTCTGCAGATCAGGCTTTATGTGGTACCTATTGAGTGCGTCAAATGAGTATATATGAGGGAAAGGGTTAATTGGACAAGTACTTTGAAAGTAAAAAAACATCCTTGCCCCCGATGGTTTTTTAGACAGCAATAAGCCGTCTTATGCTGAAAATCGAAATCAGGCCTTGCTAATTTGCATATTTTCCACAACATTTTTAACTGTATCTCTCCGCGCTTAGTGCGGATCCATGCAATGCGATTCTGCACTAACGAATATGAGTGGAATATGTTACACAGGCGTTTAAACCATAACCGTAACCGCTTTTAGTGTGTTACTGTTAGTTAACATGTTTTCTTTTGCCATTATTTTGCACTGGAAGCATCAATTTTAAGCGTGAAAAAAATATACGTGACATTTCTTAACCAGAACAGCAACCCATCTTACGTACATGAAGATCTACTCCTGTTAAAAGAAAAAGTAGTGCTCCGTATGTATGTAATTGACCTAAAGTAGTCCACACAATATTTTGCATGATGGCGAGTTAGGTTCCTCCCAGGGCATTTCTTAACTTTGAAATAGATAGGCAAACATTCTAGTATCTTAATCAAATACCTGGTCAATTTCTACACATACAAAACAACAGATAGAATTCACTAGTACAAGAGAAAGAGAATGACCTACTAAGGTATGCAGCTCTTTATGAATGAAAGGTTCATGACCTTTACTCCGGATTATTATGTTACAAACAGAACTTCTGTAGCAACAGCGGGTGGAGTTTTTGTCTTCATGTGACTGCTTCAGTAACTTCAGAAACGCTGGGTTTAGAATGTTAATCCCATCGCCGTCTCTCAGCGCATTGTGCGCTTTGATTAACAATTTATTTATATTCTACATACATCTGATATATGATGACAGCCACTAGTCTTGTACTATACAACATATCCCCTGAAGGTTGCCATGGTCCACACCAGTGGTTACATGATTACAAATCCTGTGATTGTTGGAGCTGTCTGATCAGGGTCTCCTCTGTTTGCTCATATAATATTTCTGTTCAGATTCTACAATCTGCACAGCAAAGGAAAATCATTGTTTCAGACCATTTAAAGTCAAAATTTTTAGTCATTAATTTGCACTAGAATATTCATGAGATAATTAAAGCCAATGAAGCAATTCTAACAAGCCAAATGACAGTTCTCAGAAATGAGACTCTTAGCTTTGAGATCATCTGTTAATTCTTTGTGAGGAAAAATTGCACAAAGACAGCTCAGAATATTCTGCCAAGGAAACTATCAGTCTTGTTTGTTTCTACTGCATCGCCTTTCAGGCTGCTAAATATTTACCTTTGAGTATAGGGCAGACATGCTATATATCATGGGATCCATTACCTCGTTTATTAAAGCCTTTATTGATAGTTTATGTAAGTTATATATTACTTACAGTAGCAGGGATCTTCACTGCAGGCTCTTTGTCGTGTGGAACAATGTGTTGTTTTATGTTGTAATATTAAGGGGGAAGCATTCATGTTCCTTTCTAAAGGCATTGTGTCTTAATTTGCAATGCTGGAAATATTTTATGGTATCATTTTGCCATTCTAGAAATTGTTTATATTTCTCTAGCAATAAATTGATCAGATTTAGAGGCAATGTTTATCTTACCACAATCTCTCAGTCAGATTATGTCATATGTAAAAACAGACAAGTAAATCAGGAGTTATGGCCCTTGAATAAACTACTAAATGAACATATATTAATTTAAACTGCTTACTTTGCTTATTCAGTAAGCTGAGACTAAAAAATCTCTATATATGCTAAATTGTGAATTTTGATGCTGAAAAAGTCGTACATGTAACAATTCACAGACATTTGCAGACTGTAGTCATAGGTGTTTGTAACTGTTGACCTTTGTAACATTCCCAGGTAGTTGCTAGAGTTGTCAAAAATGGTTGGACAAGTTGTTTATTTTCACTTCTCATGCATGTTAGTAATAGTGTTTGTACATGTTCTTAGTATTTGTAACTGTGCTGCTATGGTAACCATGCACAAAACATTGTGAATAAATAAATAAGAACATAAGTAAATAAGTAAGAACATGTTAACCCTTTCCCTCATAAAGGACACCATGAAAAGACCTATGCGAACAGCATAAAACCAGATCAGCCTGCGAGTAACTCGCAGGCTGATCAGGTTTTATGCTGTTCGCTGCTCGTCAGTGGTCTGGAAATGAGTATTTTGTAATTAAATTTGGTACGGTTTAAGTGTGGTTTTCTGCAGATCAGGCTTTATATGGTACCTACTGAGTGCGTCAAAATGAGTCTATATGAGGGAAAGGGTTAAGAACATTGGTGCCAACAAAGTAATTCTACTTATCGCTAGTATTTGCAATTCAGATTGTAACTTGAGCAAAATTTGGACATTGCAGACATTCATAATCGCAGATATTCATAGAAAACGTAATTTAAGATTTCGGTCAAGATAACTCCTTATTTATTGTAAAGTCAATATAGGGAAGATTTCAGAAGACATGATGTGTCCCCAGGGGGGTGGGGTATGTCGTGTGTTGGATATTGCCAGGGGTAGGATTTCGTCTGGTTATATGTAGAATGTGAACTCAATGACAATAGGAGGGTTTCCAATTAATTGAATGAATGAGTACAATGTGGCTGTTACAGACATGTTTTTTAAATGACTTGACTAGAATTGACTATTTTAGCTTACCGTCGCTTTGACAGTATTTCAGTTATAGCGACGTCCAGCTAATTACAGGTGGAGGAAGACCCCGAATGCATGGAGGCATTCGGGTAGAACCACCGACCTACAGCAAGTCAGCTGGAAGGCTTCCTCACATGAAAATCCAAATGACCCTGCCGGGATTCGAACCTGTTTTAAATGCAATGACTAAGATTGTAATCTGTCGATTGGCTAAATGAGATTTGTTTTCTTGTGATTTTTTCCAGACATGATTATACCTTGTAAAATTGCTGACTGGACTCAGTGTGCATTATACTGAACAAGTTTTGAAATTTTGACATTACCAAGAGATATTCTAAGATAATATAAAATTTTTCATCCAGCAACAATCCATTTAAGGGTTTGTGCCTAACATCAAAGGTAACATATAATAAGCTATGTGCCTGATTGGTATCCCATATATCATTTCCTGCAACAGGGGTCAGGGAATTTAAAATTTTAAGTTCTTTTAATGATTACAATTCTAACTAATCCTGCTCAACTGCTCCTGTAGGTTGGACCAGTACTTTGAATCTAAGAAGGTCATGAACAGATTATGAACCCACGACCTAAGATCTTTTATTATTTAGAATATGACATTTCTGGCATTTATATTATATAAAAGGGTCAGGAAGTGCATATAGGTCAAGATTTTATCAGGAGAGGATCATTATGCATGACTGGTTATGGGTAATCAAAGTGCACATAGCACTGAAAGACTGATGGTAGGTTTTACATGCTGAACTTACTTATAGCTCTACATGTAATTCTTATTCCTATCTTTAAGCAAGGTTAATAAGTCATGTGACGCCATGACACATTTGCCTGCAACTCTAGTTACTTGTAGTAATTCAGCTGTACTCCCTATTTGGTTCATGATAAACACACTGGCAATCTTCGGTGCCTTGAGCGCTTTGATTTGTTTCATAATGTTCCATTCATGCCTAATGAGGTCATACCCTGATGTATGGAAGCACAATGCAATGATACGCTACTGAGTGCGGAGTGATACAAAATGGTGAAAATGTCTGTGGTAATTATGCAAATTAACACTGCCTGCTTTTGCTTTATGGCTACGCAAGATATAAAAATGGAATACAGGGGCACATTAAACTAACAATCTTTAGTGGAAAATGCAGGATTTAATAAGGACTTGACTCTGGTTAAACAGACCATATACTTAAGTCAATGAAATGTTACAAATTACAGCCCATACGTTTTCATGAAGGAAATGTTCACAAATTGCCAGGGAGCTAACCAGAGTGGGAAAGCCAATGAAAGAGACTCTGAATTATGTATGGAAATGTCATCATCTGCATCGATCATCACGCAATGCTGAGTGTAACTTTATTAATTAGTTTAGAATGACTCACACTGAATGTATACAGTTGGTAAATTATTCAACCGATAAAAGTTCTGAGGTCCAAAAGCTCAAGATGTAACATTCATTATCTAGTGGATCAATTTTTTGTATATAACAAATGTAAACGTTAAAGTATTCAAAAGTAACTTTTTTCACCATAGAAATCATTGGAAATACCACCCCACCCCCAGAATACCATCTGTCATATCACTTTGAAAGGGAATCTAATGATAACCTTTCTGCATCAGAGAAGCAGGCAGGTCTGCTGTTTACCACCACCACCACTATCATTATAGGGAGACCAACAGCATCCCCTACTCTGGAAAAGCATCAGTAACCACTTCCCACAATAGCTAGCTCACAAACAAGGCAGTTATACCTGTACATGACCTGTACTCAAAACAGCACAAACTATTTTTTTTTGATAAATCTATATGAAGTTAAGGTAATCCACCCATCATTAGATTATAATCATGGTCCTTTAAATGCTGAAATAGACTTCAGTTCAGATTCAGGCATCAATTAACTTAGTGCTATAGGCTCTTTTGTTCTAAGTCTATAAAGGCTTACATTTACTCTAAAATTCCATGATCACTTGATGGACCATGATCATAATAATGATGATGGATTACCTTAATATACAAATTTCTTACTTAATGAATATAAATGTTAGAGAACTCTAAATGGAAATTGAAAAATGGCTTTTTCTTTGCCATGCAGACTGTAGAATCTGAGCTTCAATATTGCATGAGCCTACAGTGGAGACCCTGGTCAGATGGCTTGAGAATGGAAGGAGCAGTCAGATCTGGGTCTGCTCTGTTTGCCAGTGCATCAAAATGAGTCTCTATGAGGCATACAGTTTAATGCAGGTTTGACTGTGAAATGAGGTTGCACGAAATTTAGCCTGGAAGCCATGATCAGATATTGAAGCCACATTTGATGCAGTGTTTAAGAGTGCATGTTAACCCTTTCCCTCATGTAGACTCATTTTGACGCACTCAATAGGTACCACATAAAGTCTGATCTGCAGAAAACCACAGTTAAACCTTACCAAATTTAATTATAAAGTCCTCATTTCCAGACCACTGAGGAGCAGCGAACAGCATAAAACCTGATCAGCCTGTGAGTTACTCGCAGGCTGATCTGGTTTTATGTTGTTCGCATAGGTCTTTTCATGGTTTCCTCTATGAGGGAAAGGGTTAATGAATGCAGGCAATGTAATAAATAGTCATCAGTGGGTATCCAATGGTGTCTGCATGCAATTTTGCTGTCACTTTTATTTGATGTTAACTCTGGTGCTGGCAGGAAACTAATACTGGCAGGCTAATTATGATTCCTTTATCAAAACAAGGCAGTTATCATGAGCTTATTGCTAAGGTTTCTTTTGATGAAATAATACAGTAGAACCTCATTAAACCAAAGTCCTAAATTGAGACCATGCAGAAAACTTCAAAATAACTATTATTAGAATATCTGATGGAAATTTTGGTTTGTGTGCGTACATGTCTGTGTTTTCATTATCATTGCATACGTTAGATTTTTGAAAATTCTCACAAATACTTCTCATTGACAGCTGGCTTGCGGTGGGTCAGGGGTTCTACCCAGATGCCTCATTCAGGACCTGTAATTAGCAGGACGTCGCTATATGACTGAAATACTGTCGCAGCAATAGTAAAACTCGAGAAATCAATCATCTCATGGAAAATTTGAAGATTGGGAACATGAAATGCCTGGAATAAATGATCAGATTTGATGATTTTTCATTTTGTAGAAAAATTTTCGAATTTGGAAAAGCAGACCAAAAGGGACACACGGAAAAAGGCCTCATAAGGTAGCAATTAATTTTTTTTTCCATAGAAACTTTTTCTGAATTGAGAGTCTGTAAAATGAAAAGAAAATGAAAATAGCTGCAATGTATCTAGTTAAAGAGTCTGGGTTGAGGCATAGATTGGACAGGAGAAGATAATTAGATTTCACACAGAGTGAAACATTCAGAAAATGATTGATCACCTCGTATACAGTTAGGAATCTGCTACTTTTTTCTTTTTTTTCAGATTCGTAGACTCAACTGGGTTATTAATGTTTTATGCTTGTTTCTGAAGTTACTGGAGGTGTAGTAATTTTGGTTGTCGCAATAAGGATTGGTTTGTAGGATATTTAATTATGGTAGGAAATATTATTACCAAAGGAAATGAAGTAGAAGGATCCAGAATCTAGCAGCTTTCATATGCTGTAAAACTTGTAAAAGAAAGGCCTTTTATCTGAAAACTGGCCTTAATTTGGAGGCGGCTGTTATTCAGAGATGAATATATTTTAAGGCTTCGCAAAGGAAATTTAAAACTGGCCTTTATCTAGAGGTAGCTGTTATTCAGAGATGAACAAAAGCAGTTAAGTCTTTCCAGGGACACTGAAAACTGGCCTTTATTTAGATCTAGAGCTGGCTTTTATTCAGAGGTTAAATTTTCTGTTATTCAGTACAGGGTCGAATTCTACAATTCTTAGTGCCAAGTAAAACTTAAATACTTAAGTGCATATTTCATTAGTCTTGTTTCTGTAACAAAAATACCTAAATATTTCATTTCGGAACAAATATTGTTAGTTATTAAGATAATAATTCATTTCAGCTAAGTCATGTAATTGAATATTTCATGAAATAGCAATGGTGGAATGTGTATCTACCTGGTTTAAGAATTCGAGTCAGGTCCTTTTTTCAATGTGACCGTCATTCAGAGTGAACTACTATTTACAGGTTTAACTGTGTTATAAAACAGTCCTCCTAGAGTGTCCACAAGTGGGAGATGGTGAATTGAAACGTGCCAAAGACATGAAAAATGGTACTAGTATGGCTCTCTTGGGTACATTGTTATTCATGATCGATATAGTCTTAAAGTGTCTGCAAACAAGGTCAAGGTCATTGTCACTAGCAGTAACATACTTAAATTATGAAATATGGTACAAATAGTTCGCTACCTGGTTTGTGTTTAGAATAAAAATAGGGTAATTCCAGGACTGGTTGGCTAGGTATTAGAATGTTTAATAGATAAAGTTTTATATAAACCATTTAATAGCAGTGAATAAATTATATCCTGTTGTCAGAATAATGTGACTGGGTGCGGTGCATGGCATGTTGCATGTCTATGGCATGTTGCATGTCTGTGGCATGTTGCATGTCTGTGCATGTTGCATGTCTGTGGCATGTTGCATGTCTGTGGCATGTTGCATGTCTGTGGCATGTTGCATGTCTGTGGCATGTTGCATGTCTGTGGCATGTTGCATGTCGGTGGCATGTTGCATGTCTGTGGCATGTTGCATGTCGGTGGCATGTTGCATGTCGGTGGCATGTTGCACGTCTGTGGCATGTTGCATGTCTACGCATGTTCTGCAGAGTGGTATCACTATAATCTCACATGTATTGACAAAATCTTCAAATATTGAAAATTTAAACTTTTCAACTTTGCACACAATGCTTGAAAAGCGAACCTGGAGCTTTTGTCTATATACTACAGACTCCAGTCAGCATATTATGACTCTGCTGGGGATTAACACCGCCCAAGGATGTGAGCAGTGTTGACGTTGAATCCCAGATGTGCAACAGGTTATGCCGGCCCCTGTCTTGGTTGAGGGTTAGTTTAATAGCACGGATGTATATGGCCGCTCTTACTTATCATTGTGTGCAGATTTGAAAAGTTAAAATTTTCAATATGAATAATGCTACACAGTTAAACTTTATAAAAAAAATCTTCAAATGGTTGAAATATTGTTGGGACATCAAATTTTTCAAACAATCACATGCATCACATCATTCTGCAAGATATCATATCATACCAGATTTTACTACATTTCTAGAACTTCTGTAAATGCTATTGGCCATCCAGTGAATCCTTGACAAGATGACAATTAGTCAATCACCAAATTATTAATGCATGATGGGAAGCAAGTAATGTGAGCTTCCTGTCAGACATTGAAATCTCAAGGGAGGTCACTCATATGAATATCAATCTGATTTTCCCGTCTGCTAAAAACAAAAGTAGCACAGTTTATATATTCATGTTATATTTATTGTGTTCTCGTTTGCCTGAAAAAAATCTTTATTTTATATTCATGTGAAAGGATTCTAACTATTTTAACTGCTTTTTTATTTTTATGTTGTTACCATAGTTTTGCATTTATCTTTATGTTGTTACCATAGTTTTGCATTTATCTTTATGTTGTTACCATAGTTTTGCTTTTATCTTTACGTTGTTACCATAGTTTTGCATTTATCTTTACGTTGTTACCATAGTTTTGCATCAAGCCCACAATTAAGGAATCTTATTTTAACATATTTTTTAATTGTGTTTAAATTTATCAGTAAAAACATAGGAAATATGGTATATAGATTATTGATTGTAAGAATAAAAGTCCCAACACAGTATTGTCAGCCATATTGATTAAATCAAGGTGTGATAATTGATAACCATGGGGATATTTCCTGTTTGTGACATTTGCATGTAGACAATTGTTTTCCTAGTCAAAATTGATGAAATTAGAACAATGATTATGGGATATCCTAAAAATACAGGAAATTAAGTTAGATATTGGTTCTATTTTGTTTTCAAGTATGCCATTACTCATGAAAACAAAAACAAAAATTCATTGAGAGGTTTAATCAGTGAGAGGTGGTTTAACTCAACAGTCAGGGAGAGTGGGGGGTCACACTAGTGCACTGTAAAAGTTTGTACCCCCGGATTAGATGGGAAAAACCTACATTTTCTGAGTTCCGGATAACATCTATTAGTGAGAGGTTTAATTAGTGAGGGGTGGTTTAATCTGTGAGAGCTTTATATAACCCTCTACTTCATATAGACATGTTTTGATGCCATGACAAACAGAGCAGACCCAGATCAGATAGCTCCTTCCAGTACTCTGTTTGCTCTCTGAAATTTTACAGTCTGCACAGCAAAGAAAAATCATTTGGGTCATTTACTATTGAAAAGTTCCAGTTTATTGATATTCATCAAGTCATAAATTTGGACATGAGAATTCATGAGGTAAAGGATTATGAGGCAGCCAATACCTGTCTTAAATGGCCATTAAAGAGTATCCAAGGGCAGATAACTCAGCAGAACTTATCAGGAGAACTGTATATAGCAGTGGTACGCAAAGGAGGTTACCAGTAAATATAAAAATAGAAACTGTAAAAACATTCTGCTCTAGATTGGCTTCTTTATACAGGTACCTGTAACAACCCAAGTTAACTTTTAGTACAGTTTTCTGCTATAACATCTCAGGCAAATTTTAATTCTTATTTTTTAACTTCACTCTTCGTAGTTAATTACATAATGGCACCCTGGTCAGAGTGTCTGCCTTGGGAATGGGTGGTTGTGTCAAGTTAGATCCCTGGCCGTGGCATATCAAAATCGTAAAAAAATTGTACTAGTGTGGCTCCCTTGCTTGGTGCTCAGCATCATACTGTAGTTCCAGGACTGGTTGGATACGGTAATGTGACTGGGTGTGATATCATGCTACATGTCTATGGCATAATATATGTACTACAGTGTGTCAGCACTATATATATATCTGTCTTGAGTAAAAATAGTCTCCAAATGACTGAAAAACTGATAGTTGGACATCAAACCCAATAAACAAACATAATAGCACCATCTTATTTTCAAATGTTATGCCACTAGCTTGTAAGACACAAGTCTTTGTTGCTAAAAACAAGCACCGTTTGCATCAGCTAATTGCTCCAAGTCACCAAAAGCAGACGGCTGTCCCTGTCATCTGCTTAGCAAGATTTTTAAGATTTCCATGGAGATATTCAAGAAAGACTAGGCAGGATGGTAATATGATTGACAGGCCACAGATTACTTGCGAATATTTGTCTCTAGGTTAATTTTTAGTGCTTAATAGGAAATGTCCTAAAGCATCAGTTGCTCATATACCGACTTTACAGCTAGAAGGCTTGCAGTAGAAGTGAGTGAAATATCAATTTGATATTGTCACAGAATATTCCCATTAATATTGAATGTTGAATGGCATTAATAATTTTTACGTAATTGAAAAAGATGATATTTTTGGTTTGTTGTGAGAAAAAAAAAAAATTCACATGTAGCAAAGCCATGGTGAAAAGATTTATCTTCTATACCCATATAAAGAGAGATAAAATACTGTCTTACAGTAAACATTTCCCGTTTACTTAATACTTTCTCATTGTATATTTTTATGCTCCCCAAAGGGCGATCATATTAGTTGGCGCTTTGTCAGTTCTGTGTCTGTCCGCCCGCCCATAGGGTTATTTTTTTCTCTTTCAGGGATGATTTTCTTTTTTGGGGTCACAAACATCAAAAGAAGGTCAAGGAGATAACCTCACAGCATAGCTTTGCCTGTCTGTCTATCAGTCCGCTTGTCAGCTTGTTTGTCAGGAGAATAATTCAAAAACTGTTGGTGGATTAACTTTAAACTACCTGATGATTTCACAAGAACCATAACTCTACCTGCACATTTTTTTAATTGTCTCCCTTTTTTAGTTTTAGTAACTTTAAAACTACTGGATGTAGTTACTTAAAATATAGCTACCTTGTGATGAGAGGTTGCAGGATCAATATAGATTTTATTCCATTTTATAATGGAAAGCTCTTGTGGTGACTGACTAATATGTCTGTGTCCAGGAGCACTTCCGGAGTACAATCCAGTTTCATAGGTTCCTTTTTGTCATTATGTCTCTAAATGTGTTTGAATGAGTAGCGACAATCCTATGTGATTTGATATCGTTAGCTATGTCATTCTGGTATTACTTGAAAATAGGCAGATTGGAAATTTTTTATTGTCGTGAAAAGGATAGTATTTTTTTTTATGGTTAATGATATCATTTATCTTTCATTATTAGATATTTATGAATCCTTCATTTGAAAAAAAAGCATGGAAAAAATATTTTTTTTTCTTTATTTCATTTATAGAGATACATTTATAAAGGACAAAAAGTGTGAACTTATTGTAAGATTCAGAATTGTGGAAACATATAATTATAGAATTAACAAAACGTATAGAATTTAATTATGAGAGTTGTTTTCTACTTTTGAAAATTGCAGAGAAGTTATCCATATGTTATATTGTCACACATGCATGTGTGTGCACAAACCAAAGTCATGCTCAGTAGGATAAATAAATGTGTACCACAGCTGGAGGTATACATTACAACACTTGTTACAATCAAACAAGTCTGGTTTTATATTTCATATTTCATTGGTCACATAGATCAATTATTCCTAAAGCTTTTATGTGTGAAAAAGATAAGAAATTTTATGTTACTATCAATTTGTATTAAGGGGATAATATCTGGAGTATAATGGCTTCTTATATTCAATTTTACAGAGAAAATCTGACTGACTTGAATTAGCAGTAAGTGCAAAGTGGATTTACATACAACATTAGAGGTAATTGGATGATCTTTTTTTTGTGGTGAAGCTCTTTGTACAAACTGGGGATTCATTGATTATCGTATAAGATGAATAGTATATGCATTAGGCTTGGAAAGGGTTTTTACTGTTTGAGAAACCGTGGCCTCAATTGCTGATTGGTTAGAGCATTTAAGTATGTCCCGTAATTTTGAGTTCCTGCCATTGATTCGATCTACAGTTGCGACATAAAAAAGTCACTAGATGGTACAGGTATAATTATCTCCCTTGCTTGGTGCTCAGCATATATGGATAGTTCCGGTTGGCCGGTGGCAGGATAATGTGACTGGGTGTGGTATTGTGCCGCATGTCTATGGCATGATACCGCAGTGAGACATTTGGTGGAATTCGAGCCTGGTTTATTTACTGGTCTCATAGGTAACCTGGTTAAGAGTTTAGAGGAGAAGTAGTTAAAGAGACAATAAAAACCAGGTTGTGCCATTATTTGCATAATTTCACTGTCCGCATGGTCTCTAATTTGATGACGCTTAGCCTTTTTTCCTGTCTTCTAATGGACCATCTCTGGTCAGTTCCTCGTTTACTTGCAGAAATTCTTATTGATTAACAAAAGTTTATGAGAAAACCCAATACTGGAAAGCATTGTGTTTGGACATAATAAGACTGGAAACCAATCTTCTGATGGTAGTCACAATAAAATTGTTGTATAGCTGTAATTGTAGGGAACCAGTGATAAGAAAGAATGTTACTGCAGAGATCATTTTTATTGCAGATTAATTGTAAATTTATTGACTAAAACCCAGTATCGATAATCAATTTTTAATTAGTTCATGGCTTTACCAAACGTTTTTGGTATTGGTTTTTCCGTTATTTTCATCTTCAAGGTCAATGGGACATTGTAGAGAAGCTGAATAAACATCTTTGTTGATCAAGATTGACTTAAGGACCATTAAAGATTTAACCCTTTCCCTTATAGAGGACACCATGAAAAGGCCTATGCGAACAGCATAAAACCAGATCAGCCTGCGAGTAACTCGCAGGCTGATCAGATTTTATGCTGTTCGCTGCTCCTCATTGGTCTGAAAATGAGGATTTTGTAATTAAATTTGGTAAGGTTTAACTGTGGTCTTCTGCAGATCAGGCTTTATTTGGTACCTATTGAGGGCGTCAAAATGAGTATTTATGAGGGAAAGGGTTAAGCGCAGCTTTAATCTTCGGCTGATTAAGGATTCATAATTAGGTCAGTTGCTCTGCACCTGTATTACAAACAAACTTCTTTTATATTTTACTTTATAAATCAGTTTAACTTTTGTTCACATGATATTCAAGTGCAGCTATTGGATAATCTTGTAATCTATTTTGAATATATCTGTCAACATTGGGAATTCAGATCTATTTCCTCAAAGGCAGAGAAGAGTAAATGACGGTATATTTTATTTTGCAGAAATGATCAACTGTTTCAAAGCTGGTTCTACCATAGATGATAAAATAAAGATGTGTCTTATATAGAATGAGGCTCCCAGGTGGTTGGGCTTAAGTTTCCTTATACGATCTATATAGGGAATTTCAAAATTTGATATTTTATCAGAATTGTATTTAAATTTTACTCAGAGGTTCTCTTCATGGCCTTCTACCATAATAGACTATTTCACTCAGAAATTAGATGTAAACATATGTAAATTAACGAGCACTGCCTGAACACCTAATCTACCTGCTGGTATATAAATCCAAACAAGTGTTCAATGGGAAATAAACATATATTTTTAGATTTTTCCCCAGTCACTGAATTATACCAAGTATTGGTGAAACCCTGGTGAAATGGTCTATTGCTACAACAAAGGTAATCCCTTGAAATGTGGCCCTAGTGAGATGGGCTTGTCATATATCATCACAATCTATATGGAAACTTCTACTTTTCTTCCCTAACCCCTGTTGGTGCCGTTGTTCAGTGGTATCATACCCGGCAGTGGATCTGAAGGTAGTGGGTTCCAACACCATGGTGGGAAAGGATTTAAAGGTGCTACCCAAGAAGCATCAAGAGGGATTAGCGTAAGATTCCCAATCATTGTATATAGATCAATTAGTCTTAACTTCTTCTCTGAACGTGATGATCAGACTCTTTGAAATTTAGCCAAAAAAAACCAATAACAACAAACCTTCTAGCTCGTCATAAAAATGTTAACATGTACATAAACAAACATACATAAACATGTACTTTGTGACCTTTTCACTAGACACAAATTATATAAGAAGAATATTATTGAGAGTGAACAGTTATATTACTTCTAATATACCATGTGTTTTATACCTCACAAGAAGTTGTTATCAGATGTTTAATAATTAATTCGTCTCTTGACGAAAATAATTTATATATTTCTGAAAGTTATTACTAAAAGCAGCATAAATAAAGTAATAAGTAGACTCCCATATTTTATATCCCTGTAGATTGTCCTGTTGGTAACAAACATGGGGTGAAAATCAATTATTAGCAGTTTTCAGTTAAGTATGGCATATTGCATGACTTATTTAGTCAATAATTCCAGAAAACTAAATAGTTATGACGTTTATGCATGGACCGAGAGTCTGGTATTTGTTTAAAAATTATGGTATGCTGGGATCAATATGAATATAAGGCCAAAAAAAAAAGTTGCATTTTTGGTCTCCAGCCAGAACAAAAGAGGGTAGATTGGTAGGGATAATTTTTTTTCCCTCCAAATGATGTGAAAAGTAAAAAAAAGTAAAGGAAAAAGGCAGAAATGTAATAAAAACTAAGATCGGCCGTGAAAAAAGCGGGTCAGTCAGGAGATCAGAAACAGACTTTTTTTTTTTTTTTTTTGCCTAAGTTGCAGTGTTGAATGGTCCTGTGCAACAGAGACTTGCTGTAGTGTGGTACCCTTCATTGGGAAAATCATGAATTTATGTTTGTGGCTTCTTTTGTTGTGCAATCAACCTGTTCTAAAATACCAGCTGCAGCTTTAACAGTTTCAAGGAACATTTTTGTCTAGGGGTACATAAACCTCACAGCAGTTGAATTTGGGGGTGCAAAACAAAATCACCAGTAAAATGTTCAGTTTTCGCGTGACATTTTAATATTAAATCAAGAAAACAGACTACAAATGGGCCATTTTTTCTTTTTGTTGTCAGTATCTTACATTTTTAGCTCACCTGAGCACAATGTGTTCAAGGTGAGCTTTTGTGATCACCCAGCGTCTGTCATTTGTTGTCGGTCGTCAACAATTTGCTTTAACAACATCTCCTCTGAAACCACTGGACAGAATTTGATTAAACTTGGCAGGGATGATCCTTTTGGGAACCTTCACAAAAATTGCTAAAATAAACATGATCCATGTAGAGCAATGGTTGCCATGGCAACGAAAAAAAATATGAAAACTTTAAAAACCATCTTCTTCATAGTTAAGGGCCAGATTTCAAAATGTTTTAGTACAGATGCTCCTTGGGTAACCCTCTACCAAGATTGCTAAAATCATTCCGATCCATAAAAAACCATGGCCGCCAGGGGTGGGGCTTATTGCCTTAAATGTATGTAGTAAAAACAGCATCTCCTCTGAATCCGCAGGACAGAATTTGATTAAACTTAGCAGGGATGTTCCTTGGGTAACCCTATACTCAGTGAGCGATCAAGGGCCTCTATGGCCCTCTTGTTCTAGTACACAGTGGTCAATTTTGGTATGCAAAACCCTTTATACTCTGCCTCACTTTTGATGAATCGCTTTGGAGACCATAATATTAACGTCCACTTTTTCATTCAAAACAATATATAGAAGTTATAATGTCTACTCTTGCGATAAGATTGTGAAGTAAACCTTTATTTTGTCTCCAAATGTCAGACTACATGTCTTCTATTCACATACAGTGTAATTTGTTTCTAGAATTTCTTTCAGAGTCTCAATGGAGTCCATGCTATTTGAATATAATGACTGGTACTTACCTAGAAATTGGAATTATACAAATAAACCATTTGTAATGCAATCAGACAGTTCAAATACAAGTTTTAAGGGAAGGACTGGGTCTGTTCAATTCATAAACCTATCCTTATTGTGCTCAATTAGCAACAAATCTTGATACAATAATTAATGGAGGAATCCTGCAAATCTAGTGATAATGTATGGTACTAGTTAGGCAAAGATTTAATAATCTAACAGAGATCTGCAAAAAAGCAAGTCAGGAGAAACTCTCGTTAAGTTAAATGTACAGTCATGTGACCATGAGATAACGTGAGATGTGTAAAAATGTTTGTATCAATTATAAATATACTGAGTTTTCACTTAAATTTATTGCAGATTTAAACCAAATATGTATGTCCCTCATTAGGCTGCATATCCCTTTTATGAGTAATACCGTAAAACGTCTTTCTGTTAAGGGTCTGCAAAATGTTAAGCATCTCAGACTACTAGTCTTCAAATGATTGATTGATGAGAAAATGTATACAAGTAATCTGTCCATGAGGTAGGCAGACACTATAATTGGTGCCCACACATGATTTTTTTTTTTTTTTTACAAGTGTCATGAATGCCAGTAAAAGGCAAATCAAAGCACTGAAGGCACTGGAGTTGTGTGTGTGTCTCAAGTGAAAGAGGGTTTGGCGGGCTGCAGCTTAATAAAGCCCTTCAAAACTTTACCACTTATATTTATGTACTCAGGCCATAGGATGAAAACTTATCTGACCTGACATTTGTACCAGATGTATTTTTATCAAATATTCACTGCATATGCAAATCAACAATACCTGCTTTGATGCAAAGCTGGAAAAGGTCAGTGTTACTGGAAAATATTTTGGTGTTACAATAACCCTTGGAGGTATCTGAGGTTGATAGCTTGATACGATTTAGTAAAGGTATAGTAAACACATCTGTATCAGACCTCAGGCTTTCTACCTCAGATACCTTCATTGGTTTTTGTAACACCATAAATGACTGAAATCTATATTTCCACATTCCTATAAATGTTACGAAGTTCTTTGCACAAATTGCGTGATCAAAATAAGCTATTTATCCGCATGGGAGATGACCTGATCAAAACGGACATCAGAATGAAAAACATAGTTATATAGTGCTTCATGTCAGAGACAAATATTGTATCCTGTATTATATTTTTTAGACACAAAATTGATTTTCAACACTTTTGCTTGAATTTTCGCATTCTTGTGTTGTAGATTTATATTAATCATTAAAATAATTTTACAACATTGAGAAGTACTTTGGTTTTCAAAGCTTGAAAAGTGTTTAGGATAGTTATAGTTATAAGTGACTGACATAACACACAACTAAAAAAAATTTTTTTTTTGATGAAATGTTCTAAAAATAAAGTTTGTTATGCATTATGTTATACATACTTAGCAATAAATGAAAACTTCAGGTTGTAAGAAAGGCTTGACAAATTTGTCGTCTGCTTGTTACAAAGTGCGCAAAACAATACTGATTAAGCATGCACACTGTCTGTGGATTTGTATTGCATTATTTACGAGACCAACAAATTTTAATATTTAATCAGGAATTCTCACACTGGATCATTGCTTGCAGCGGGACATTAGAGATTATTAATGCGTCTTTTCAGGGATCCAGTCAGAATTCCCATGATTCCTTGGTAAATATTGGTGTTCTCAGGTCCCTGAGGAAAACTTCAGCTTTTTCGTTTTAACCCAGAACCACCTTGTTTTTGTCATAGGCTACCTTAAATGAGAAACTTTCAATTTCTTTAGGGTACAAATTATTGAAATTAACATGGGATATCTAATTTGTATGAAATCAATTTTGGTCAAATTTGAGGTTGTGAAAATATCCGTCTGTTTTTGACATCCATAATTGTTCACAGGAATTTTGCATCTATTTTCCATACATCCAGGCCTTTGGTTGTCTGTCTGATTAATGTAAGATTGGAACTATTCTCATGAAAATTTGACGCAGTCTGAATAGAAATCAACAAATGCCTAGAGCCTGCTGAATCAATACCAATTTTTGATGTGTCAATACTTGTTGCTTTAAAGACACAGTTCAACAGCAGGCATTTCCTTGTTTACTTCTGCCTTGATTGCTTTGATTCTACAAATTAAAGCTTTTGAATTGCACCATCTCTTGTAATTCCCTGGAGAGTCTACGAGTCCAGATTGGCATATACGGTACTTTTTAAAAGTGCAAATGGTATTTCATCATCAGTGAAGATCCAAATCTATTTTAAATATCCATTGCGTGATGCGGGTCTCTAAGTGAAATGTTGATCCAAGTTGACATTTCAAGAACATCAAATCCAGACTTTCCAAAACCTTTGAAAAACACATTTGAGTTGAGTTAAGGGTATGTCTATATGATTTCATTATTAGGATGTCTGTATTAAATGGTACAAATTTGCATGTTTTTCTGGAAACAATGTAATAACATTATGTGCAGAATCATTTCACCATGTCTGCATGGAAAAAAGCGCATTTGTCTCAGATTGATACGGTCACACATTTAATGTTTGGTTGAACTTGTGGTTGAACCCTTCTTAACCCTTTCCCTCATAGAGGAAACCATGAAAAGGCCTATACGAACAGCATACAACCAGATCTTCGCAGGCTGATCAGGTTTTATGCTGTTCGCTGCTCCTCAGTGGTCTGGAAATGAGGATTTTACAGTTAAATTTGGTAAGGTTTGAGTTTGGCTTTCTGCAGATCAGGCTTTATGTGGTACCTATTGAGTGCGTCAAAATGAGTCTATATGAGGGAAAGGGTTAATTCAGTCTCTCATATTTTTCTAGACAATTTTGTAGACTTTTGTGACGTGAAAGATATGTCATGAGGAGTTGTAACCCTTTGCAACCTCTTGAATATTCATGTCCAAATTTCCATAATGTTTTTCTGAAAACCTTATTCAAACTTAGGATAATGTTTTACTTAACATGCTTAGTAACCTTTTGAGTGTTCTACTCAAAAAATTAAAAGCATGTCATGAGCCTTATGTAAAGTGGTATACCATTTGTGCCCAAAGAGGCATTTCTGAAAGCTATTAATGGAAAACACACTGCACCTGTAAATGAGAGGCAGTTTAGCTGTACATTACAGTTCTGAGTTGGGATTGTAAAACTGCTTGTATACAGTTAGTTATACCTGATACGTGATTAAAGTTACATTTCCAATAGACACATGTATTTTGGATAGCTGTTCTAGCTACACATGTTCTATACTCAGGTTATGGTGTAACATTTGAGTCTAAAAGTAGCTTTAATCTGATAGGTTTAAGAAAATACAGTTGCGACTGCAATTTTACTGTTGTATTTGTGCCTCAAATATAGGTGCAAGTGTAAATTTACAGTTGCAGTTTTAGGAGGTTGTAGGTTCGATCCCCGACTGCAACATACCAAAGTATTCAGCTTATATACACAGTAATCCCAAGAACTGTGGTTGGCCTGGTGTCATGATTATGTGACTAGGTGTGGTTTCATGCCACATGTCTATGAATTGATACTGCAGTGTGGCAGCATTATATCTGTCTCAAGTAGACATAGTCTACAAATGATTGAAATACTGTCAGCAGGACATTAAACACCAAAACAGACAAACAGGTGCTGGTGTGTTTCATTGTAAATTTACAGTTGCAGCTATTTTAGATGCAGTTTCAATTTTATTAATAAATATAGCTTCATATGCATTTAGAATGATCCATTCAAACTTTTAAGATGCAACTGCTTTTTCCAGTAACTGTTGTACTTTATCGCAAATATAGTTGGAATTTCATAATATATATCTACAGTTGAAATAAAGTTGCACCTATGTTTCTAAGCACAAATGGTACAACATAATGGTTATAAGGTACCTCAGGTGGTAAGTGCTGGGGATACAGGAGAACCCTTAACTCTTCACCTGAAGGTATAATTCTTGTGTAATGGCATCCAGATGTTGACTTCCAGGTGTGCAGTCTGAGAGTCTCTCTGTACGATTGGTAGACAAACAGATGTATATTGTAACATGTGTATTTGAAAGAATATAAGCTAGTATTTTCACCAAGGACAAAATGAGTAGTTTTTCATTCCTCTTCAATAAATATGTATTGAAATCATTACTGTATGATTTTCACAAGGTATACCTAGTTAACATTATGCCAAACTCAGTATATTCCCACCCCAAATTTTTGTTGAAGGTTATTGAATATAGGGAACTGTGGAAAGTAAGCTACATATGTATTTGTTTGTTGACTGCATACACAATCTTTCATCGGTTAACCCTTTCCCTCATAGAGGATACCATGAAAAGACCTATGCGAACAACATAAAACCAGATCAGCCTGCGAGTAACTCGCAGGCTGATCAGGTTTTATGCTGCTCACTGCTCCTCAGTGGTCTGGAAATGAGGATTTTGTAATTAAATTTGGTAAGGTTTGAGTATGGCTTTCTGCAGATCAGGCTTTATGTGGTATACCTATTGAGTGCGTCAAAATGAGTCTATATGAGGGAAAGGGTTAACAGTTAGGAAAATTCAAGGCGGTCTTGGCAGTTAAAGTTAATTATTTCCTTTTATTACAAAATTAATCCAGTACAATGTAGAAAACCTAATAACTGTAAGATCGCAATTAAAATCAGATGGGATCAATTATGGAATACACAAAAGGCCAAGCATAAGGCATATATTTGTATTGGTTTGATGTGTTGAGATTCATGAGGAAAGATACTTGGAAAACATAAACCACTGTACTGGCTTAGGCTATCATTTAAGATATGTTTGTTTCCTGTTATGCGACCAACTCAACAGTACTGGTGCCAACTCAAAGCCCCAGACTGACAATTTTCTCAGATTTTGCTCTTTCTGTCAATTTTTCTCATTCTGCTGTTCTTATGCCACTTTCAGTCAGATATCCTCCATAGTTTTCATACAAGCTTGTAAAACAAAATAATGTTTGATGAAGCAATTTAAAACTTTAGTAAGCATAATAATTATTTCCCTTCATCTTGAAAGTCATTCATCTTTGCCATTGTCAGAGTTAAAAAACAAAAACAAAAAAACTCCTCACAATATCAGCAGAAACCCAGCTACTTTTTTGTGTCACTTGCTGTAAGTAGAGGTGACACATGGGGATCAATTTTATCGGTGTCTGTCTGTCCTCCGTCTGTCTACCACACTTCAGCAGGTGACACATGTGTTCCAGACAACATTCTTGTTTCACAATTTTAAGAAAAACAGTGCTAATTTTCACAAACAAAGGGATATCACACCCATTCACAATTCAAGGAAAAAATCACTGCAACAACGCAACAACCCCCCCCCCCCCCTCCCCAAATAAAAAACAACAACAACAACAAAAACCAAAGAAAAAACAACTAAAAAACCTGTACCTACCAACCTTTAAAGTTCTGGGTAGGAGCACAGCAAACAATCATACTTTCAATTATGGCTGTAGCAAATGATTTTTGTGGAAAGTTATGTATGAATTGTGCTGAGACTGTCTAGATGGTTAACAAGCCAGTGGCAGATTATTGAGTTACCAAATCATGAGTGTTTGCCTTTGGGTACACAAGGTTTATTTCATGCTTTGGGTGGAAATTTTAAATTTCATGTTTTGGGTGGAAATTTGAAATATATTCATGAATGACAAATCCTATCATTCACCATAGAAGATAAAAAGTTATCATTTTTATTATGATAAAAGTTTTCCTGCATGTCTATGCCATCAGATAATAACAGATATATCAGATTGATAAAATTATGATAGATAATTTTATACGATAAAATTGAGGCTCCACAGAGGGAATTTCGAAGACACAAGTAAAACATAGAAATATATGGGGAAAAAAGTGTAAGAATAACATAAAATGAATAAAAGATCTGTTAATTTAATTTAAGGTCTTATTCTTTTTATTTGTTTTTTGCTTGTAATTGTCAAGGAATATGCAAATTTTCACATATGAATTTATTGTTTTCTTTGAGCACCTTTGAAAGAGCAAATAATTTTATAATAAAACCAACAAACGTCCATTATGAGGTCCATTTACTTTCAAAGTTTTTTTCAGTGAAATTGATTCAATGTAAAGGACTTATTTTTCAACGTATGTCTATATCAGCTCCTCACAAACAATTCTACAAAAATCCATGTGATCTTTTGTGTAAACCAGGTCAACCTTTGACCACATGATTTATCAGTGTAGCCATTGGATGTAATAAAATCTTAAATTGAGTATTTTTTCAACTCAGAAATCTCAACTTCTTTATCACCACAACCATTTCAAGAGAGACTATATCAGGTATGCTGATAGTAACATTTATACAGACTTTCTAATCTCTACGGCAGGAGATAAGGTTACTTAGTTATACATCTTCAGATATTAAGTGGAAGAAATTTCAGATGTTTCTGGAAATTAGGCATCCCTGAAGATTAAATTTTGATATATTTTGTAAGCATGGTAGAGGTGCATGCTTTATCAATTAAGAATTCCCTGAAGATTTTTTATGACGGTTACGTATTGACATTTAAACTGTTTTAAAGGCAGCAAGTGCATTGCATATCTTTTAATCCACTTTTCTTCAGTGTGTTTCTCATTGCGATGATTTCAGATGATACATATGCTTACATTTCTGACAGGTCTCTCACAGAGAGGAGTGAGTTGATGGATGGGCTGACCTTGTTCATGATCCTCGTAAATGCAAACAAGATTAGGTTTGTAGAATTGCAATTTTCAGAGGAATTAGTGAGGGCAAGCATCTGAATCTGCACCTTGTGACCTAGTTATAGAATGAGACAAGTCATCATTAAAGTTGAGTGGCGGATTTGAAATGTGCTGGACTGCTTATCCAGGGGTCCGGGGTTCAAATCTCTGTCAAACCTTGGAAAATTTCTGGGACACTTTTCAGTGTTCCCTGCTTAACTGGAAGCCTAGCGCTGGCTCATTTAAACAGTGGTTAAGGGGCTTTACTTGTATCAGTTCTATACACTAGACATGCAACAGTTAAAGAACCAGGTGGTCTATTTGGATATTAAGCTAGAGTAGTGCCCCCTAGTATCAACATCTGTCCGTGGCCGAGAGGGTAAAGTCGCTGACTTTAGAACTCGCTCAGTCCCTCACCGTGTGGGTTTGAAACCCGGCAGGGTCATTCGGATTTTCATGTGAGGAAGCCTTCCAGCTGGCTTGCGGTAGGTCGGTGGTTCTACCCGGATGCCCCCGTGCATTCGGGGTCTTCCTCCACCTGTAATTAACTGGATGTCGCTATGTGACTGAAATACTGTCAAAGCGACTGTAAACTCAAATAGTCAAGTCAAGTCAGTCTGTGTGTAGGTGCACCTGTCTAGAGGTGCTATAAGAGAGAGCAACCTTTACAGAAAAAGTCCAAGAGAACTCTTAAAGGTGCTCTCTGTCAAAAACCGCTACACCATGCAAAATATGCCAGATTACAACTGCAAAACAAACAAAAAAATCATGAAAGGTGCAGTACACTTAAGCTTAAATTTACAAGAGAAATTTTTTTTTTTGTATATATCATAAGGGCAAAGCCTAAAATTACTGATGGAATCTGCAAGCTCGGAACTGTTGATGAGAAGTAAAATGTTTTTTTAATGGGGTTTTCAGCGAAAAATTCTTTCCTTTAAATTGAAGATGTCCGGGGGGTCTGGCGTCATCGGGCGTTTGATTAGGTTGATCTTTTTTAGCGATTTTTTGTGACCGCCCTTTGTTCGTCATGCATCATGTGACGTCATGCGATGTTAACACTCTAGAGGCCATATTTATAGGCCAATCTTCATTGAACTTATTCAGAATGTTTGTCTCCATAAAATCTTGGACAAGTTCGAAATTTGGGTCATGTGGGGTCAAAAAGTAGGTCATGAGGTCAAATCTTAGAAAAACTTTGTTAACACGCTAGAGGCCACATTTTTGGCCCAATCTTTATAAAACTTGGTCAGAATGTTTGTTTTTATAAAATCTTGGACAGGTTCGAATATGGGTCATGTCGGGTCAAAAAGTAGGTCATGAGGTCAAATCTTAGAAAAACCTTGTTAACACTCTAGAGGCCACATTATTTGCCACATCTTCATGAAACTTGGTCGGAATGTTTGTTTCCATAAAATCTTGGACAAGCTTGAAAGTGGGTCATGTGGGGTTGAAAAGTAGGTCAATATGAAAAATCCAACATATGTTGCTCATTTATAATCAGGTGAGCGATTCAGGGCCATCATGGCCCTCTTGTTTTATATTAATCTCCAATAAATTCTATTGCTTCAATATTGGATAGTTGCTGAAGTGGATAGACCTTTATATTAAGCAGTTGTCCTTGTGACCCTGACCTTGACCTTTGACCTACTTTGATGAAAAAAGCCTGAAAAAAAAACATTCATAATACCATCAGGTCTTGTTTCTTTCCTATCCAGTTATACTCATGAGTTCCTAAAAATAAAAACAAAAGCAAACATTACAGCATGTCTAGAATTACGGAGTCAGTCCATGGTTGGCCTGCGTGTCTGTCTGGAGCAATGAATTTTCTGTCATGAAAGGTCCTAGTGTTGTAGTAATGCCATCAAACCACATTGATTGGACAGCTTTGGCCTCCCAATATCCTTGTAGATGTCAGAAGGCTTTAATTGAACCGATGGGAGCACATGCTGTTCAATTGTAACACATTTGGTAACTTCTGCATTAATTCATAGATCTCTGAATAGCCTGGAATATTGATGAGACATAGCAGTATGGTTACAAGTTTTGTAGATCTATATTGGTGTGGTGATTGAATGGCTTCGACCATTAGTAAGATCATATAATGACAACAATTAGTTAGGTTATATAATGGCTTGGACTGTGTGTATGGAAAATGGAGGCTTAGAGTGAGATAAATTGTAGTTTGTTAGAGTTCATAGGGGCTAGCAGGATATTAAACCTGGCTGCCTTACAGTAAGTGGTTAGTATTGGTGAGGGTGAGTGATAAAATTGTAATTGTTAGAGTTGATAGGCACTACTGCTCGGAGGCTGCCATAATTAGTGGCAAGCATTTTGAAAGAAGGAAGGGTCATGTAAGTTTTCTGTGATTCAGAATATATGGGTAATTACTATGGTAATAGGTATGAATCTTGTCCAGTCATACCATGGAAGTTGTGTATGAATGGTGTGGTTGTCACTCCATGGCAGTCGTTGAGTAAGAAATGTTTGGTTGTCACTCCATGGCAGTCGTTGAGTAAGAAATGTTTGGTTGTCACTCCATGGCAGTTTGTGTTTGAATTGTGCGGTTGTCACTTCATTGCAATCGTTGAGTAAGAAATGTTTGGTTGTCATTCAGTGGCATTTGTGTTTGAATTGTGCGGTTGTCACTTCATTGCAATTTTGTATAAATTGTGTGGTTGTCACTTCATTGCAATTTTGTATGAATTGTGTGGTTGTCACTTCATTGCAATTTTGTATGAATTGTGCGGTTGTCACTTCATTGCAATTTTGTATGAATTGTGTGGTTGTCACTTCATTGCAATTTTGTATGAATTGTGCGGTTGTCACTTCATTGCAATTTTGTATGAATTGTGCGGTTGTCACTTCATTGCAATTTTGTATGAATTGTGCGGTTGTCACTTCATTGCAATTTTGTATGAATTGTGCGGTTGTCACTTCATTGCAATTTTGTATGAATTGTGCGGTTGTCACTTCATTGCAATTTTGTATGAATTGTGCGGTTGTCACTTCATTGCAATTTTGTATGAATTGTGCGGTTGTCACTTCATTGCAATTTTGTATGAATTGTGCGGTTGTCACTTCATTGCAATTTTGTATGAATTGTGTGGTTGTCACTTCATTGCAATTTTGTATGAATTGTGGGTTGTTGTCACTTCATTGAAATTTTGTATGAATTGTGTGGTTGTCACTTCATTGCAATTATCTATGAATAGTGTGGTAGTCACTTCATTGCAATTTTGTATGAATTGTGCGGTTGGCACTTCATTGCAATTTTGTATGAATTGTGTGGTTGTCACTTCATTGCAATTTTGTATGAATTGTGTGGTTGTCACTTCATTGCAATTTTGTATGAATTGTGTGGTTGTCACTTCATTGCAATTTTGTATGAATTGTGTGGTTGTCACTTCATTGCAATTTTGTATGAATTGTGTGGTTGTCACTTCATTGCAATTTTGTATGAATTGTGCGGTTGTCACTTCATTGCAATTTTGTATGAATTGTGTGGTTGTCACTTCATTGCAATTTTGTATGAATTGTGTGGTTGTCACTTCATTGCAATTTTGTATGAATTGTGTGGTTGTCACTTCATTGCAATTTTGTATGAATTGTGTGGTTGTCACTTCATTGCAATTTTGTATGAATTGTGCGGTTGTCACTTCATTGCATTTTGTTTGAATTGTGCGGTTGTCACTTCATTGCAATTTTGTATGAATTGTGCGGTTGTCACTTCATTGCAATTTTGTATGAATTGTGTGGTTGTCACTTCATTGCAATTTTGTATGAATTGTGTGGTTGTCACTTCATTGCAATTTTGTATGAATTGTGCGGTTGTCACTTCATTGCTTGTGTGGTTGTCACTTCATTGCAATTTTGTATGAATTGTGTGGTTGTCACTTCATTGCAATTTTGTATGAATTGTGTGGTTGTCACTTCATTGCAATTTTGTATGAATTGTGTGGTTGTCACTTCATTGCAATTTTGTATGAATTGTGTGGTTGTCACTTCATTGTAATTTTGTATGAATTGTGGGTTGTCACTTCATTGCAATTTTGTATGAATTGTGTGGTTGTCACTTCATTGCAATTTTGTATGAATTGGTTGTCACTTCATTGCAATTTTGTATGAATTGTGGGTTGTCACTTCATTGCAATTTTGTATGAATTGTGGGTTGTCACTTCATTGCAATTTTGTATGAATTGTGTGGTTGTCACTTCATTGCAATTTTGTATGAATTGTGTGGTTGTCACTTCATTGCAATTTTGTATGAATTGTGTGGTTGTCACATAATTGCAATTTTGTATGAATTGTGTGGGTTGTCACTTCATTGCAATTTTGTATGAATTGTTTGGTTGTCACTTCATGGCAATTGTGTATGAATTGTAACTGCTAATTGAGCGGCAACATACCAAAGTTAGTCCTAGGGGTGTAAAATTCCACACTCATGCTTGCCCTTGCCATTGAAAATTAGTGCAGGAAGAGTGGAAAATAAGAACATTTATTTGCAGTTTCCTTGATTTTACAATCACAAATTTTGAAGGGCTCAACAGGGCAAGTGATAAATTTAGGAAATTCACACCCTTGTCTCCCTTATGTTTGTGTTTCCAAACTGGTTGACCCATAGCCAGGATAATGTTAGTGGGTGTTAGCCAGGATAATGTGAGTGGGTGTTAGCCAGGATAATGTGAGTGGGTGTTAGCCAGGATAATGTGAGTGGGTGTTAGCCAGGATAATGTGAGTGGGTGTTAGCCAGGATAATGTGAGTGGGTGTTAGCCAGGATAATGTGAGTGGGTGTTAGCCAGGATAATGTTAATGGGTATTAGCCAGGATAATGTGAGTGGGTATTAGCAAGGATAATGTGAGTGGGTGTTAGCCAGGATAATGTGAGTGGGTGTTAGCCAGGATAATGTGAGTGGGTGTTATCCAGGATAATGTGAGTGGGTATTAGCCAGGATAATGTTTGTGGGTGTCACTGTAGTATCATGCATCTTGTCTAACAAGCAGACAAAGCACTGTTCTAACTTGCTTTTCAAATTTTCTAGCTTCCATATACAAATGTGGAAATACCTCAGAGGTGATGCCATTGTTCTCTGTACTGTGTTAAAAAAAGTCTCTTTTTTGTTTTGGATGAGATGAGGATTGGCACATTTAAGGTTTTTTCCCTGGGCTTGATTATTATTTTTTCATGTTTTGAAGAGAAAGCTCTTGTTTGAAGGCTTAATTTTTTAGGGAAAATTGCTTCATCGTGTTGCCTAATAATTTAATCATGATTGCCCATGAACTCACATTTTTTCTTGGCTCTTATAACTAATCATTAACAACATCGGACTGAGAATTGAATGTTTTCCAGGAATCAAAACTGCCCTTAGACAAAAAAACTGGGAATGTAATGATGGTCCCACTCTATTGGTCAATATTCTGGCTCCCTTTATCTTCAGCATAAGTATAATGGGGCATAACATCGAAATGAAGAAGTCAAATTAGGTATAATCAAACTGTTATTTACCCTTTCTACTTGAAGCATTTACAAAATGCTGTCATTTTTTTTGGTTTTATTGACAGGTAGTGTTATTGTTTTTTCCCGAATAGAAATGACATCTACCAAACTGGTACCAGTGGCTGAGGGGTTAGTGTGTCCATCCCAGAATCGGGGGGTTGTGGGTTTGATCCCCGGCAGCGACATACCAAAGTTGTAAAAATGGTACTGGTATAGCTCCCTTGCTTGGCGCTCAGCATATAAGGGTATTTCCAGGACTCGTTGGCTCGGTGTCTGAGTTTAATGTGACAGGTGTGGTATTATGCCACATCACAGTGTACGGTGTGATACTGCAGTGTGGTAGCTCTATATCTCTCAAGTAGACATCGTTTCCAAATGATGAAATACTGTTCGTGGGACATTAAACCCAATAAACATCCACCAAAATTGAGAAATTAAAATCATTTGGTGGTGTTATACATGCATAGCAACTTACAATAGCACATTTCAGTTACGAGATTAACTGAGAAGATGAAACTATTAAGATAAAACTTATAATGAAATGATCCCTTATCTTGTTTCTGTTAAAACTCAACTCTCAGATGATTAATGCTAATGGAAGTCTAATTATTATTGGACAGATTTTCAAAGCTGAAGAGATGAAAAGAGGATCAAACAACAGAAATAAGTAAGCGTTAAGTTCAATTGATTACATTTCCAAGTAATTAACTTAAAACAATTTATTTGCTTAGCAATGGTATGTATATTTTTGTCGAAGGTTTCTTTATGTCTTGCAATTGCAATACACTGAGAGGAAAGTTGTAATGGCAAATTATACAGCACATTTTTAACCCTTCGGCACTTTTATAACTTACAAGCAATCTAAAACATGACTGATACAATCAGTTTAATACCTGATCAGCCTGCAGTTGTCTGGATGTCATTGTGGTCAGTGCATGTGTTCTTAAATACATCAGTGCATGTGTTCTTAATTACATCAGTGCAATTGAAATGCATCTTTAGAGCTGTTTGATGTTATATGTTGAAAGGGTTTGGTTGCCTGTCAAGATAGATTGGTTTTCTGGTGCTTAGATTTCCTCCTTCATCTACAGTCAATTTTTTCTTTGAATTGTGAATGGGTCTGGTACCCTTTTGGTTTGTGAAAAATTAGCGTTGTTTTTCTCAAAATTGTTAAAAAAAAAAAGTAGCGGCATTTTGACTGATATCGTGTGGAAAAAATGTGGGCTATTAATACTGAATTCCCTGCAATTTTTCTGCAAAATGATAGGGAATGTTTTTATTTTCAAGAAACTGAGATATTGTGAAAGAAAAGCACCTTTGAAATTAATTTAGCTGAGTAGGAAGGAATTCCTCTATCAAAATACACTTTTGAATTGTGATTCAATTTGGGTCCCTTCTAAACTGTGAATAGGTCCTTTTACGGTACCAGTTATAAAAGGAAAAAAAATGCTGATCTAGGCCATCCATGACTCACAATTGTTCATGTTGACCCCCATATTGTTAACATGACCCCAAATATTCTAAAATTCGTCTCTCAATATCTATATATCAAGGGGTCACTCAACCCTCATTTGAAAAAAGCCTCTGACGATACAAACACTACCAGAAATGCCAGCCAAGAGATTTTCAGAAGTGATATTGCTCGCAGTGCAATTGTTGGGAAAAAAAAGAAGTTAAAAATCTAGAATTTTAAAGTCAAAGTAATGATCAGGTTCTTACAGTTTGCTTTTACTCAGAGTAATAAGCACTGAAAATCTGATTCAGATTGAGACACACTTTCAGTCTGATCCTGGTTTTCAGTGTTTCACAATATTATTGTGAAAGATGTAGCAGGTCAATCTCTTAACCCTTTTCCACATATAGACTCCTTTTGATGCACTCAGTAGGTACCATATAAAGCCTGATCTGCAGAAAACCACAGTTAAACCTTACCAAATTTAATGACAAAATCCTCTTTCCAGACCACTGAGGAGCAGCAAACAGCATAAAACCTGATCAGCCTGCGAGTTACTCGCAGGCTGATCTGGTTTTATGCTGTTCGCATAGGTCTTTTCATGGTTTCCTCTATGTTCTCTTTATCAAAAAATACATGAATATTATCAGTATAAGTACCCTAGATGTGTTAAATAGATGATGGGCTTCACTGTTCATGAAGATCATGAACTTATTAACCCTTTCCCTCATAGAGGAAACCATGAAAAGTCCTATGCGAACAGCATAAAACCAGATCAGCCTGCGAGTAACTCGCAGGCTGATCAGGTTTTATGCTGATCCCTGCTCCTCAGTGGTCTTGAAATGAGGACTTTATAATTAAATTTGGTAAGGTTTAACTGTGGTTTTCTCTAGATCAGGCTTTATGTGGTACCTATTGAGTGCGTCAAAATGAGTCTATATGAGGGAAAGGGTTAAATAATTTTGCATTGGGTAAAAACAGGAACCATTACGGGTGCTAAAACTTTTTTTTTTCTTTTCTGAAATTTTAAGATATAGTGGTTTTCTCCACAGAATGTTCCACTGTGTGTGTCTGTCATGATAGTAGATCAAACACTGCACTCTTTTGGTTCTCAAATTGAGGACTGATCGCAAAAATGTCCCATTTCCTTCTTTATCAAGATACACTTAAAACAGTTTTGTGGTCTGTGTCCTGAAGATACTTAAATTATATATTATTATTATTTTAATGCCTGATTAAGGTGTATTTTATTTTTGTCTTGTAAATTGATTGATAAAGTTATGAGTTAATTGGAGGAAGAGAGTAGGGTTAATTCTGCTCAAGTGATAAATTTATGAATTATTTGGAAGAAGAGAGTGAATGTTCATTCTGCACAATAAATGAATTTATTAATTTATGAATTTATTGGAAGAAGAGTGTGCCAACGTTAATTCTGCTCAATTAATTAATTTCTTGACGAAAATAATGCCTCCTAGGTCTCTTGGAAATTCTTCTGTCCTCACTGTAGCATTACATGATCAGAAGTTATCAATATTGCAACAGCTTCTGCATGCACTTGATGTTTGTCGAATGGAATTAGTTTGTTTTTCGTTTTTATGAGGACTGCAATTTTCTGCAGCTATTGTGACATTCTACTTGAACTCTCAAGTATGTTTTAACATGGCACTAGGTCAGTTTAGTGTACATGGTTTTCAGCTGACGAAACTGAATTATATATAAATTTTATCACATTTAATTTACAGTAGAATATTAATATATTATGACACATTTATAGTAGTAGTGAGGGTAAATTATGTATCATAGGGATTTTTAGAAGGATGGTTTTTTTTATCCTGTTTATAAAGGACTGGTGTGCTATATTAAGACTCAAGAAAATGCTTTCAGAAAAATGAGATGTTGTTTGGTCTCATGATATCATACATGAAGGTAATTTTGTAATCCAGTTTCTTTTTCCCTTTAGTAAAATTCATACCATACCATATACAGGCTTGGCTCGAATTCCATCAACTATGCTTTGCACTAGTATATACATGTATATAATCAATATTTGAATCCTAAATCACGTTGAAACAATAATCCATCTTTCCAATTTTATGAAATATTCATGTGCATGTCTAAGCCGACTATAAATATAACTAACAGTGTTTAATGTGTTATTAATGATATACCATTGCCATGCTATATGATGTGTTACAATACAGCTAGTTGTATATATGATGATTTACAACTGAGTATATGATGTGTTACAATACCATAGTTACGAAATTATACAAACAATATAAACTGCCGACTAATGCAGTTTGCACCACCGGAACTCCAAGGTACTCGGGAATATTTACATGTACAAATATTTTTTTCCTTCTTTGATCAGGCCTAATAAAGGACTCATTCCTAGTGCCCAACTAATGTGTTTACAATCTTCAATTGATCTTGCCTAGTTGCCAAAAATTGTACTATCCAATTTCTTAATGATAATAAACCAAAAATCAATCTCAAATTTCCTGTTTTGGCACCGCAAAATGCTAAGAATCATGTAATCTTGTCTGATGGAGATCCTGATTGGGTATTTTTTTCTCTGATGTATAATTAATCGATCACTGTCTCCGTTTCTGCAAAATCATTGAACCTATAACCATATTAATTTTTCATTTAAAAACTTTAATCTATAAAACTGGTTGGCATTCATTTTAGACCTGGCTTATTTTCATAATTAAAAACTTCAACAAAAAAAAAGAATACTGAGCATTTTGAATTCATCAATCATCATCATCATCATCATCATCATCATCTTTAGTGATCGCCTCACTGAGAATTTAAGAGTATATTCGCGATGTGAATATATATAGTCTATATTTTAATCTTCTACTAAGATTCTGAAATTTAAATGTATAAATTTGTTAGAAATAGAACTAAAGTCCCTGATATATGTATACATTGCAGTTTATATTATAATTATAAGTAAAACAGAAAAGTTGCTCTATTGGAGTCCAAATCTCCATTATAGATTTACATATAAAATGTATGAAAAAGAATTCATTTATGCTTTATTTTCATGAAAGAGACATATTAATTGGTCTTCAGTTCCTTAATTCTTTACCTCATAAATATTTATGTACAAATTTATGACATCATGAATATTAATTGACTGATATTTAAATGGTATATGAACTGATCTATTTTTCTTTACCACAGATGACTGTGGAGAAATGAGCAGACACAGGGACCATGCACTTCTTCGTCGCCTGTCTGTCTGTCTCTCTCACTTTTCCATCACTCTTCTTTCAGTAAGTGACACATGTGCTCTAAGGACATTACCCTTCTTATTGCTTTAACCCTTTCCCTCATATAGACTCATTTTGACGCACTCAGTAGGTACCACATAAAGCCTGATCTGCAGAAAACCACAGTTAAACCTCACCAAATTTAATTACAAAATCCTCATTTCCAGACCACTGAGGAGGAGCGAACAGCATAAAACCTGATCAGCCTGCGAGTTACTTGCAGGATGATCTGGTTTTATGCTGTTTGCATAGGTCTTTTCATGGTTTCCTCTATGAGGGAAAGGGTTAACAGCTATTGAATGGTAAAGATCAATAATTGAACCAAAATGTCCCCATGTGTTTGCTAGCTCCAATTACATTCACGCAGCACTGTATTGAAGATTCATCTTCGGTATTCAATAAGAAAAGCTAAGATATGTATAAAGGTCACTGTCAGAAAGTTTGATACCTGGAGTGTTTCTATGATTAGTTCTGTATGAAGGCCAAGAGTTCATATCCTGATAATTTGGATTTTATTGAATATAGTTCATCTGAATGTCAAAGGAAAACTGTAGGAAAATGTTTCATTGAATGTCAAGGGAAATCTGTAGGAAAATGTACCCTCATCCAAGCTTTAGTAAAGGAAGAGGGGCATTATTGGAGTAAAGCTGGAGGCTTAGCATGTATACAACAGCATATAGTTCTGACTATTTCGCGTTTTAAAGTAAAATCAAATCGAGTCGAGTGCACCCACGTGACATACGGAAGTGCAATAAACACATGTTCATACTTTAACCCTTTCCCTCATAGAGGACACCATGAAAAGACCTATGCGAACAGCATAAAACCAGATCAGCCTGCGAGTAACTTGCAGGCTGATCAGGTTTTATGCTGTTCGCTGCTCCTCAGTGGTCTGGAATGAGGATTTTGTAATTAAATTTGGTAAGGTTTAACTGTGGTTTTCTGCAGATCAGGCTTTATGTGGTA
>CM037787.1:57797284-57847284 GCA_021229015.1 Solen grandis | reverse complement strand
CCTACTGAGTGCGTTAAAATGAGTCTATATGAGGGAAAGGGTTATAGTATGTTTTGTTGCTAGAAAACATAGGGAGGGACTAATCCTGGTGATCAACTTTCTCATAAAATACACTCCCCGAAAAAAAACTTAAGATAAAAAGGGGAGGGTTGTATACATGCTCAGCCTCCAGCTTTACTCCAATAATGCCCCTCATCCTTCACTAAAGCTTGGATGAGGGCACATTATTTTCCGTAAAGCCTTGGCTTTCACATGTATACAACAGCATCTTTAAAGAGCAACAAAACAAGATGAAGCATAACACTATCATCCTTAAAAAACAACAGACAGCAGAATAACAAAATAAAGTGTAACAGTAACACACAGACGGCTTGAGTAAAGGATACATTATCCTTCCAAACAGAATTTTTAAGGTAAAACTTCCTAAAAGTTTTATCCGAAGACCAGTTAGCAGTCTCTAGTATCTTTCGCACAAAACATGTGTTTATTGCACTTCCGGTTGTCACGTGGTTGCACAACAACAACTTAACCCTTTCCCTCATAGAGGAAACCATGAAAAGACCTATGCGAACAACATAAATCCAGATCAGCCTGCAAGTAACTCGCAGGCTGATCAGGTTTTATGCTGTTCACTGCTCCTCAGTGGTCTGGAAATGAGGATTTTGTAATTAAATTTGGTGAGGTTTAAGTGTGGTTTTCTGCAGATCAGGCTTTATGTGGTACCTATTGAGTGCGTCAAAATGAGTCTATATGAGGGAAAGGGTTAAAAATGCGGAATAGTCAAATTATATGCTGTTGTATACATGTGAAAGCCGAAGGCTGTACGGAAAATAATGCTTCATTGAATGTCAAGGGAAAACTGTAGGAAAACATGTAATTATATGTTACGGGAAAACTGTAGGAAAATGCTTCATGGAATGTTAAAGGAAAACTGTAGGAAAACAAATTATTGAATGTCAAGGAAAAACTGTAGGCAAACAAGTTGTGGATTTGAAGAAGCTTTATTAATTATTATTTTAATTAATTAACAGCTATTTTAGTAACTACATGACTTGTATGTGATTAAACAAATTTTGGCAGTAGAAATGCATTAATCCTTTACCACATTATTATACAGATGTGTTTTTGACCTTGTGTCAAATTTACGAGACTCAGCTGATCAATAAAAGAGCACCTCCCAGGATCAGGATCTCCTATGTTTGCTCCTACACTATTGTAACCCAGATTCTTCACTGTCTGCATGGCAAAAAATCCTTTGCTTCATATACCAATATTTGTCATGTCATTAATCTATGCATGAATATTCATGAGGTAAAGAGTTCACCCATTTTGATTTTTATTGTTTGATAACATTCTTTTATAAGACTATCTACTCTGAAAATTGGGCATGACATGCGTTTATTGGGATTTGAATTATACTTTATTTATACTCACCTAATTTTATGGCATTGAAATTAATCCAAAGTTCTGAGGATTTGAACAGTGTTTAAAATTATTCCAATCAGAATTTGAATCAAACTTATCCAGACTGAGAATTGAATCAGACAATGGATAGGTCCCAGTCTAACTAAACTTCACTTTCAAAACACACTTTTTGTAATCCAAGGGACACAGTCTAGAAAAAAAAAACAATTTCAGAGAGCACTGTCTAAGAAGACAAAAACACTGCAGGTATACCAGAATCACTTACATCCGTTTTATATGAATTAGATGCTATAATTACACATGTTGTACTGTTGGCTCTGAAGAAACCACTATGACTATGTACAGCACTAACAGATCTAGAAACATACATAAAAAATACACATACTCAAGATCAGCTAACTGCTCCTTCAAGTGAATGAATGCACACACTGTAACAAATGGTTCCTTCAACGAAGTGAATGCACACACCTTAACAATGTATGGTATCTCCCCTCAGTGACAGTTATTGAAGGTTCAAGAAAAGGCTCCCATGCAACACTTCAGAGTTCTACTAAACTCTCTCTATCTTGGCAAAAACGACTACCAGTATTGACGAAGTATTTCATAGAACTTCCCGCCACTCCACATTTGATATACCAAGCAGCATTGTTGTCATGCTAGGCCAGTCATTGATCCGTGAACAGGGCAATATTCTGTCGATATCATATGTTGTTTTGTGACTTAACAGCTGCCATTGCAGATATGTCCCCACATGTATACTCAAGGTAATGTTTTATTTACCTGCTGCCATGAAATGGCATTAGACATTTGTATTTTTGTTTATCAGCCATTTCATCAATGACTGCTCTTTTTCATTGTGAATTCATTATTGGTATAATTTATTGATACATTGATTTATTGGTTTACAAAACTTGAAATGAGTAGCTTATGACAATTGACTTGGTTTTATTTTGTGATATATTATAGGTAATTACCTTTCTGTTGTTTACAGATGTATTCAAATTGACTATCTAGTAGCTACACTTCGGTAGTAGGTTAGTCGACGGCTGACCTGGTTCACATGAATGTGGTTTTGTTTGTGATGCTGTTTGTGAGTACTTGACTTGGCCATGAATAGAAAAGGCTTAAGTCTTCACTGCTTAAAAACTGGAGGATTTATTTTTTAGTTTTAATTTTTCTTTCTTTTTTTTTGTATCCCTCAGCAATTTTAATTTTGTCTGAAGAATATTGTTTACTACTGAAGGAGTTTCCAAATCAAACTTCTGAAGTATTCAATTACTTTTAAATTGCAATTACTGTAAGCCACTTCACATATAGGAATAAATCTGAATGATAAAGCCCAGTTTTACCATTCACAGTCATTTGACAAGGCCTCTGAATCTAACAATGCCTGGCAACATACTTACCTCAAGCTTCTGTTTCCTATTGATCCAGTAAAAAAACTTTAGCATACCCATAAATTGAACAATGTAATGTACCAGTAAGAAACAGACATAATTGTTTATTTTTAACATACTGGTTATATGTTTTTCTCTTATCAGTAAAATTAATACATTAATGAAAGCTCTCCTCCTGTGTGAGACAGATTCAGAGCAGTGGTAGATATATGATTAAACTGAATGCAGCTTTACTCTTTCGAGAAAAATTAAGTCTTTCATCAGAAATTCTGAGTTCCGATCAATTTAGCATTTTGTATGTGTATAAACATATAAGTTCATATACAGCTGAACCTTTCTAATTAGCTCAACAGGATCGGCTAAAATGTCTGGTTTTCAGAGATGTGCGGATTACACGGTTTTTTTTTTTTTTTTTTTATCTACAGTTTTTGTTTCACCTGCTATAAGTTGACGCACAAGGATCATTTCTTCATCTCTCTGTCTGGCACACTTTTTCTCTCACTCTTCTTTCAGCAGGTGACACAAATTGTGTTCCAAGGAACACTTATTGTAGATTGTGCCTACACTTACATTACATGGAGACAAGAGATGACGTAGGGGTATTTATCACCTTTAGTGATAGTTCTAGCTTTTATAGATGAATTAATATGTTCAGAAAAAAAAGTTCAAGTTTACATGAAAATAAAGACTTTGATGTGCCTTTCAACTTTTGCGATTATGTACTGGTATTTAAGTTGTGAATCAGCATTTCATTATACTGTATGCATATTCCAGGGCCCATTTGTATGCATATTCCAGGGCAATTTCATTGGAGGTCTAGGGCCCTGTACTAAATTTTGTACAGTCAAATTTGATATTAATCTTAAGCCTGTTGCTCTACATAAGTGTCTAATACTGTCTTGTTTTTGACAACAAAAACAGATAAAAGTTGGCCCATTTCATTGCAAACACTGAATGAATTAAATCACAGGAAGGGTTCTATTTACGCTTACAATGGACCAGACTGTTTTATGATAAATGTGATTCTTCACTTGTATGCTGATGCCAGGGCCTGATTATTTCATGGTAAAACAGGGGTTTCAGTTCTGTGATATGTTTATTCAGATGTCTTGGCCAGACTATTTCATGATAAAATAGGAATTTCAGTTCAGTGATTCTTCACTTGTATGCTGATGCCAGGGCCTGCATATCTTATGGTTCCAGACTCAGTATTACCATAAACTTCACTTACCGTAATCGTTTGAATATTAGCCGCAGTTTCATGCTAAATTTCATCAATTTAAACTGTGCATGCGGCTTATATATGGTATTACAACATAGTTTACTTTTTTCCGAACATAAATCTACCGAGAATCGGTCTTTTACAAACGCCGCCATTTTGTGTACTATTCTGCGGATTCGTATTAATTAAAGGTTACGGCGCATCACGTAAAATAAGGAACAATTTAATGACATATTTTACTTTTATAATTAAACGATTTATATGAAATAATAATAATTTTTTTTTTAATTTGAAATTTGGTGTTTTTGTGTTGTTTTTCTTGATTTTTTAGTGTAGTATTTTTAGGTAAAATGTGTGAAAAAATCCAGCCAATCACAGGCCGATATTCAATGAGGGAGGTCGAACAGGATGGCGTCGGGTGGGATGGGGTGTCACTTTGACACTGTGTACCACAGGTTAATCAATACTAACCTGGCACTTACCTGACATATTTGAGAATGTATTGAGATGACACATTCAGCTACGATTCGCTTTATAAGCAGAATCATTTTGACCAAATTTCATTCTTGCTTTCGAGCTTGCCTAGCAAACTTCGATTGTAAAACAGATCTTTTCAGATCTTCCTTCACATAGTCAAACAGATCTTTTCAGATCTTCCTTCACATTGTCAAACAATAACTGTCTGTTATGGGCCGAACACGAGTAAGCTATTCGGCTACGTGTTATGGGTACGGGTTATGACTACTTTAAATTACGCAGCGTGTAAAAATTATGGGATACCAAAATGGCCGATTCCGACGATTTGTCCGCGGCTTTTATACTGTATTAGGCGTTTTTTAACCGATTTGGGGACAATTTTCGGGATGCGGCTTATCCACGAATGCGGCTAATATTCGAACGATGACGGTATGTTGATGTATAGTGGACAATATCTCTGAGAATAACTGTCCCATAGGATGCAGATAGATGCTAAATCCATGTTTTTTTTCAGAGCATTGTTTAGTTCTATACTCACATAAAACTATTTGAGATTTATGACTTTGCCAGAAGGGAATTCCAACACATGGTAGGGTTCTGGAAAGAAATGGCATTTGTTTCAGATTTTTGTCTATTTATGATTCTGATGTTTACTCTTCTTTATTTTGTTGAAATCCTGGTTATTAGACTGGGGAACGTTGTTAGGTTAGCAGATGGGTGTGTGTATGTCAAACAGGTTGTTTCTGTCGAAGATCTATTGTTAGAATAGAGATTTTCATACTTGGTAGGTAGAAAAGGAAGGTTTGGATAATCATATATTTTCAGGATGTTACGCGGTCAAGGTCATTGTTACTTAAAATACATTTTTTGTTTCTGCCAAATTACTTCTTTAAGGAGTGAGATATAACTTTAGTTTAATGAAGGAAAATCAAAGTCCTTGAAGAGTGTTTGTTTGCCTGTGAGATGGGTTAAGATGGTAGTTCATCTCCTCAAAAGCAAACCAACTAATTGAATTAGTAAGAATTCTTTAATTCAAAATCCTGTGCAATTGGCAGGTTTGCGGTCCTCTAGCAAAATAATTCCAGAGAAATTAGGCATTTTAAGAACCTTAATTTTCTCTTAAATTTGCATGCGCAATTGTCATAAATATGAGAAGTCCTGACATTGTAATTGTATGCCATGATTGGTTAAGTGTTTGGGAATGAAGAGATAGAAAACAAGGAAATAATATTATAGTAAAACATCATTAAAAGACCGCTTCAATATTAGGACCACCATGCTATAAAGACATGGTTTTTTGAGTCAATGATCAGACCACCTCATTTTTAAGACCAGCTGACTGTGGTGACTTGTTTTATTGAAATTTTATTGTATTCTTATAAAAATCTTCAAGGATCGACCCCCCAACCCCAACCCCAACCCACCCCACCCAGTACTTTTGTTGGTGAGGGTGGTGGATGATTGTTGTTGTGTGTTAAGAATTCAAATCCCAGGGTTCTCTTACTTAAGGATTCTGATAAATGGAGTCTCTTTCACAAAGACTTGCCAAAAAGTATGGAGTCCTTTTATACGTTCATAATGGTGATTCAGGAAAATCTTCCCATGTCTGGTTCCTGAGATGTTAACCTTGTGACTCAATAAGCAATGGCTAGACAGCAGTAGGTAAGTCACCAAAGACAGCACATTGGAGTTTCTGTTTAGGTATCCCTGGATGATAATCCAACTGAAAGAAATAAGGCGACAGCCCAAGGCATCCTGACATAAATTGATGAAACTTAGGCTTAGCTGGCTGACCATTACCAGTATGTGACAACTGAAACCTTTGGTCAGAAATTGATTTCTTCTGGCACACTTTTTCACCGTAATGGTCTTTTACCCTAGAGTATGTTGAGATTTGCTCAGAGTTCTTCTTCTTTTCTCATAAAGATAATATCAATTTTGACTCTTCTTTAATTTCCTTCTAGGACACACTGGACAAATAATAGCGAGACATAATTCGAGACCTATGGCATACAGATAGGCAATTAAGAGGTTTAACAAGGTTGGAGTCCAGCGGAAGAGCTGAAATAATGCCCTTGGGTGGTGTTTATATGGATTATCATGGCCATCATAGCTGACAGTCGGTTTAATGAGGCGGCTTTTGCCACCCTCTGATTAATTAATGGTGATTTCTGTTAGGTATTCGTTATCTGAGAAAATTTGATGTGTCTAGTAATTCAGGATGAGTGAATAGGTTTTATGTTTTTTGAAATATTAGTCTAGTGGAGAAAAATTCCACTCAACTGCACGCCAAACGAGTGAACATTTGTACAGAGCGAGTGAAAAATCAGACAATTTATTTTTATTTTTAATGGGAAGAGCAAGCAAGGGCAACTGATCACTTAGGAATATTACACCCCAAAAGTTTGTATGACTTACACAAAGAAACTATTCCTAGGTTGGACCAGTACTTTGAGACCAGTATTTGGAAGGTCATTATACTTTTTTTGGGTGTGTATGTATCTAATGATTGTAAGGTGAACTACAGGATGGTTTCCCCAATCTGCTGTCACCTGTAATGAGGATGATATAAGTAAAAAAACAACAACAAAAAAACAACAACAACAACAAAAAAACAAACAAAAAAACTCCATTTGGGATTTGAATTGTTTGGGTGATGTGACAGCATAAAAGTACTTATTAGTCCGCTGCTGGTGTTTACACCGGTTGGAACTATAGGTTTGTCCTCAGTCTGTCTGTTCGTCTGCCCGTCTGTCTGTCTGGAAATCTGGATCCCCCGATAACTTAAAAACTGTGTAAGATAATATTATGAAATTGGTATATGAATAGATGGCAGTATGGAGAGTTTCATGTCACTTTTCTTTTCTCTGACAAAAATTCTGTTGCTATGGTAACAGAAAAATTATGCACCTCACTGGTAGGGGACTCATGTGTTGTGTGCAACACCAGTTTCTTATTTTTTCAGTGTCTAAGAAATATGACCTATACCTCTGAACTGAGAATTTTCACATCATTTTTGTGTTATCTGCTGTAAGCAGAGGTGACACATAGGGTTCACTTTTCTATTGTCTGTCTGTCCCTCTGTCTGTCTGTTACACTTCAGCAGGTGACACATGTGTTTCAAAGAACATGCACTCTTGTTGGGATTGGGAATTTTTATAAATTATCATGTGAGTTTTGCATATTCAACTCAAAATAATATTTTGGACATTTATTTGTTTGCATATAACACAACAATACACCAAACTTGTTAACTTGGCAGCCAACAGACCCAAGTCTCTGTTTTTGTGTCACCAGCTGTAAGCAGAGGTGACACATAGGGATCACTTTTCCGTCGTCTGTCTGCCTGTATGTTACCCTTTAGCAGGTGATACATGTGTTCCAAAGAACACTTTTGTTTTATGTGTTATTTTTATGCCCCTGAGATCTGTGATTTGGGATATATTGTTTTTGTCCTGTCTGTTTGCTGGTTTGTATGTCGCTTTGTCAGCAAATTTAACATTGGCCATAACTTAAAAAACTTTCAAAGGCATTAACTTGAAACTTAATACAGTAGAAACTCGTTATCTAATACGATCATATTTTATGTAAATTTGATGTACAATCAATTACGAAATACACATGTATTTGATGCAATTTGTCTATAAAGGCCCTATATGCCTAATTAAAACATTGTCTTATATGTTATAGCCTAAAATGAGTTTTGTTGAAGTTGAGATCAAGTTTCTTTTGGTTACTGCTGCTAAACTGACAAATAGCATCGATGTTAGATCACAAGTTCACACTTGATATGATTTAGTTAAGCGTGTATTATTGCATCTAGCATTAATTTCCAAACATTACAGTTTGCAACATTTTAATGTTGTAATTGACACTAATTGCAGTGTTTGGGGACATAATCTACGAAAGTGTGAAAACTTACTGCAGGAATACTGAATATTCGCATGTCCGTGAGCGTGTCGGCACGTGTCGAGATAAACACATAGTTCCAGGTGAGATTTTACCCATCGGGACCAAAGAAAAACGTCAACGTATAAAAATGTCGAGATACAAAATGTTGAGATAAGAATGGATTTTATATATATTTTAATAGAGGATAAAGTCATGACTTTCAAAGTATGTCGAGTTAACTAAATGTCGAGACTTGCGATGTCGAAATAAGGAGTCTTTACTGTATATAAATACAATGTGACTAGGAGAAGTGCAGTGGCTAAGAACCATAATTCTACCTGGCCCTCTTTTTAAATTACCTCCCTTTTTAATTTTTATTTCTTAACTTTTGTTGGGAGCATGACTCATAAACTATACAAGGTATTGACTTGAAACTCAACGTATAAATAGATGGTGAGATTGGGAAGTGCAGAAACTGAGAACTATACTCTACACGGACCAGTTTTTGCATTATCTTCCTTTATTTAATTTTACAATGAATTTCTGTCCAGAGAATAACTTATTTACTATATACTGAAACAAGGTATTGACTTGAAACTTCATATATAAGTACATGACAACTACTTATATACTACTAACCAAGAAACATAATCTGTCTGGTCTATTTTCTGATTATCTCCCTTTATTTTATATATCAATTTCTGTCTAGTTTTTGTCTTGAGCATTACTATATATATATATACACATCTATATATTTAACATACTTACTCCACTCATGAATGGCTTTAAGTTGACATAAATTATTTGACATCAGACCTGCTCGGACGGGGGCATAGTGTTTTTTAAAACACATCTTGTCTTCAGGATAAAACTGTATCTGGGGTCCAAGTCTGCATAAAGCATTATACTGGACTGCATCATAATATTGAAAATGAACTGACTTGACTTGACTGTTGACCGTCGTCAACAGTAATTCAGTCATATAGCGACACCTAGCTATTTACAGGTAGAGGAAGACCCCGAATGTACAGAGGCATCTGGGTAGAACCAACGACCTACCACAAGCCAGCTGGAAGACTTCCTCACATGAAAATCCGAAAAAATTGCCGTTCCTGGTGGGTGAGTGGTTAGAGCGTCCTACATGGGAGCAAGAGGTATTGGGTTTGATACCAGACTGTGACATACCAAACATACTAAAGTTGTAAAAGATGGTACTGGTAGCTCCCTACTTGGTGGTCATCATATATACAGGGTAGTTCCAGCACTGGTTGGCCCTGTGTCTGTATAATGTGACTGGGTGTGGTATCATGCCACATGTCTACAGCATCACCGATACTGCAGTATGGCAGCACTTTTGTCCATTTCAAGTAGACATAGTCACAAAAATGACAGAGACACTGTTGGTGAGATGTTAAACTAAACAAACAAATCATGAAATATATTGAATCAGGATGCAGGGATTGCAATTTGTGTTATAATGGAGAGCATTATAATGGATCTACAATATATGGACCTTTTTTTTGATGCCTCATGACGTTTCTGTGAGAGGAAGTTCTCAGACTGTGATGTTGATGAATGTTTCAGTAAATGATGTTTTGTGTCTTCTCTCTTTTGCTTGTTTTGAACAATTTTCCTTAACAACTTCAATGAATCTTATATGAGCTGACAGCAGAACATCAGATCCAATTTATCACATCGTTAAAATCCATGGGGGTTGCAGGGGAGGCCTTTTCTCTCAGTATTAGTGCTTACATTTCTTCAATCTGCATGACAAAGCCTATATATGAAATGAAAATGGATCCAGCAAAAATAATGAATAGAACATAATTGACATTTGATATTGCTGAACTATTACTTACATATAAGACGTCGCTAGAAATGGAGGTTGTGGGTTCGAGTCCCAGTCACGACATACCAATCTTGGCAGGGTCATAAAAAATGGTACTGTTATAGCTCCCTTGCTTGGTGCTCGGCATATAAGGGTAGTGTCAGGACTGGTTGGTCAGGTGTCAGTATATCTGTCTCATATATACATTATCTCCAGATGATTGAAATATTGTCGGCGGGATGTTAATACCCAATAAATATAAACAAAAAACACTGCTATTTTTGCAAAGTCTTTCTTCAAAGTTGGAATTAAAATATAGGTTAGTTTGCAAATTGAATGGAATTACGTACTGAACCCTGTTTCACTTAATCTAATAAAAAAAAAAACAACAAAAAAAAACTTTGTTCAAATATGTTAATCCACAAATGAAAAATAGTAATAATACTTGTGATTTTTTTCACAAAAAATGATGAGTTTTATATAATGAAATGAAGCAGATTCAGTCTTTCTTTAAATTTTATTGCGCAAATTAGAAAATAACAGACACTGTAGAGGACAACATTCTAACGCCAACTTTGATCGTATGAAGTAAATTAGTGAAACAAGACTCTGGTGTTTTATTTTTAATTATTTTCATTTTCTGCTTATTCACGTCAATGACTTAATATTTGTTTGCAATCAGTACAGAATTTGCAAAATTAATCTCTGCTTATAATTAAAACAGTATAAAACAGATAAGGATTCTAAACTACTCATCAATAACTTAATCTCAGTAAATCTCATTGTTATCATGTAAAATGTAATAAAAGAATAAAAAATCAAAGCTCATATAAGAGGTTTTAGATGACTTCAGATTTGTCAGGCAATTAATTGAATGTAATGAGAAAGGATAGGAATACATTAAGAGTGCTGGAGACTATTTCTTGTGCTGTTGAGATCAGTAAAATACACAGGAGGCTGATTTAAAAATGAATATGCAAAAGCTGTAATCGTAAATGGATACAGTGCAGTACACCTCAATCACAACACTGTATTTTATATCCAAACCTATAGTACAGCTCCATTATGAAACTGTGTTTGTAATCAGGACAAGATACAGTGAACATTTCTTTTCATAGGAATTAGTTACTACTAAGGATTTCAGTCTGTTGATAGTTAGCTGACCTGACTGTTAACCGGTAACTGTTCAAGGACTTCTAATCATGATTTACTGTTAGTGAATCAGTTATTTTAATCATTTTTAGTTTATTTCATTTTACTGCAGTTACTTGGTTCCTTGCTGTTGGGGGAGTTAACTGTATCTAATTCCTCCATCAGAAACCTGATGCTTTATTAATTATATATTTTTATATAATATATTTTTATATTACAATGTGAGTGAGCGTGGTGATTTGTGTGTATGTGTGTGTGTTTCTGAATGCAATTGTAAAGCACTTTTGAATGTACATTGCTATGAAAAGAGTGCTATATAAATGTGGTATAATAATAATAATAATAATAATGCCTGGGAAAAGCCTGAAGGATTTCTTGTCCTCAAAAAGGTTTGAATCCACAACCTTTAGTTCTGCAGTCATGCATTCTGTCACTGGAACATTATTCTTAATTAATGTAGGTCAATGAATAATTATAACAATAGGAAAGCTTAATTTTTATGACAGCTCTAATTGATGTTACTATAAATGATAAGCCTTGTGTGGCTGTCAGACCAACAAATTGATAATGCAGTCTGGAGTAAAGGAAATAAATAGCTTTTTTTCCGTCTGCTGATTATTTACCCATCATGCATTTGGTGATCAGACGGTGTTTCCTATCAAAGATAAGCAAATTGATATAGCCTCATATGTACTTTGTATTGAATATCACATAGAACTCTTCCACTTATTGACAGAATGTCTATGTTTGGTAAAGCTTTTGGTGTTTCTTACAAGTACAGTCTTTCTTGCATTGGGAAAATCAAGAATGATTGAAATACTGTTAATGTGATGTTAAATCTAAACAATTGAAATCCCTTCAGTCATCAGATTTGAAATATTCATTGGAATATTTTAAAAATGATGATGACATATGGGATTATGACATATGGGATTATGACATATGGGGCCAATGGGACCAAAAATATTTGAAAAAGGTAAAGAATTCTGAATTCACCTCTGTAAATTTCTATGGTAATTTAGTTATGACTATATTCTAGACCTTGCAGTCAAGGATTTCCCACATATGAGTCCTATTTTTTGCTGAAGAGACGGCATCCGTGGTTTGATACAAGGGAGTCTGGTTGCAATACCCTAGCTTTTTGCAAATAGACCCCTTAGTTCTTTTACTTGCCTGGTGTATAGCACCGATACAAAGGAGACATGTTCCTGGGTAGAACCAATACTGAGTACTCTTGAGTTTCCATAGCAACCCCATTTTGCTGAGTGCCAGGCAAAAGTGCATCTGGTATCAGTTTTATACATCTTTGGTTTAACATGGTCACCGGAGGAAGGGCCCCAGCTGAGATTCGAACCCGAGACCTCCCGAACGTAAAGCTATGGTTGAGAAACCCTTAAATTTGATGTCTGTCTTGAAAAAACCTTGAAAATCAGACCTTAAAATTAACTGAAAGGTCTTGAAAAAACCTTGAATTTGAAATTACCATATTGATCATTTATCAAGTTGTTAATAAATTGAGGTTCATCCCTTTCATGCCTCAAAACTTAAAGCATGAGTTGCAGTTTATGCAAGTCCTTAATTTTGAATTTTAAGGCCATAAAAACCCCTTAAATTGTGCTTCAGAAAATTTGTATGAACCATGAAAGTGGACACTCTACCACTGAGCTATTGCGTCTGTAAAAAAACCCAGCCTTGTTTCATTTACCATTTAAGGCTCATTTATCTTAATATTCATCAAGTCATAAATTTGTACATGCATATTCATGAGGTAAAGTATTAGTCTATTTTATTACAGGTGTTTGTATTTTGTGAAAGAGATGGTCTATGGTGTAACTAAGATCAACTTAAATAGACTAGAACTGATTCTCTGTTTTAAAAGTGGAAACAAATCTTTCAAAGTTCATTGAACAAGAGGTTTTTAGATTACCTCTAGTTGTAAAGGGCCTACATTGATTTTATAGATTCTTTTACGAAGCAATTTTGCTTGAAAAGAATTTCTGCGTACAAAGAGGTTTTTTCTATAAATGGTTTATCAGGAAACTAATGTAACTGAAGATTTATTGCAGCTTCTTTCAAATTACATTAGCTAAAATGAGAAAGAAGGGTTGAATAAAGTGATAAAATCTAGAGTGTGTATGTAGCAGCTCTTATCAGAGCATGAAAAACAAGCAGAGTTTTTAATCACGTCTCATCAGATAACCTGCAAACTGTATCATGAATGATAAGGCAATCAATTGTCTTTGTTAAAACTTGGATGCTAGGACATTTTAGATATTGATTACGGAAGATGTGAATTGTTGATAATCAGATGCTTCTCTGGGCTTTTATGACTGGCGATTCGGAGAAATATTTCTTGCGGCTGAAGATGTCTGTTTGGCAGACAGAATAATGCATTCTGTCTATATACAGACATAAAGGCCAGATGCATATTTCTGATTTTGTCTGATTGCCTGGTAAAGATGAAATGCAGAGTTGCACTTCTGTTTGATGCTGTGATGTCATTGACATGGCCGTGATAAGTTTTCAGTCAATACTGAATGCTCTGTATGGGTTGTCATAAACTTCAAATCAAGGGGTGAGAGCGAAACTAGGCTAAGTGTTTATAATTTTATATTTATGTGCACTTAGCCTAGTTTCGCTCTAACAGCTTGAAATGGTAATTTAATATCTGAAGCAGTGGTTGCAATAATTCACCTAATTTCTGGCTCATTTGATTTTTTTTCGTAAGAAAATTTGATAATAAGCTATTGTTTTCACTTATTACTGTTGTTGTTTTTGGCAACATGAGTTAAGTTTTAGTTTAGGTCATTTATATGCAAAGTATACTATACTGATATTGTGACATAAAAAACTGAATTTGCATCATCATTCCCGTGGTATCATGTAATCAAAAGGTTATGAAACAAAAGCAGGGAAGGATGAGGGATGGTGGAGAAAACAAAATCTTTTAGGACATTTCAAGCTGCTAAGTACTGGTCCAGCTTAGGTTCTGACAGAATGGATTAGTATAAGTTTTAAGAGTTTTAATTAAAACCCTCAAAACAACAAAAAACAAGCATACAAAAAAATATCCTACATTCTGTTAAGGTAATCCATCTTTCATTGAATTGTGATCATGGTCCATCAAGTGATCATGGGAATTATATAGTAAATGCAAGCCTTTATAGACTTAGAGCAAAAGAACCAATAACTCCCAAGTCCATGGATGCTTACATGATAAGATGGCTCTGAGCTCTTTTTAAGCATTTGAAGGATCTTGATTTTAATTTAACAATGGATGGATTACCTTAAAAATTGTAATTTTGGTGTCTGTTGACTTGTATTCTATCCAGAATAGTAGATTATCTGTGATGTATTTTGTATTGATACACATTTGGGCATATGGTTTGACTCAATTATCTTGATATTATATATTAATGACCCACTAAGCTACGTAATTTGGAACAATGCAGCATGTTGAGATATACGCCTTGCTTGCATGATCAATGTGTGTGAACGTATCAGTGTCATCACGCACAATATACATTAACACAACAAAAGTAGGGCATTATCAAGCACTGTGGGTACATCAAAATAGATATGTACCATGTATGGCCATTGTTACATGCAATATTGACATCATAAGGTTGAGGCAAGTTATTTTATCTGCTGGTTTTCTGTTTCAGAAGTCATGCAAATCAAGGTACCAGGAAACAAGGGTAGTCTGGCAATGAATTAATGAAATAATTGGGCAAAGTTTTTTCTCAATAATTTTTTAGCTTGACTGCTTTTCTAAGAAAAAATGGTTGAGGTAGTTGAGGTATTGTCAGTATTCTTGTATGTCATCTTCGTTGTTGGTGTCATCGTCATTGTAGTCATATTGAAAAACATAAAATTGGCCATACCTTTTAACCCTTTCACTCATATAGACTCATTTTGACGCACTCAATAGGTACCACATAAAGCCTGATCTGCAGAAAGCCAAACTCAAACCTTACCAAATTTAATTGTAAAATCCTCATTACCAGACCACTGAGGAGCAGCGAACAGCATAAAACCTGATCAGCCTGCGAGTTACTCGCAGGCTGATCTGGTTTTATGCTGTTCGCATAGGTCTTTTCATGGTATCCTCTATGAGGGAAAGGGTTAAACTGTTAAAACTTCTGTCACCAATTTTCACATACTTGTTCATTTACTCATGGCTACATTCCCATCAAGGGCCATAACTCTTAGGTCAGTTTTGTTCAATTTATCTCCCTTTAAAAAAACACTGAAAATCTGTAACCTTGGCCGTAACTTTAAACTATTTAACCTTCTGTCATCAAACACTTGTTCACACACTTATCTCAAGGGCTACATTTCCATCAAGGGCCATAACTCTAAGGTCCTTTTTGACCAAATTTATCTCCCTTAAAAAAAGAATACAGTGAAAACCTTTTGCCTTGGCTATAACTTCTAAACTATTAATCCTCTGTCACCAAACTTGATATACTTATTGACTATCACAAGGGCTACAATATTTTTATCAAGGGCCATCACTCTTAGATCCTTTTTGACCAAACATATCACCCTTTTAAAAAAAAAAGAACAAAAAAAGAATAAGAAAAAAAAAAAAGACGAGTGTTGGCATCTCCATACAGTGCTCTTGTTATTTCTTCACATTGTGAAATGAGAGCTATATAGGAATCAGGTATTGTGCCCTGTTGCATCATATTGCACGCTGTTTTATGAAAAAAGCTTAATACCATCTGAAGCCTTTCAGGATTAAAAACAGTGAGCTTGTCAAGGATGATTGTGAGATATTTGCTCAATGTTTTGCTTAAAACCTCATTGTGATCAGCTGAAATCCCTTGTAAAAAATGTAATGCAGTCATTCATAGAGCCGGAAACCACAGGTTAGAACTGTACCAGGTTATATCATGGCTTTTAGATGAATACCGCAGTATGTACTATGGTATATGGCATAAAATATTCCAGGACTTGTATTGAAGCCTATTCATCTATTAAAGTTTTGCAAAGGAAAACAAGTCATTGAATTTAACAATGTGCATTATTCTGCTATATAGCACTCAGAATAAAGCTCTACTACTACGTAAATTTGATCATGGAAATTGGTAATCCATCCATCATGGTCCTTCAAATGCTTAAATAGACTCCAGTACAGATGCAAACATTCATTGACTTGGAGTTATAGGCACTTTTGCTCAAAGTCTGTAAAGGCTTGCATTTACTATAAAATTCCCATGATCTCTTGATGGACCATGATCACAATTAAATGATGGATGGATTACCTTAAGTACTACTTTAAAAGCACATGGAATTACTTGTGTATTTCAGTTAGTATATACCAGTTTAACATTTTAAGTTTTTAGTTTTAAAGTTTTAGATTATATGTTAATGCTAAAAGGAATCAGAACTTGACACCTGGCATAATTTATCACTGAAATTAAAAATTTCAATGTTTCAGGTAGAATATTGCATTCCATGGCAACAAGAAAGATAAATGTTGCTGATGTCGGTTACAAGGGGACACAACTCAAGTTATCCATGATCCTGGAAGGAGGGCAAAGGGTTGCATTTAAACCAAAATGGTGAGTGTAGCATTGTCACTAAATATCATCGAGAAGGATTGGTATAAGATGTAAGACTTACTGTTCTCGAATGGATGTAGTAAGATGAAATAATTTAAAGATAATAACTATATACAAAAGGATTTATCTAACCCTGTTCTTCTTATAGACATGTTTTGATGCCAGGAGCTTTCTGACCAGAACCTCCTTTGTTTGCTCATGCAATACTGTAACCCAGATTCTGTATTAGCCTGCATAGCATTGAAATATTCATGGTTCCATATACCAGTGAAAGTTCAGTGTAATTTAATAAGTTTAAACTTTACATCGATCTCGAAACAGTTCTCACACCTTATATTAATCACTCTCAACGGCTCTGATGGCGGCGTATGTGGTCATTATTGTGGAAGGAAACCTGAGAATCTGGAGAAAACCCACGTCTGGTTGGGCAACCATTGTACCCTCTTAGTTACATGATCAGGAATCGAAACGCATTACCACAGAGCTATCCAGGCTTATATTGATAAAGTCAGTACTCATGAGGTCACTTTACTTATGTTGTCTATTCAAATAATTTCAAACTTTTCTTTATATAATTTTTTTTTTTTTCTATAAATGTTCACCCTTTGCAACATTTGTTGTTGTTGTTGAAAATCACATTATTCTATTTAAGAATACAGAATGCAAGACTAATGCACTAAACAAGTGGTTTAGCAGTTTTCTATGTGGAATGTTATAAGAGAAAGTATATACAGAAAATTGATTCTGATTTAATCTGTCAGTTTAAAACAGGGCTCTCGATCTCCATTTTCTAGTGCCATTATTGGGCACCATTCCCCCAACCAAAAAATATGTTTTTCCCCCATTTTCAAGCAAAATACCCCTTGCAATCAAAAATACATGAGCTCATATAAATATAAATCCCCTTTATACTGGGGAAAACAACCTGAAAAATCCCCCTCCTGAAGGTACAGGCACTGTTCCCCCAAAAAACAGAAAGAGAGCTCTGTAAAGTGAAACAGACCCTGTTTAATACTGCAGCCATCCAGCTGTCCCAATTTTCAGGATTTATTGAAGGTGCATACAAATTATCACAGTTCATGCAAATTTCCTCAGACAGTTTTCAGGAATTTGTACATTTTGAAGAAGACTATTGTATAGTTGCAGTGGTTGCATCTCAGTACGATTTTACAATGCATTGAGATGTGCAGGACAATTTGAAGTAGCAGATCTGTATTGATTCAGAACCGCTGTATGTCCATGTGTGATACACTCATTGTTATAATGGTATTTTCTCAGTGCCTTTTCTCCTTTGTAAAAGGGAAAGGGGTGAGTCTTCTACCGTAGAATCGTTAATTTTCTTGGGGGACTAATTTTCTTTGATTTCATGGTTGACTTTATCCACAAATATTCATCCCCATGAATACTGTTTATTTCATAGACCTCATGTTTTCTAGAACATGGGTTCACAAATATTTGTACCAACGAAATTGATTTAATCACCGATTCCAAGAAAATTACTGTCAACGCAAATAAATGATTTTACAGTAAATGGCAAAGTGTATAAAATTATTGACATTACTAAGCTCTCTTCTGTGGGTTCAAATTCGAAAGCATCGCTGACAAACATTTTTGGTAAATCCTGTACAATGTGTATCAATACGTTCAAGAGTTTAGTCACTTTACAAGAACTTCTCTTTCTTTCTTTGTTTAACTTTAAACATGGCTCAAATATAGCCTTTTGCTGTTTTGATTGGAATAAATCCATTTTCCTCTGCATCACGTTGCTTGTCATTGGATGTCATTTTGAAACACGTTGACAAGGTTAGGTATTCTAATTGCTCTGGAAAAGTAATGAAAATCATGAGGAAATATTCAGCAAAGAAATTGTTTGTGGAATTGTCCTTGGAGTTTGGATTGATGAACAGCGCTATTTATCTTTTGGAAGATCTTTTTGTATTGTGGAATTGTGGTATTTGTGATTTGTTAGTCAACTTACCAAGCAATTTCATATGGGTAAAAAATTTCCTAAATTTCAGGATTTACAGATTGCCAAATGATTTTCAGGTTTTTTTAGCTCACCTGAGCACAAAGTGCTCAAGGTGAGCTTTTGTGATCGCCCTTCGTCCGGCGTCCGTCGTCGTCCGTCGTCCGTCGTCAACAATTTGCTTTAAACGACATCTCCTCTGAAACCGCTGGACAGAATTTAATGAAACTTGGCAGGAATGTTCCTTGGGTGAGGCTCTACAAAAGTTGCTAAAATAAAGTTGATCCATGAAGAACTCTGGTTGCCATGGCAACAAAAAGAAAAATAATTTGAAAACTTTAAAAATCATCTCCTTCAAAACTACTGGCCAGATTTCAAAATAATTTGGTACAGATGTTCCTTGGGTCAACCTCTACCAAAGTTGCTAAAATTATTCCGATCCGTAAAAAAACATGGCCGCCAGGGGCGGGGCTTATTTGCCTTATATGTATATAGAGAAACATTTAAACAACATCTCCTCTGAAACCACTGGACAGAATTTGATTAAACTTGGCAGGGATGATCCTTGGGTCAACCTTCACAAAAGTTGCTAAAATAAACTTGATCCATGTAGAACTCTGGTTGCCATGGCAACAAAAAGAAAAATAATTTGAAAACTTTAAAAATCATCTTCTTCAAAACTACTGGCCAGATTTCAAAATAATTTTGTACAGATGTTCCTTGGGTCAACCTCTACCAAAGTTGCTAAAATTATTCCGATCCGTAAAAAAACATGGCCGCCAGGGGCGGGGCTTATTTGCCTTATATGTATATAGAGAAACCTTTAAACAACATATTCTCTGAAACCACTGGACAGAATTTGATTAAACTTGGCAGGGATGATCCTTGGGTCAACCTCCACAAAAGTTGCTAAAATAAACTTGATCCATGTAGAACTCTGGTTGCCATGGCAACAAAACAAAAAAAGAAGAAAACTTTAAAAATCATCTTCTTCAAAACTACTGGCCAGATTTCAAAATAATTTGGTACAGATGTTCCTTGGGCCAACCTCTACGAAAGTTGCTAAAATTATTCCGATCCGTAAAAAAACATGGCCGCCAGGGGCGGGGCTTATTTGCCTTATATGTATATTCGGAAAACTTTAAACAACATCTCCTCTGAAACCACTGGACAGAATTTGATTAAACTTGGCAGGGATGATCCTTGGGTCAACCTTCACAAAAGTTGCTAAAATAAACTTGATCCATGTAGAACTCTGGTTGCCATGGCAACAAAAAGAAAAAAAAATGAAAACTTTAAAAATCATCTTCTTCAAAACTACTGGCCAGATTTCAAAATAATTTGGTACAGATGTTCCTTGGGCCAACCTCTACGAAAGTTGCTAAAATTATTCCGATCCGTAAAAAAACATGGCCGCCAGGGGCGGGGCTTATTTGCCTTATATGTATATAGGGAAAACTTTAAACAACATCTCCTCTGAAACCACTGGACAGAATTTGATTAAACTTGGCAGGGATGATCCTTGGGTCAACCTTCACAAAAGTTGCTAAAATAAACTTGATCCATGTAGAACTCTGGTTGCCATGGCAACAAAAAGAAAAAAAAATATGAAAACTTTAAAAATCATCTTCTTCAAAACTACTGGCTAGATTTTAAAATAAATTGGTACAGATGTTCCTTGGGTCAACCTCTACCAAAGTTGCTAAAAAAAATTCCGATCTGTAAAAAACATGGCCGCCAGGGGCGGGGCTTATTTGCCTTATATGTATATAGGGAAAACTTTAATCAACATTTCCTCTGAAACCACTGGACAGAATTTGATTAAATTTGGCAGGAATGATCCTTGGGTCAACCTTCACAAAAGTTCCTAAAATAAACTTGATCCATATAGAACTCTGGTTGCCATGGCAACAAAAAGAAAAAAAATATGAAAACTTTAAAAATCATCTTCTTTAAAACTACTGGCCAGATTTTAAAATAAATTGGTACAGATGTTCCTTGGGTCAACCTATTTATCTCAGGTGAGCGATTTAGGGCCATCATGGGCCTCTTGTTTAAATTTCCAACTTTTACCCATGATTTCACCATTGTATTACAATGTGGTCCAGTATGTTTTTTTGTTTTTTTTTTAAATTGGGGTCATTTAGACAAATGAAAGGTCAAAACAGACAATTTTTGTGCATCATAAAAAACCCCTTGGTATCTTTATTTATACCCCCGCAAACGAAGTTTGAAGGGGGTATACTGGAATCACCCTGTCCGATTGTCAGTCTGTTCATATTCATCTGTAACAGTAGATGTGCAAGATGCAGATTCGCGTTCATTCACACAAGGATAGGGAGTTACTGCCCCTGAATCAACTTGAAAAGTTTGTCTGGTGAACTCCTCCTCTAGTTTCTGTCCGATTCACCTTATACATGGTATAATATTCATTAGGAGCTGTAGATGTTCAAGACGCAAATTTCACATTCGATCGCACAAGGATTACGGAGTTATTGCCCCTGAATAAACTTGAAAAGTCTTGTCCGGTGAACTCCTTCAGTTTCTGTCCAATTCATATGATACTTGGCATAAATATCTATCAGGAGCAGTAGATGCGCAAGATGCATCAGGAGCAGAAGATGTGCAAGATGCAAATTTCACATTTGTTCGCACAAGGATTATGGAGTTATTGCCCCTGAATCAACTTTAAAAGTCTTGTTCGGTGAACTCCTCATTCACTTTCAGTCTGATTCACCTGATACTTGGTATAAATATCTATCAGGAGCAGTAGATGTGCAAGACACAAATTTCACGTTTGTTCGCTCCAGAATTACAGAGTATTGCCCCTGATTCGACTCTAAATATCTTGTGATGCAAACTTCTTCTGGGGGCCTCTGTGGCCGAGAGGGTAAAGTCACTGACTAAACACTCACTCAGCCCCTCACTGCATGGGTTCAAATCCCAGCAGGGTCATTCCGATTTTCTTGTGAGGAAGCCTTCAAGCTGTCTTGCAGTAGGTCGGTGGTTCTACCCGGATGCCTCTGTGCATTCGGGGTCTTCCTCCACCTGTAATTAGCTGGACATTGCTATATGACTGAAATACTGTCAAAGTGATGGTAAACCCAAATAGTCAAGTTAAACCTTTTTCTACATTTCATAATCGATTCAGTTCAAATTTTGTGTGTGCATTGATAATCAGCTGGAGACGTGCATGACATGAATTTCACTTGAGTTATCTCAAGGATTACAGATGTTATTGCCCCTGATTCGACTCTAAATATCTTGTGATGCGAACTTCTACATTTCTTAACAGATTCAGTTCAAATTTTTTGTGTGCATTCATAATCAGCTGGAGAGGACGTGACATAAATTTCACTTGAGTTGTCTCAAGGATGGCAGAGTTATTGCCCTGGTCCCATTTTTGAATTATCTCCCTTTCTTGTCTGGAACATAACTAAAAAATTATACAAGGTATTGACTTGAAACTTCAAATGTAAACAGATGGCGATTAGGAAAAGTGCAGTGTCCAAGAACTGTGACTCTACCTGGTCCCATTTTTTAATTATCATCCCTTTGCGTTTTTTTTTTGTCCGCACATATAACTCTAATAGTATTTAATGGTATTCACCTTGAAACTTAAAATGGTAGAACAATGGGTGGAGTGCAGTGCCAAGAATTGTAACTCTGACTCGTTTTTCTGTGTATACCATAAGTTGATCTCTAATTTCATTTAAATAAAAAGTCTTTAGCTTACTTAACTTACATCATAACAATTAGTGGATGTATACAAAGGTCTCTTATTTTGTATTTTGAGTTGGTTTTCCTGTTATCAAAATTTTATTTTTGGTGGTATTAATCAAAGTAATTAGGTTTTTCATTGCAAGTTTCTAAATCGATAGAATCCTTATGTCTCTCGTTGCTCAGAAATATAACGTCATTACTTTATCTCATTTCAGTTTTTCCTTGTAGATTTTCACAATTGTCTTGGGTATTCAACTTATTAATTTGACTGAACACCTTCATGAGACAAGGAATCTATAGTGACAGGATTACCTTTCCCTTATTAGCACTGATGATTCTAGCTCATTAGATAACAGAACGTAGAGGAAACGAAATCCACACAAGACCGGAAGGTAAATTTTTGCGATGATCACTGTATTATTGGATTATCCTTATTGGGTTACTTTTTGCTATTGGAAGTATTATGTCTTATTATTAGTGACTCTTATTCTTGCAGTACACAAGAAAAAAAAATGTATTGCTTTGAATTTATTTCCAAATCTTTAGTCTAATTTTCTATCAGTTAATGTTATTGAATCAATATCCTGAAGTGTTTCCATTAAAGTTGAAATTATTAATTGCATTTTGAGAATCCTTTATTCAAAATTTCAGAATAGACTCATATGTATGTTGTTCTTGTGGTGACTGTTTAATTAGTCTCAAAATTGAATGTTTTCATTTGTAAAAAGATGATTTTTAGTCATAACCATACAAACCTAATGACACCAGTGTCCGAGGAAACCATTAGTTTATGTCTCTGCTTTTTTTTCAGTAAATATAAGTTGATGGTATTGTCATGGTCTTGTCGTTAGTTATGTCGACATGGCGGATGAAATCAGGTTAAAGAATTGAACACATGTAAGTCTTTGCATACCATAAGGACATCCCTTTAATAAAATTATTTTTATTATGTAGTCATGGAAATAGATCATTTAAGTTAAAGAGTTGGCATTTTCTAAAGAGTTATTTTGTATGTACATGAGTAAATACTAGTTTCAGTGTTCTTTGTCCTTTTCTTCAGTAAGCAAACCATTTCTTTATCTACATATCAGTCTCACTTGTAGAGATTTCCCAATGTATAGGGTTTCATTATTAATTTAGAACACCTATCTGCAGACAAGAATCTAATATAGACAGGATTACCATATCACCTTATTAGAGCACAGATATTCTACGCCTTAGATACAGATCACGTAAGGGAAACGAAATCCACCACAAGACCGGAAGGTAATTTTCTCATTCACTGAACTTCCATATCCTTATTGATTACATTTGCTAGTTTGGACGTATTAGCTCTATTATTTAGTGCTGTATCTTCAGTATCACCAAGAAAAAAAAACTTTTGCTTTGATCTTGTTTCCAGAACTTTAGGCTAATTGTCAAGTCGCTCAATGTTAATTGAGAGCAATATCCTGGAGTGTTTCCATTAAAGTTGACAATGTAATGATTCTGAGAAGGTCCTTTAAGGTGTTCAGGAACAGGGTTTCAGAATGGGACCTCATTTATTTGATCCTTGTCGCACTGTTTAACAGTCTGTAAATTGAATTTTGTCATTTAAAAAGAGATATTTGAGTTCATACACCAGACAAACCTAGTACTCCAGAGAGAAAATGTATTTCCATGTCTCTGCTGTTTTTCAAAGTAAAAAAGTTATGGTATTGTCATCGCTCTGGTGTCGTCGTCAGTGTTGTCGCCATTGGCGGATGCAAACACGGTTAAAGGAAATTGAACACAGGGAAGGTCTTTGCATACCATTTAAAGGCATCCCTTATGATGGAATTTTTAAATGTGGTCAGTGGAAAGATGCATTTGAAGTTAAAAGAGCTTCGCATTTTCTAAAGCAGTTCATTTTGAATGTACATGAGAAATACTGGATTTCATGTTTTTTTCGCTTTTCTTTCTGTAAAGCCAAACCATTCTCAAGCCTTTGTTGGAACCAACTTTTGCTCAGTACACTTTCCTACTTAATCAACTGCAGGTTTTGAAAGATTTTGAGGAATCAGGAAATGAAAACATAAAACTTAGGCTGGCTAATTGTGGACTGACAGGTTTTGAAAGATTTTGAGAATGTAAAACTTAGTTTAGTAACGCAGCTCAAACTTGTTTATTTCAGGTCTATTGGGAATCAAGTTCTTACAACTTTTACTTATCCCTCTCAACAGTTCCTGGGTTGGACCAGTACTTTACACCTTGGAAGGCCATGAAAAATCCTTGCCCCAATGGGTTCAAAACCCACAATCTTGGGATACACAGTTGAATACGTTAACCAAAGGATCATGTTTGTGAATTAAGTTTGAAACTTCATGTACTTGAAACTTCCATGGCTGACAGGGAAAAGTGCATATAGAAATAGAAGAAGATGGAGCAGTTTCACTGTCAGTCCTTGATTAATAATTAATTAATTATGGCAGGGATTATCTCTTGACTTCTCAAAATAAAGTACCTATCTTTGATGCAGATCCAATCTAATGAAGGTTTTATCTTTTACGGCCTGGACCTGTTGAAATACATATACATTGGAACAGATTCTCTCTAGAATTCCTGGAACAATTGACACCTGAGTTAGATTCAAATGTTTCGTGTGAGTATTAAACATTAATCTTATTCGAGGGATTGATGCAAAACTAATGTAACTACATAAAGATAAAGAAGTTACAATAGTTTTGCATCAAGCCCTTGTATTGTAGGTAAGTGTTGGTTTACTGTTCAGTCTAAGAGACAATAATGGAATTAAGTTTACATTGGACTTCCAAGAAAGTCTCTGAAACCTTTAAGAACAGTTGAATGGAGTCTACGTTAGTGATTCTTCTGGTATTATTCTCACAAGTTTTGCAATACCCTGTGTTGATTTGATATTAATGTATTTATTTGCTTGCGATAGACTCAATTTTCCATTACTTCCCAAGGGAAATCATATTTTTCTTAAGTTTGCGAGACAAATTAAGACAGTAAATACAAATGTAGGTAAACAGAAAGACTTTAATTTCTTCTTTTTTTTATTAGCAAATATTGATTTCAGAAGGTCACAGAAATTTTACAGTTGATGTTTTCTTTCTGCGATATGGGTTCCCTCAGAAAGTAAGCCAATTTATCTTAAAATGAAATAAATTTAGTTTGGTATAATTTAATTACTTGAATGTTTATTAGAAAGCAGGTTTTTACAATTTACATAACTTCCTGCGATCCCCGATGGCCAAGAGGTACGATCGATGGCTGCAACATACCAAAGTCATAAAAAATTGTACTGGTATAACTGAAGCTTGTTTGGCACTCAGCATATAGGGGTAATACCAGGACTGGTAGGCCTGGTGTCAGGATAATGTGACTGGGTGTGGTATCATGGCACATATCTATGGTGTAATACTACAGTATGGCAGCTGTATATTTTCCTCAAGTAGACATATTTTGCAAATGACTGAAATGCTGTTGGTGGGACATAAAACCCAACAAACAAACACATATTTTTCTCGACAGTTCATGTGGATGACAAGCACTTTGTGCCATGGAAGGCCATAAAGATTTTTGTCCCCTAGGCTACCTTTAAAAAAGTTTTTATTTTCCACTTTTTTCATTGGGTCAGCAGATATATTACATTCTTTTTTTTTCTGTCTGACACATATACACACTTGACCTAAATTCAAAATAATTACAATCCTATTGATAAAAGAAAACTATTTTATACACTTCAATACTGCATTTTAATTTTTCATTGTCTGCATTAATTTGTTCCCCTTGTATATTCAAAAGATATTAACCCTTTCCCTCATATAGACTCATTTTGACGCACTCAATAGGTACCATATAAAGCCTGATCTGCAGAAAACCATGGTTAAACCTTACCAAATTTAATTACAAAATCCTCACTTCCAGACCACTGAGGAGCGGCGAACAGCATAAAATCTGATCAGCCTGCGAGTTACTCTGATCTGGTTTTATGCTGTTTGCATAGGTCTTTTCATGGTTTCCTCTATGAGGGAAAGGGTTAAATAAGCAGAAATCAAACACTTTTTTTTTTTACACACAGACAATAAAAAAATGTAGCACTATTTATACCTCAGCATACAAAGTTTGAGAGTTGGGGTATACAGGAGCCTGTCTGTTGGAATTTTGGTTTGTCTGGATGTCTGTTTGTCCATGTGTGGCAAAAATCAAATAATTTATATGTGCATCATCAAAAGAATGACAGAGTTATGTCCCTTGAATTGACTTGTGATGCAAACTACTATTACATTACTTCTTGTATAATAATAAAAAGATACAGCTTTTGTCAATCATCCCCTTGAAACTAAGCTTGTCTTGAATCTGAGGCTGTTGAGGAATAAACAGAGTTGACTGGTGAATTAGGGTCTGGGCCCAAGAGGAATCTTAACAAAAACTTTTTAGACATTATTTCTGACATTCCAAAAGGTGCCTGTCTGTCTGACCTGACTGGTGATTTCTATTTGTGAATCCTATCTGTGAATATTTTAATTCAGTTTGTCCAGTAGAGTTTCTCACAGCAATGTTTACTGTATACACATATGACTGACCTATAGCTAGGTGTTGAAAATTAATTCATTAAATTGGATTCTCTAAATATATCATGATATTAAGTGTTTAAAACTTAATAAAAAATGAAATAAATGATTACAATAATGTAATTGTATTGTTTGATTTTGTTCCCATGAAGTTAATTTCAATCCTGTGAATCTTGTAAAATTACAGGACCAAATGTCCTGTGATCCCTAAAATCTTTTCGGAATATCTGAATGGTATTGTGAAAGATTCATCAACTCTAGGATGATGTTTTAAAATCATTTGAGTTATTCAGCTGGTTAACCGTATTTATTCAAATATTTTCTCCCGTTACAATCATTTTGGGCATTTTAGCCTTTATTTACGACTGCAATGCATTTATATCTGTGTAATGAAATTGAAATAACAGTAAAGGTTGGAGGCAGACTTTAAGAGGTATCATTTTATTACCAATATTTTGCAATAGATCCTTCCTTTAACCCATTCCCTCATATAGACTCATTTTGACACACTCAATAGGTACCACATAAAGCCTGATCTGCAGAAAGCCAAGCTCAAACCTTACCAAATTTAATTGTAAAATCCTCATTACCAGACCACTGAGGAACAGTGAACAGCATAAAACCTGATCAGCCTGCGAGTTATGCTGTTCGCATAGGTCTTTTCATGGTGTCCTCTATGAGGGAAAGGGTTAAGAGGTATCATTTTATTACCATATTTTGCAATAGATCCTTCCTTTAATAGAAGTGAGTGTTCCATATGGAAATCGAACCCAGCAATATTTCTTTAAAAATATTCAGTTAATTTGCATATTTTCTTCATGCTGTTGCAGATGCCGATAAAATAATCATTGAGTTGTTAAATTAATTTTCTTTTCGTTTACGATGAAATGAATCAGAAGCAGTTTTTATTGTCATGGAAAGTTATTTATGTAATTGCCAAGGTAATGTATGGGTTTGGGAGAATTTGAATTTTAACACGATTCGTGTTTCTCTACAGTAAACAATGCAGCTCTGCTATGACTTTATGCATTATTCTAGGATATATCACACAAAATGAAACCCTATTTCCATTCAAACACATATACCAGACAAAAAGTTTTTAATGTCTGTTTATTTTATTATGCAGTCTTGTGACAACATATATGTCATCTTTGAACCGTGCATATATCGGAAAATACTGCAAGCCACTCTCCTTCTACCACATGTTTATATAGCATATTTTGTCGGTCGTATTAGAATGTGTATTTATATAGACCTGTTTGTCTCAGGCGTGAATCATTACATCAGTCAGGCTCATGATTTGCAAACTTTTGATATTTTTTTTCATCTCCATTATTTTCTTTAGATGTGGACATTCTATTTTAATGCACAATAACTTGATAATTTAATAAATTGATGTACTCTCCCCTCAAATATAATTATGTGTTATCAAGTAGACAAAAAAAGACCTATCATGTTATGTTGGTATGTTGGATGGATTCTTTAATTTACTAACAGTTATTAATAATTAATATTATTTCTTAATTTATTATATTTTTAGAGAAATTCCAGATTCTTTGTTTACTTAAAGGCATTCAATCCTTGTATTTAAAAAAAGACTTAATTTTTAATAGATAAAGCAATACCTAGAATACAATATGTTCCTCGCGAGGTTTGTTTTGCAGGCTTACTTTAATGAACAGATTTGCAAAGTCCCGGGGCATTTAAACAGTGTTTTACCTTATTTCTTTAATATATTCATTAATACAGAAGAACCAGTATTTTCTCAAAGGCAATGGATGACATTAACCCTTTCCCTCATATAGACTCATTTTGACGCACTCAATAGGTACCACATAAAGAGCCTGATCTGCAGAAAGCCAAACTCAAACCTTACCAAATTTAATTGTAAAATCCTCATTACCAGACCACTGAGGAGCAGCGAACAGCATAAAACCTGATCAGCCTGCGAGTTACTCACAGGCTGATCTGGTTTTATGCTGTTCGCATAGGTCTTTTCATGGTATCCTCTATGAGGGAAAGGGTTAAAGCATGCTTTGTTTTTCCCATAGAATGGGTTATTTATGTCACTGCCTTGCATGTTTTCAGGTCGCTTTATTAGCTTAATACAATATTTTCATGGTTTCATGTTGTCTGTAATCTTTATACTGTCATCAACATCTGTTTCATAATGACCTTTGGAAGGTTTTATATGCTCATTTTAATAGTAGTATTTCCTCAAGGGTTTTCAGTTTCGAAAAAAGAGGCGAACATGAAGATTTCAGTGTATGTGCCTGTTAGAGGTGTAAAAATAAGTCAACTTATTGATTTATCACAACCTATGCGGCTCCGATAGCAATAAATCAATAGCAACCTCATCCTTCGATAACTATCATTGATAGTCTTCCAACATTTGATATATTTTACTTAACTTTCTGTTGAAAATTTGTTGTTTATATGAATTGTTTTCGGTCACAAAGCGCTTGGTATGCGCTTAGACGAAATTGCATTCAAAGCATCTAGATAACACAGCATCAAAAACCTCCCATATTTGCTGTGTTATTAAATTTATAATTCATAAAAAAAAAATGATATAATTTTTAACATTGAAAACTGGTGTTAAGATAAGGATCTCATTTAAATAAGGCTGCATGACTTGGGTTAAATGTTAGTGTTTCTTTTAGTTTTCTGAATCAGAATAGCAAAAAAAAACAACAACAAAAAAACAATGATATTGTGATAGTGATTTCAACTATCGTGATGCAATAATATTGTGATAGTGATTTCAACTATCGTGATACTACTGTGATACTGTTTTCTTGATTGTTTGTGATTGTTGCAATAATATTGTGATAGTGATTTCAACTATCGTGATACTACTGTGATACTGTTTTCTTGATTGTTTGTGATTGTTGCAATAATATTGTGATAGTGATTCCAACTATCGTGATACTACTGTGATACTGTTTTCTTGATTGTTTGTGATTGTTGCAATAATATTGTGATAGTGATTTCAACTATCGTGATACTACTGTGATACTGTTTTTGGTTGCAGTTGTCACCTCTTGTGCCTGGTTTGCGGTAGGTCGGTGGTTCTAACCGGATGCCTTAGTGCATTCGGGGTCTTCCTCCACTTGTAATTAGCTGGACGTCTTTATATGACTGAAATACTGTTGCAACAATGGTAAACTAGAAAGTAACTCCATCTAATCTAGGCATCAAAATATTTTTATGTGAGGTAAGAGATGAATCCGGTTTTCTTCTCCATACAGGCTCAAATTCAACCAACAATACTTAGCGCTAAGTAATAGTTAAATTCTTAAACTAGGTTATTATGCACATTATACCATTCTTATTTTATGAAATTTTCAAGCATAATACTATTCTGAAATCAATTATTTCCTTAATATTAAATAATATTTGTTAAGAAATGAAATATCTGGATATTTATTTAAAAAAGCAAGACAGATGAAATTCGACCTGACGAATTTAAATATTACTTACTTAGTGCTAAGAATTGTTGGTGAAATTCGGCCCAGAAGACCAAATTGGCATTTTTAAACATGCTGAGGTTTGTGTGTTGGCAGGTTTGCACGAGACCATGTAATAACGGGGAAGCCATATGATGGAGAGGATCGTCACAACGGGGAGATGCAGCTTTTCATTTGGGCAGGTAAACCTAGATTTATATAATTTGGAAAATTAAAATTTTTTACACAACTTGTATTTAATCATAAAAATGATATGGGAGAGAGAGAGGAAGAAATAGGAGAATTTTTTTTGTGTTATGTCAATTTCCATGGCAACCTGATTATTGTACATATATAACAGGTTGCTGGAGTTCCGGATGACGCCTTTGGCGGTGGGGCGTGTGGTAGACCTGGAGACGGAGATCAAGCCAGTCAGCAAGATGCGGCTCCTCGAGACCTTCTTTCAGCGCGGCAACAGCACCTGCTTCTATGGCAAATGTTACTACTGCAAGGTCTGTGTCATGTAGTTGCTTTGGTTTGGTTTAAATTTCTTACAGGGATTAGCCAGGAGGGAGTGGGATGGATCCTTGGCTTTGATTCAACACTTGCCTTTATCTGGAGGTGGCTGTTATTCAGAGGTTAAAATGTCTGTAAATTCAGGGCTGAAAAACCAGAAACTGGCCTTTACTCACAGGTTGACTGTTTTTCAGAGTTGACTGCTTATACAGGTTTTGAAATAAAAAAAAACAAACCAACAGGTAAGTAGGTATAATAAACAATCCCAAGGCAATGGGTTGATGACAGAATTTTTTGTCCAACATTTCAACCTTACATTAGGTCTTCTAGGTTTTGAAATAATTAAAAGCAATACTGGTATATATCCCTTGCTTGGCTTTATGTATATGAAGGTAATTCCAGGACCAGGCCCCGAGGTTATAAAACTTTTTCCAGCTCAACTCAGTTTAAGACTGAAACTTGGTTTGCTTATTCTATGTATATCAAAACAAAATGAGTAACTTTGATAGTGAATTTATGTAAATTGTCATAGGCGCTTATTGTGGAACAGAGAAAGTATAGCAAAATTTGAAAAACTTAACTGACCAGTACAATTTAACTTTGAGCACAAACTTGAGTTGAGCACGAAATATGTTTATAACCTCGGGGCCAGATGGCCCAGTGTCCAGACGAGACTGGATTTGGTATCATGCCACTGTCTTCTGCATGATTTCACAGTGATGCCTGGAGCTCAGCATATAAGCGTAGTTCCAGGACTGGTTGGCCTGGTGTCAGGATAATGTGACTGGGTGTCTCAAAATGTTTCAAACCAACACCAAATAAATAAACAAAAAAAGAACAACAAAGAAACAATTCAATCAGAGTTGAACTAGCTGATCAGTTTTCAAAATTTAACACACATTTAACACATATTTAACATTTCTGCTGGCTGTTTCCCACATTAGAAACTCAAAATGATTCATTCAACATTTTCAATTTGATTAATATTTTGTTTAATAGCATTTGATTGTCATATATATAATTCATTGTTTGAAATGTGTTTTGTTTCATGTTGATGACTTGTCTGTTTTGTTTGAATGGCACATTTACATCTTCAGACTTTGTTTGTCATGCAAGCAAAATTCACATTCTTGATACATTGTTGACCTCTCCATTGTAATATTGTTACACTTGATAAGAACTACCGACCAGGGAATTCTGTAGGAATATAATCAAATTAGCAAAACTCTGTGAAAGGAAACCTGATTGAATGTGCAGTGTATTTGCATTTGCTTTTTAGAGATTAAGGCAGATATAATTGCTGCAGATAAAAATGTGGCACAAATGAAATTAAGTTTTTACCATATAGTATTATTATTATTATACCACATTTATATCGCACTTTTTTCATATATGTTATACATTCAAATGCGCTTTACAATCTGTTTAAACACAAAAAAGAAAATAGGTGTAAAATACATGCAAAAACCCCAAAAAAATAAAATAAAAGTAACAACAGTGTCATAATATCAAATAGTATTAAAGTAAAGTAAAGGCTCCCTGATAAAATTTAAGAAGCAAACTGGGAAAATATCATTAAATAAACGTGTAGAAAACCAACATAAAAATGTTTAAAATCCACGGTTATTAAAAGTATAGTAATCGAGTAATTTTCCATTTTAATGATCGCTATAGAATCGAACAAAGAAGTATGTTTTTAAGAGTTTCTTAAATGAGACGAAACTGCTGGACTGGCGTATTAATACCGGCAATGAGTTCCAGAGTTTAGTGTTTTATTAAATAAAGGATGGAAGGTACAGGAAATAACTCCAAGTTTAATCTGACATAGATTATTTTCGAATCACTCTCATATGATAATGGAATTATACAATGGATTTATATTATATATTGATGTACATGTCACATAATGGATGCAGTACCTAGCATTTAATGTAGTGTAAAATATCTAACGCTTCTAGACAAGTTATTCAGTAACAAATGTTACTGGTACTTTTCATATGGTTAGTAAATAGAGTTTCGTTTTGAGTGATGTATTACAGTTAAGTTCGATGTGAAGTTAACTTATCACTGAGGCTGTAGGTGATAAGCTTGCTGCGCATTTGAACTTAACACTGTCTGAAGTTCAGCTGTAGGCCTTAGTGAGTAACAAAGCAACTTCACGCAACACTGTGATATTATTCTGCAATAAATTATGCAAAGGGATACAAATGTGTCAGTTTATTTTATAACGCTTTTTTGTATGATTTACTTTTGGAGTCATGTGACATCATATTAAATAGAGGATAAGTGTTTGTTTTGGCATAAGATCAATTAATCATTTCACTGAGTGAACATAAAAAGTGATATTTTCACGGGTGGCAAAGCCACTAGTGAAAATGTATCTTTTTATGTTCACAAATGAAATTATACATAGATATTTCACCAAAACAAATAATTTTTCTTTTTAATTAATGCTTTAATGGCCAGAAATTAGCTGTTTTATTCACAAAAGACGTCAAAATTAAGGATTACCTCATTTGCGTGATGTTATATATGACGTCATGCCTTGCATAAAACCAAGCATAATTGACACTCCGATCCGTTTATAACGTAGGGTCGGGTTCAAGTCCCTGATAATTTCACTGTTCAAAACAGTTTAATTTTCAGGATATAATCCACTGTTCTTTCTAAGTAATCTAACAAAAAAGCATGAAATAAATATGTCGTCTTTGAACGTTGTATATATCGGAAAATAATACAAGCTACACTCCATCTATATTTATGTACCATAATGAAATTCCATAGGAACACAAGCTATTGTTAACATGATATGACTCGTCACTTTCATGATATTGGGTTTTTGAATTGTTTTCTAAAAATGGTTCGCACAAGTCTTGAAAAACCCTTGAATTTGATGTCTGTCTTGAAAAACCCTTGAAAATCATATTTTGCCATATTAAACCTTGAAAAAAAACTTAAAATTAAATGAAAGGTCTTGAAAAACCTTTGAATTTGAAATTACAATGTTAATCATAAAAAAATATTCATCAAGTTGTTAAAAAAAAATGTGGTTCATCCCTTTCATGCCTTAAATTTAAAGCATAAATCACGGTTCATGATAGTTCTTAATTTTATGCTTTATGTGGTACCTAGTGAGTGCGTCAAAATGAGTCTATATGAGGGAAAGGGTTAAAAACTACTGATATAATGTCCCTTGCTTGGCTCTCTGTATAGGGTTGTTCTAGGACTGGTTAGAAAATAATTTTATTTAATTCCTGTTTCACAGAAGTGGGGGGGGGGGCTATATAGGAATCACATTTGTCCCAAGTCGTCTCAATCCTACACTCAAATTACATTAAGACAAGGTGAGATGTCGGAGTATTAATCACCTTTAGCAGTTCTTTTCTTTTTCTTTTTTTTTCTTTTTTTCTTTCTTTTACAATTTGGTTTTCTTATTGAAAATTATTAAATTAAAATTAACACAACAGTTATCAAATTATAAGTTTTTTTTAAGTCATAGAAAGGTTCAAATCAATATTTGAATTATAAGAATAACACAAATTTCATTTAAATTCAATAAAAAAGGTATAACTACCTATACATTGTGTCATCCTAAGAAGTGTAAAGATGGAATTCCGTACAGCCAAGAAAAGTGATACAGGAGGATTTTTTCTGACAATTCAAAATCTAACACTTCTCTCCAGCAGCTATGGAATATTTCCTTGACAGAAACTATCCCAAATCAGTGATAGACAAAGCTTTTACATGTAGTAATGTGTCCCGTATGTCTCAAGTGGATGCATTAGTCTCTGTGACTGATGAAATGAAAAGTGTTATTCCATTCAATACTATGTACAATACAACCTTACCAAATATAGGCGATATTCTACATAAATACTGGGACCTTTTGAAGTTAGCGAAAAGCGAAAATCTTGAATGTGTTCACAACCATTTTAAACCTATTGTTGCATACCAGCATCCCAAAAGTTTACATGACTATTTTATGAATTCTAACTTTACACATAATGAATCTTAATACATTTTCATCTAAAAGTTGTAACAGACCTGAGTGTTCTCACTGTTCACTATAAATACTGGCTCGTTTTTTTCTGGCCATGTTACAGGAGAAAAGTTTGTTTTGCGTTGTAATACAGACTGTCAAACTAAGAATGTCATTAATGAATGTCTCTAAACATATGAACAGTCATAAGTTTGATATTCGTAATTTTATGGACCCTGCACTTTCCTCTACCGTTGCTATACATTGTAATTTAGAAAATCATAATTTAAATGATTTCTCATTAATGCCTATTGATATTATCAATAGCAACATTGATCACCTGTGCAAAGAAACCTTTTGGATACATAAACTTAGAATTCATGTTCCTGAAGGTTTAAATTCTAAACTACTTTATACAGTAGATTAATATGTGTTACCTATGTACAATTGTATGGTAGGTACTGTTTTCGTTTTTTCCTACCCGGTATTCATGTTTTTTTATTGTAATAAGCTATGGGAAATGTTTGTATTTTATATCCGAAACAGTACCTATCTCATTTTGATGTTATAAATAGTACGCATAACGTACGCATTTTCCCAGTTTTTTGACATTACGTTATTCATGGTTTCCCTTGTTTATGTTTAAAACTTATTGTTATCCTGATGAAGGCGTTAGCTGAAACGTTGAAGTAATAATAATCATTTTTCCTACGTGTTGTCGTTGATTTTTTCCACATTATTTAAATTCCATGAAATATTTTTGTTGAGGAAAAAAAATAAAAAATTACATAAAAAGGTAGTAACTTTGGGGAAAAATGTCAGGTTTTGGCTAGGGGAAACCACCTGGAAAAGGTGGTATATTTATCCTGCCTTCCCCAACTCTAGTTTGGTTTAATATCAGGCCACTTTTCTACGGGATGATAGTTTGTAGGTAGGCAGCAATATTTCAGTCAAGTATAGACAAAGTCCCCAAATGACTAAAATACTGTCAGTTTTTTGTTTAAGGTAATCCATCCATCATTAGAATGTGATCATGATCCTTAAAATGCTTAAAAAAAGACTTAAGTGCAGATGCAAGCATCCATTGATATGGAGTTAGAGCTCTTTAGCTCAAAGTCTATGAAGGCTTAATTACTATAAAATTCCCATGATCACTTGAATGACCATGATCATAATGTAATAATGGATGGATTACCTTAAGTCAAGCAGACAAAGAAACCTGTCAAATGAATGATAGCTGCATGTTATACAATCATTTTGGTTCCAAACACACATTGCATTAATGTCTTAAAAATATATTATTCCATTTCATATATATACAATTGACTTGACAGGTCTGTTTTATCAAGGGAAAACATAATGGAATTTGAAGATAAGCAGATTACCAGGAGGGGTTGTGATTATCAAATATTTATTTAGGTTCTTTAATGACTCTGAACCATGGCTGGTGACTTTGCTATTATACATATATAATTATAAACATTTCATTTACCTTGTCAGAATTCAGCTAATTAGCTAATTTATATAATAAATTAACAAGAGTGTTCTTTGGAACACATGTGTCACCTGCTGAAGTGTGATGGACTGACAGATGGACGGACAGCTTACAGCAGGTGACACAAAAACAATTTTTTTAAGGTGTCATTACCATCTTGTTTTTCTTCATTCTGCCCCCCTTGCAAATGTCGGTCGGTTGTCCGTCAGTCAGTAGACCAATCAGTAACTGGAGAATGCTTGGGCCCACATTCCTCAAACTTCATAGGGTGATTGGTCATGACTAGTAGATGACCCCTATTGATTTTGAGTTCACAGTGACCTAGAATGTGTCAATCGTGCGTAGGGGGGAATATGTGTCATTCCTACAAATCTTGTTTATTCGTAATGTCAAAGGATGGTAAGATAAATCAAGGGCTGACTGCGAAATTGTTACATCTCGTTCTATTCCTAAATGCACGTAATCAGGCTCGTTTTGGGAGCAGCCCACAAAATGCCATTTTCCTTTAACGCCTCTATATTTAATGCGTTTAATGCATTTTGGGAATTTTTTTTTTTTTCAGTCCATATCTCTATCACAGCTTTAGTATGATTCATTACATGAAGCCTTACTGGAATTAATGAGCATTGATAAGCCATCTTTTATCGGTTTTCTTGTAAAATTATATCAGAAAATGAAATTGAGTTTAATGGAAGTTTGTTACTTTATTTCAAGTTGTTTATTGGGTTATCAGTGTTCTTTTTTTCCTGAAGCTCCTCCGTTACACCTAGAAAACAATAAAGCATAAAATGTGTGGTCTTATCTTTTATATTTCACAAGATAATTTCTGTTTTGTTGAAGAAGACTTGAGCTGATAACTTTTTTTTTTTGTCACAAAAAGAAAACAGTAAAATGAGGCCTTGGGGAATATTGCAGCACATTAAAAAGGGGCCCATGGCTTGAGGTTTTTTTGTTTTAACTTATTTATTTGTAAGTTGCTATACCATTGACACTTAAATAATTTTTTTGTTTATATCGTCATTTAATCACACTGAAGCGTAATCTTGGAACAGTGTTATCATAGATATACATTGTAATTACAATGTGATCCAGTAGAAAGCAGTAACTAGTCAACTCTGTACTGATGTGGTTTTATGATTGTATTTTGATGATTTCAGGGCAAGGAGATGGGAGTGTGTGGGAACGGTGCAATGCTGGAGGGCACGGTCATATTATGGCTGCCTGATGACAAGGTCATGTTGAAGACACACAGACACCCCTGGGCACGCACATACAAGCAGGGCAAGATAGCTGAGTAAGGGGTCTTCTAATTTATTTTTTTTATTTATTTTTTTTTTATTTTTTTTTTTATATATTTTTAAGCCCCTGCCATAAGAAACCATAACTGTTGCCCCTTCAGTCTTTGAATCAAATCTTTAACTTAGTTACTTTGATTTTTGTGTCTTTGTAAAAATAATGATACCAAAATGAAGTAATCTCATCTTCATGGTATATAATATTATAACTTTGCTTAGCAGATATGTAAATTTTGGATAATTTTCATGAAGAAATTTAACAGGATTTTAACTGCCGGCATTGATTTCTGGGAACTGTAATTTAAAATCACATTTCTATTGATTACGTTTCTGTATTTTCTTTTGCTATCAAAATGCCTCTAATTTCTGTGGTAAATTTTAGGAAGTGTGACAAGTGATTGAAAAATGTGATAGCAATTAAACTGGCTGAGTTTGGCAAATTGGTTTAGGGTGTGGAATATTTATCTAAAGATTGAACAGAAACCTCTAAAGATGGAAAATATTGGCTCTGAATGGTGAATAATCACTTTCCTAGAGCCATTTATTGATATATTCATGCTTGAAAATGTATTAATTTGGGTTATAATGTCACGTTTGTCAGATCTGAAGGATGTTTTGATGCCATTATAGTTGGAATGCTGTGAAATGCTTGTCATCCATTGCAATCATTTTGATGGAGGAAACCCTTATATGCAGTTGGCATTTGCATGGAAACTGACTTACCAGGGCAAAACATTTGCTTATAGACTCACATGCCACCTAGCAGATTCTGGAAAAGAACAGACAATAATGTAAAACAACAAGTGCATACCTGTATTGCCCACATTGAATGTTCACTATACATTTTCCTTTGTATTGGAAGCATTAATGTGGCTATATTAATATATATATATACATGAAATCCAGAAATCAATTAATTATGATTATCATAAACACAGATCTTCTAAAAAATGGTAGTATTAATGCTTTTTAATAACCAACAAGTGGGAAATGGGTCACAATTTCAGTGCAAATTACGACAAATAAAGGAAAAGGGGGATAACTAAAAAAAAAAAAATTAAAACATTACACATGAATATTCATGAGGTAAAGGTTTAAGAGTGCTAGTTGCATATTGGAGGCTTTGTGCAAAACTATAGTAACTACATATAAGTAAAGAAGGAGTTACAATAGTTTTGCATCAATCCCACAATATGCCCATCTGGATGACTGATGAGAATAGAATCTTTTTATCAAGGGGTTTCATATTATGAACCATATTTTAAAGTCAAATTTCTTTACAAGATATGTCATTATAAAAATATCATTATAATGAAATGTGTATTATTTATTATTTTTGTCTTCAAATTAAGTTGTTTTAAAGAAAGTAAATGTTTTATTTTAATAATGCAAATCTTGTCTTTTAAAAAGTATAAATGTTTAAAATTCTGGTCATTTCCAGTACAGTGCCACCGTGTCTCCATTATTGTATTCTTTGGAGATTGGTGTTTATTTGACACAAGCTACCATTTATCACCTGTTCTGTTGTTATTATGTGTACAGATTACTGTGCTTTTGATGTGTCTTAATAGGCTTAACATCATTGTTTTCATGATTAAGGCGCTAAAATGGTTGTATTATTTAATCAAAAGTTATTGTTAAGATGAAGCAAAATGAAATAACTGTGGTGCCACTCCGGTATCACTTTTGAGAAGGTGAGAATATGTTAGTCTTGAGAACCTGTTGTCCATCTGTTGGTTTCTATAAATAATATTTAAACTTTATTCACTTACATTTTAGACTTCAAGCTTAAAGTTGTTATCTTGTGTTACAAGAATTTCTTATGAAGTGTGTTACATTTATGGACTTGTGTTACGAGCCAACTTGCATTAATTTGTGTTACAACGTCCTGGAAGTTCCAGTGCCTTACTTTATATGTATACTGTATTCTACATTGGAGAATTAAATATTTAATGAAGAAAACTGGCACCAGTAATCTGTTTACCCAAACACCACAAACGACCATAAATTTTACTTCATTATAGTCAGACCCACAATATATATATCATAACCTTTCACCTCATGAATATTCATGAACAAAATTTTTACTTGATGAATATAATTATTATTTACTGAAGTTTGAATCATATATGAAATGGTGGATTTTTCTTTGCCATGCAGACTGGTTAGAAACTTGAGATATTATAATATATGAAAAAGCAGACGAGACCCTAAGTTATAGACAACTCCTTCAGGCTGGTACCTGGTAAAGTGCATAATTGGGATTCACTTGTAGGTACTGGTACCTTGCATTAATTTTCAAATAACCGAGATTTAATTGTAGATAGATTCATATTAGCATTTGTAAGCTTTGGAACTTTGATGATACTCCATTTTGTTTTAATTGGTGATAAAGTTTGTTGGGTTGCAAGCAATCAAGATTTTAAAATTTTGAAGAAATTGAAATCAGTGTCTATGGGGAGACAGTCTTGGTCATCAATTGTAAAAAAAAAAAGCACCTAATTTCATCAATTTCTCCCCAGTGTGCTATGAATGCTAGGGTTGGCCATCTGGTCACATTACTAAAAATGATGTTAATATATATCCTCGAGTGCCCAAACTGCGCCCCTCTAAGATTTAATTAGGAAATGCAACATAAATAAAATAAAAACTGTTCACGTATCAATAAATTCTGTCAAATTCACATTGAAACCCCCTAAATAAGTCTTTTATAAATAATTATTCACTCGGAAATAGCATTTAATACATTACGAGTCAAATATTATGCCATCATTTTGTGTGGTCCTAACTCCGCCCCCTAGGTGATGTCATAGCAGTTGCGAATTGTACACATATGACTTCCATTTATAAATGTGTAAACACAGCAGATGGAATTTCCAAGATACTTTTATTTTAAAAAATTGAGTTTAAAAGGGCCATTCTGCGTGGCAATCATTTTGTATTAAGAAAAAGAGTGGTGCGAGATAAAAATTTACAATATTTATCTGTTTGAATCAAAATTTCGTACAAAAATCATCTGAGTTAATTTACAGAAACATATTTAAAAAAAATCTCACAGTCGCATACGCGTGTAACAAAATCTAGCGAGACTACAATATAAAAAAGGAAGGTGGCGGAGTTAGGACAGGGGTGCAGTTAGGACCTCCGACGATATATATATTTTTTTTTTAAAAGATTGTATACCTCATCATTCAAAATTTTTATGGAACTTTTATTTTTCATTTTTACTTTATCTTGGAATATTAATAGAAAAATTTACATAACCCCTTAAAAAAATGCAGTTTTTCCTTTTTTTCAAATTGTATCAGGTCATTTAGAAATATAATAAGGCATATTTCAGCAATTGATTGGTATATGTTTTATGTCCTACTTTTATTTTATCACATAAGAAAAAAATAGTTTAAAGAAAGGGTGAAAAAAATCAAAATCAAATGAAATATTGATGTTTTATACATGACATGTTTTAAAAGTCCCTGAGTATGTACGCTTGCCTCACTCAGATGAGATATAAATTTTAAAAAGTGTTAGTCTACTGAGTTTTTTGTGTCACCTGCTATAAGCAGAGGTAACACATAGGGATCACTTTTCTGTCGTCTGTCTCTCCGTCCACCTGTCTGTCCATCACACTTTTTCCATCATGCTTCAGCAGGTGACACACATGTTCCAAAGAACACCCTTGTTTAATGAAGCAGACATAATTACTAGATTTGTCGTCTGCTGCGCAGGTGGGAGAAGAGAGATGACTATTGTCAGACAAAGATTTTGACTCAGCAGTTGTTCAGCCGTGGGCCTCGACTGCTAGACCTGGTGGATGCCATGGTGATTGACTACCTGATCGGAAATGCTGACCGACACCATTATGAGACGATTGGTGAAACGGAGATCAGCAGAGTGTTGTTGCTGGATAATGCAAAAAGGTGGGATAAATACAGTTGTCATAGTTACAACATTTTAATTCCTAAAGATATAACTTAGGGCAAAAAAAAAATTGTTTCGTTTCTGGTCTCCCGACTGACCCTCTTTTTGAAATACTGACCCTAAAGGGTTTTTTACCTTTCCTTTGAAAAAATATTTCCCTTTTTTTACCTTTCATTTCATGTAAAAATAAAAATAAAATCATGATCTTTTGACCCTCTTTTTTATTTGCTGGAGACCAGAAATGGAACTTTTTTTTTTTTGGCCTTATATGTATTCCATACCTCAGCCAGATATGGTTGTTAAGCTACAAATTTTCTCGTCCTGAGCATAACTTGACAAATATCAATTGAATTGATATGAAATTTGAAATATAGATAGATGGTGACTAGGAGAAGTTCAATGTCCAAGAACCATAACGTTACCCAGTCCAAATTTTATTTATCTCCAGTTGCTGTTGTTTTTAGCTTGTTCCTTTCAAAAAAAAAGTCAAGATATTATGATGCGGGTTGCCGTTGTTGTTGATACTTTTGTTGTCGTTGTTGTTGTTGTTGCCATGGTTGTGCAAAAACTTTAATGTAGTGCATTACTCAAACATTTTTAACAGACAAGTGCAAGGCATCAGCATGTGGTGCCCTTGTTTTTTGTACAAGGTTTCTTCTGTGTCAAATCTAACGCCGGTACACCAGGGTATTAATCACCTTCAGTGATAGTTCTAGATTTAGGTGATTTTCTAGATTTTTAGTTACCATTGCATTGCTTTGAGAAAACAATTCACACATAATGTCTTTAAGCTCCCCTGACCACAACATGTTCAGGTCAAGCTCCACTAGTTTTTTTGTCACCATACACTGCTTGTGTAGAAATTGTTGATCATTTGGTGGTCCTGCACCAAAAAAAAAAAAAAATCAATCAATGCAAAACTGATTGTCATGGCTTCAAAAATAATTATATTCTTAAAATGGAGAAAAGAAAAAAACTTCTTTTGAATTTTCATCCTTAACGTGTAATTTTTCACGATTTCTATCAATATTCCAAGTTCTTTTTTCTCAGACACTTTTTTGCTGTCAGAGATGAATTTATTATCAAGAGTATCGCCATAAATAAAATGTTTGGATGTTTGAAATCAATCTAAGGAGGACCCGGAGGATCAAATTAAACCGGTCCCTCGTTAGTCATGCAGCATATCTGCACCAGTATCAAAAAATTGATACAAAAATAAACTTTTGATACATGGAGCTTTTCGGGAAAGAATTTTATGAATGTTGATTAGGAATGAATATGATTAAAGAGTCTGTAGTTTCTCAAAAATAAAAAAATGAATGAGTAAAGAATGATGTTTTCTTTTTATATCAATTTAGAAACAAGTTTAACCCTTTCCCTCATATAGACTCATTTTGACGCACTCAGTAGGTACCACATAAAGCCTGATCTGCAGAAAACCACAGTTAAACCTTACCAAATTTAATTATAAACTCCAGACCAGCAAACAGCATAAAACCTGATCAGCCTGTGAGTTACTAGCAGGCTGATCTGGTTTTATGCTGTTCGCTTAGGTCTTTTCATGGTTTCCTCTATGAGGAAAAGGGTTAAGTGTATTTATTCCTCTGGGCCATTCCTGGGTTGGATTAGTATTTTGTGCTTGGGATGACCGTGATAGCTTTTTGCCCTTAACTGGGTTTGAACTTGCAACCGTCATATCAGTAGTCGTGTAGACAACCTCTGGGCCATATAGCACCCTTTATTGATTGTTTTGATTGATTGATCTAGGCAGGTATAATTATGTTTATTTCAGAATCATGTTAATTGGGTATAAATTAATTCTACCAATCCTGTTTTATTGAATACTCAAATACATGACGAAGTTGGCATATATATTTACCTTACTAACTAGCAAAATTTGTTGAAACATGAACGCTGTAAGTTTTTTTATTAGAGAAACAAGAATGATGAAATTCACATCCAGGTTTTTTCTTAGCACTTAGTTTAGTTGGCAGAATTCTCTAAATTGCTAAGGAAAACCAGTATCAAACCTGATCAGCCTATAAGTGACTGGCAGATTGATAGCTAAGTTTTTTACTGGTTGCATTTGTCACTTCTTCAAAAGCTCTCTTGTGATAAGTGGCTGATAATAGTGACCATTTCCATATGTGTTTAGTGTCTTGATATTTCTTTTTAAGCCAATTTGGACATACTCATTTTTTGGGTTTCATGTAGACTTAGTCCCCAATTAGCTGAAATTCTGTTAGATGTTAAACCTAAGATAATTAATGTTTTACAGCTTATATCAAGCCTTCTCCATGGTTCTTATGAACAGAACAGAACATAAAATTTTATTTGGACTTAACCCTTTCCCTCATAGAGGACACCATGAAAAGACCTATGCAAACAGCATAAAACCAGATCAGCCTGCGAGTAACTCTTAGGCTGATCAGGTTTTATGCTGTTCGCTGCTCCTCAGTGGTCTGGAAATGAGGACTTTATAATTAAATTTGGTAAGGTTTAACTGTGGTTTTCTGCAGATCAGGCTTTATGTGGTGTGTCAAAATGAGTCTATATGAGGGAAAGGGTTAAATGAGTCTATATGAGGGAAAGGGTTAAAATGAGTCTATATGAGGGAAAGGGTTAAATGAGTCTATATGAGGGAAAGGGTTAAATGAGTCTATATGAGGGAAAGGGTTAAATGAGTCTATATGAGGGAAAGGGTTAAATGAGTCTATATGAGGGAAAGGGTTAAATGAGTCTATATGAGGGAAAGGGTTAAATGAGTCTATATGAGGGAAAGGGTTAAATGAGTCTATATAAGGGAAAGGGTTAAACTGAGTCTATATGAGGGAAAGGGTTAAATGAGTCTATATGAGGGAAAGGGTTAAATGAGTCTATATGAGGGAAAGGGTTAAATGAGTCTATATGAGGGAAAGGGTTAAATGAGTCTATATGAGGGAAAGGGTTAAATGAGTCTATATGAGGGAAAGGGTTAAATGAGTCTATATGAGGAAAGGGTTAAATGAGTCTATATGAGGGAAAGGAATAAATGAGTCTATATGAGGGAAAGGGTTAAATGAGTCTATATGAGGGAAAGGAATAAATGAGTCTATATGAGGGAAAGGGTTAAATGAGTCTATATGAGGGAAAGGGTTAAATGAGTCTATATGAGGGAAAGGGTTAAATGAGTCTATATGAGGGAAAGGGTTAAATGAGTCTATATGAGGGAAAGGAATAAATGAGTCTATATGAGGGAAAGGGTTAAATGAGTCTATATGAGGGAAAGGAATAAATGAGTCTATATGAGGGAAAGGGTTAAATGAGTCTATATGAGGGAAAGGAATAAATGAGTCTATATGAGGGAAAGGGTTAAATGAGTCTATATGAGGGAAAGGGTTAAATGAGTCTTTATGAGGGAAAGGGTTAAATGAGTCTATATGAGGGAAAGGGTTAAATGAGTCTATATGAGGGAAAGGGTTAAATGAGTCTTTATGAGGGAAAGGGTTAAATGAGTCTATATGAGGGAAAGGGTTAAATGAGTCTTTATGAGGGAAAGGGTTAAATGAGTCTATATGAGGGAAAGGGTTAAATGAGTCTTTATGAGGGAAAGGGTTAAATGAGTCTTTATGAGGGAAAGGGTTAAGATTACATAAGCTCATCATCATATATCACAGATATAAATATAATAAATTGGATGTTTTTGACACATGCACTCAGAGATACACATTTTTTTATATTTATTATTATTATTATTTATTTATAATTTTACTTAGAATTACAAAGCTTTAGTACATTATATATTAAAAAAACAACAAAAAAAAACAAAAACACAAAAACACCGTTCATGTGAGAGTGAACAAAAAAATAAACAAAACAAAGAGACGAAGAAAAAAAACCTAACATAATTTACAATAAACAAATCAAATATCATTTGAACAATTGATATTTTTAATTTTAATATATATAGTCAATATGCATACGAAAAATAATTGCATAAATACACATACTTAAATGCACACACATCTATACATATAAAAGTAGCTATATACTACGTTTTATAGGGTAGCCTAAGGTTCTTTAAATAACATATATAGTAAGGATGTAACGGTATACCGTACGACGATACACCGCGGTATTTTCTTTACGGTACGGTTCACAGTACGCATCCAGGTCTGCACAGTACAGTACGGTATTGTTATCTTCCAGGTTGTTTTTTTTCTTCTTTTTTATACCAGCGGCTTCCCCTCGGAAAAAAAAAGATATTTTTCACCTCCGAGAAATAAAAATTCTCTTAACAATACGATTTTCCCATCCATTAACTTAAAAGAAAACAAAAGGGAAAGTAAATAACGCATATCGCTCTACAGTGTATACTACTTAAATGAAAACACTTGCTGTGGGCAGTTAAAAAATCAATAAAAAGGCAGAGTCATTCTTGGGATATTATCCAATCAACACACATTCTTATGCTTCCAAATTATGCAATAATACGGAATACTCGGATAGTATCGTTCATAATGTTGATTAACATCTTTCACGCTCTCTACCGGCTACTGTTTTACTGCTAAAATTGCGTAATCATCACAATGGCGGCCTTATGCGATAAACATCAACAATGTTTGATGACCTCTGTATTTTTTAATCAATTTAATTGATTGATCAGTAATTTGAGTAAAAACAAACAACAGGTACTCATGAAAGATACTGATTATATAAATGATCAATTAAATGCTTAGTCTGATGCAAATTATCGTGAATCGAACCACTGAAATCAAAACTTCATCCGATTGGAACTGTTTTGATATTATTTTTGATTATTAATGATGTTAAAACAAGATTTTAATCAGTAAACAACAAATTAATCATATAAAAAAATTTTTTTTATGTTAATGACTTTACTGATATATATAAAATTAAAAAAAAAATGTTTCTTTAAAAAACTTTATTTAAATTAAATTTATCTTTGTTACCTAATCCTTTATTCTTCATTTAAAGATAGGAAACAAGGTTGGCAAAACTTAAAAGCCCATATCGTGATACATATGGTATCATGACCACTGTATCGCGATACGTATCGTATCGTTGGGTAACCTTATCGTTACACCCTTAATATATAGTCATGAATACTAAATCACACATGCACACACACACACAAATGACGGAATATAACATCCTTTATAAACTTTCGTAATCATCATGTTAATTTCCCTATTATGTTGTACCCAGATCTCTAATACGGAAAGCTTCCAAACAATACAGAGCCAATTTCTTTAACAAGAAATTTTGCCATACTTTGATTAGTTGTATAAAATCTAGGAATATCTAAATTATGAATTGCGCTATACAATGGGCATTTAATTACAAAATGAAATTTGTCTTTGATATCATTTAAATCACAGTGCGTGCATTTCCTATCCTGTCTTTCTTTATTATTATGTCTACCTAATTCTATGTTTATTCTATGTGATGAAAGGATGTTTAGTATTTCTCATTTATATATATAATCTGACATTTCGTAAATATTCTTAATATTTTTGTATAAAGATTAAAGTGAACAACTTTCCATTCCCACCCTCCAATTTTATATATAGATATCTCGTAACCTTCTCCTAAATAAAGGTACAAACAGATATATTAACCCTCTCCCTCATAGAGGACACCATAAGAAGACCTATGCGAACAGCATAAAACCAGATCAGCCTGCGAGTAACTCGCAGGCTGATCAGGTTTTATGCTGTTCGCTGCTCCTCAGTGGTCTGGAAATGAGGATTTTGTAATTAAATTTGGTAAGGTTTAACTGTGGTTTTCTGCAGATCAGGCTTTATGTGGTACCTACTGTGTGCGTCAAAATGAGTCTATATGAGGGAAAGGGTTAATAGAGTTTGGGTATTCCCATACATCATTGAAATCTGACTGCTGCAATAAAGATCGTACCACTGAGATCCAATTTACTGCATTGTCATTTCTAGCCAGATCTAAATATTGGTAATTTAATAATGTCTGAATAGTGCAATTTTTGTATTTTTTGATGTGTAATTTAAGAAAATATTTAATTATTCTAGCATGCCGCTCTATGTACAGAGGAAACCTCCTTAACTCACTATATAAAGACAGAGTATTGGTTGTTCTCTTTACATTTGAAATCCATTTACAAAATCTTTTTTGAACTCGCTCTAGTACCTCATATTTGCCAAAACCGAATATCTCTGACCCGTAATTAAGTATGGAGATAACATATGAATCAATTAGGCTAAACATTATATGCACCGGTACCTTATTTTCACGTAAGAGTGCTAATAGCGGATTCATTGCCCGAAGGCCTTTACCCGCTAGTGTATTTACAGCTTGCACGAATGAACCACCGGTTGAATATACAACCCCCAGATAATTAAAGGAAGTTACCCTCTCTATGTCCTGTCCATTATATGTCCATCTTTCATTCAAATCCATTTTCCAGTCCTTTTTGAAGACCATTATTTTTGTTTTTTCGACATTTACTGACAAATTCCATTGGCGGCAGTAAGTATTTAAATTATTTAATGATTCTTGCAGGAAATAGCTGCATCATCAGCAAATAATAATAAATAAATGTGATTTGATCTATTGTTATACCTGCATTTAGACTTTGAAGCATATGTGATTCTATATCATTCAAGAAGAGAGAGAATAGGATCGGCAATGTGATTTCACCCTGGAATAATCCAACGTTACTTTCAAAAAATTCTGATAATGAACCTAAATTTTTAACACACATCTTAACTTCATCATACATAGATCTGAAAATGGCTAAAATTGTTTAATTAGCTTATACCATAGGCGATTCCTGTCAATGCATTCGTAGGCTTTTCTAAAATCAATGAAACAACAATTTTTTTATTTTTTTTGATTGTAGTTGCTTTTGTATCAGAGTGTTAAGAATAAAAATTCTTAGACCAGTACATTGTGTTTGAAAAGCCCTGAAAGATTCTTGCTTTGAAGTCTTTTTGTTGTGATTTGTTTGACTTGAGATGTATTTTCACAAATGTGTAGTTTTGTTTCTTGTACATGGATCAAATTCTTTTACTATACCTCATTTTAAATGATATCTATATGAATGTATTTTTCGTTATAATTTTTAAAACAGTTTTGGGAATCCCCATTTGGATGAACGCTCCATTCTGGCTCCCCTGTATCAGTGCTGCAGGTAAGGGTGCCAGTTACCACGTCTTATTTATAAAAGCAGTTTGATCACTTGTGTAGTACTTGTCGTAACTGTAAGTGATAAAACTTAGGATAGTTCATCTGTGGTCATACCCTTCAAAACTGAGGAGAACAAAATGTTAAGTTTCTCTGCATATTAATCATGGTACAATGGTTACTATGTCTGTGCCTTGTTTGATATTTGGAGTACCTCTATATAGTCCCTTCTTCCCTCCATGTTGAAGAGTGTGACCAGAGTTTCCTAAAATGAGTTTTAATAACAACTAAGGTAACCATTGGCTGCAGTATAAAAGGGAAGGGAGATAACTTTGTTTGCTTAAGTAAATCTTTAAAAAAATATGACTGGTTAGTTTGTTATATATGGACTGTCCCTGGTGTCCGAGTGGTTAGAGCATCTGCCTCAGGAGCAGAAGTCTTGCGTTTGATCCCTGGCCGCAACAGACCAAAGTCATAAAAAATGGTACTGTTATAGCTCCCTTCCTTGGCGCTCAGCATATAAGGGTAGTTGCAGGACTGGTTGTCAGGATAATGTGACTGGGTGTGGTGTCATGCCACATGTCTACGGCGTGATAATGCAGTGTGGCAGCACTATATATGTCTCAAGTAGACATCGTCTCCAAATGACTGAAATACTGTCAGTGTGACGTTAGACCCAACAAACAAACAAAATGTTTTATATAGCTATAAATTCATGATCACTAGAGTTTAACTGTGAAAAAGATTGTATTTATATTTTTGTCATTACTGTTCTATTATTTCTTATATTTATAAGAAAGTAACTTATTTGTGTCTATCTTGTTTATTAAACTATTTATTTTAATGTTTAATCACATAATCATCATGAAATGTTTTGAAAGAATATACTTATGACATTTAGAATTATAAATTTATTGCTATTATCAATAGTATATTATTTAGTGTATACACATTTATCCAATGATCCTCTATTTCATTGTCAA
>CM037787.1:57747184-57797184 GCA_021229015.1 Solen grandis | reverse complement strand
GGATACGAGAGAGCACCTGGCTGCGTCTGCTGGTGTTACAGGAAGGGGTCCTCAGCAGTGTGTTAGGGGCCATCCTGTCCCAGGACCCCATATCCCCAGTTCTTAATGACCTTCATCTTGAGGCCATGGACAGGAGGCTGACCCACATACTGACCACGGTCAAGGACTGTATTGCCAAATATGGCGCTTATGCTGTCCTTATTAGACATAGATAGCAGACGACATTTTCAACTTTCTAGATTTTTCTGTTATATATATTCTGATGTTGAAAATATCAAAATTTTTGTTAAAGACATTTCCTTTATTTTTCCAGCATTGTTATTTTATATTTTGTAAAGGATGTCCATCTTTGGAATCATTTTATGAAAGTTACCTTTTTTATCACCAGGATTGTAAAGGATGTGTTGTTGGTGTTGTTGATTGTAAAGGAAGTTTTTATGAGCAATTTATATAGCTACAAAATTTACCATACCATATATACTGTATAGGGCTTTAGTTAAAGTTTAATTTCGCTGTCACTTTTTTTTCTCAAAAAAGCAGTATTGTGCTGGATCTGAAGTTTGCAAAACTGAAACAAAAACATATTATTAATTATATGAAATTCAGGTTAATTTCTCTATTTACTGTTCACTTTTGATGGATTTTGATTTGATTTTTTCAAAAGGGCAAATATTGTGAATAAAAAACACCATGAAATTAAGAGCCTTTACAGTATGTGATCTGTACATGTACAGATCTTTAAATATCATTCCAAATTCAAGTCTGGTATAGGGGTATACAGTACTGGAACCCCCTTGTCTGTCCATCTGTATGTCTGTCCTCTCTTTGTTGACACAACCATTTTTCATCCTCTCTTCTTTCATTCAATGGATTTTTGTCACCATTTGTATATTAACATCACATGTTGTTTAGATGTGCATTAGGATATACAGTTGTATGTTTATTTATCTCTCTATTATCACACAGTGAATTTGGGCTTTGCCCTGTCCACCCTGTAGTTGTATGTTTTATTAACTCTCTATTATCACACAGTGAATTTGGGCTTTGCCCTGTCCACCCTGTAGTTGTATGGGTTTTTTAACTCTCTTTATTATCACACAGAGAATTTGGGCTTAGCCCTGTCCCACCCTGCTGTACAAAGAGCTCAGTACTGTAAAATCATTAATTTTTGTACATTGGTCATGTACTAAATAAAATGCTATGGCTACATTAATTTGTAGATTCATGACCTAGAAAGCGTTTGATCTATGAAATGAATGGTTTTTGTAGGGTTCAAAATTTATGGATAAAAACTATCGACAAAACAACGAAAATTAGTGTCCAACAAAAATTCATGATTTTACAGTATATATTTTTTTTCTAATACTGTCGAATTAAGGTGGTGTAGCTGGGGTATGCATTATTCTCAAAGATAGCTCTAGTTGTGTTTTCTATATCTGGTACCAGTTTATTAGTCCCCTACCGGTGTTTACATGGGAGGGGACTATAGATTTGCCCTCAGTCTGTCTGTCCCTCTGTCTGTCTATCCGTTCATCCGAAAATCTGGATCCCGCGATATCTTAAAAACCGTTTAGGAGAATATTTTGAAACTTGGTATATGAATAGATGGCAGTATTGAGATTCTGCACATCACTTTGTTGTTGTTTTTCTGGGACCAAAACTCTGGTTGCTATGGTAACTGAAAAATTATGCACCTCACCGGTAGGGTACTCATGTGTTGCGTGTAACACCAGTTACTTGTCTTTAAGAGAAAAGTGCTGGTAGGGGTATTTTCTTTAACCCTTTCCCTCATATAGACTAATTTTGACGCACTCAGTAGGTACCACATAAAGCCTGATCTGCAGAAAACCACAGTTAAACCTTACCAAATTTAATTACAAAATCCTCATTTCCAGACCACTTAGGAGCAGCGAACAGCATAAAACCTGATCAACCTTGCAGGCTGATCTGGTTTTATGCTGTTCGCATAGGTCTTTTCATGATGTCCTCATGAGGGAAAGGGTTAAACCAATATTGTGACAGATTTAGTGTTGTTTAAGGTAGAAGATAATTGCATAGCCAATACATGTTATTTTAAGCATACAATAACTGGTTGTGATGCCAATGAAATAAAGGTTTGTTTAGTCATTACCCTGATCAAAGTTGTCATTGTTAAAGATACTGATAAAGCGGTGATTCCAAGTTAAATTAAGTTTGTGATATATTTGTTCTAATCCAGAGCTGATATTCAAACAAATGTGTTTACCACATTACTGGGGCCATGCATATTTCAGTATTTCTATTAACAACAGTCAGCATTTGCCATGGGAATTGTAATCAGAAATCTGTTTTTATAATCTGATTGTATTAGCAAAGATTTACATTCCTTTTCTGTTTTAAAACGGATATCTGTAAATGGCTGTGGTGAATTTTACAGTGTTATGCAAGTCTGTAGTGAAATTGATGACAGGACTATCTTTAATTACTGATACATATTATTGGATTTACTGTATAACCCTTTCCCTCATAGAGGACACCATGAAAAGACCTATGCGAACAGCATAAAACCAGATCAGCCTGCGAGTAACTCGCAGGCTGATCAGGTTTTATGCTGTTCGCTGCTCCTCAGTGGTCTGGAAATGAGGAGTTTATAATTAAATTTGGTAAGGTTTAACTGTGGCTTTCTGCAGATCAGGCTTTATGTGGTACCTATTGAGTGCGTCAAAATGAGTCTATATGAGGGAAAGGGTTAACTTATTCATTTTAGCCCACAACTATGGGTGCAAAATACAAAAGATAGAGGGGAAAATATCACTTAAATTTGCAAGTGAAAATGGGACCCTTTCAATATGTTGACTTTTCTCTAGATATTGTAAGGGCTGCATGAGTACCCTTTAGAGAAAATGCTGTTGTTTGTTGTTCCTAGGAGTTTAAACATCTTTCTTACAGTGCTCTCAAATGGGTATGTCAAATATCATGATGGGCATTTGAAATAATTTTATTTTTGTGATCCAGATTTTTCCCAGTGGACATATAGGATCTGATATGAATTGTTATTTCATAGATTGATAACATTTCCATGAACGAGTTTAGTAAAATTTGATATGAAATGACAATTCATGTCAGATTCTTTTTATCATATGACCTATAGTGCCAGTAAAATGCGAATATAACAACTAACAAACAAACAAATGAAGGAACTGACTGTGCACAAATTACTTTTGTAATCTAACACCAAAAAATAGTTTCAAATAATAACTGAAAATAATGATTTAACATATGTATTTCTTATACATTTTCAACATCATATGAATAATGAATCAAACACATTTGATCCAGCTGTTCGAGTTCAACACACTATTCATACATATAGAATACACGCGCGTGACGCGGAGTGATGTAATTCGCCGTAAAAGTTATATGTAACGTGTTTAATATAAGAAAATACGTTAGGGTATACAACACCGGAAACAGCTGTTTAAGCACAATGTCATAGGAAAAAATAATATATTAACTGTTTACTTCACATATATACATTTTGATGCCCTGGCAGACAGAACAGACCCAGATCAGACAGCTCCTTGTAGAGAGATATTGTAGATCTGATTCTACACAGTCTGCACGGCAAAGAAATAAACATGTTTCATATACCATTTTAAGTTCTGTAAATTAATATTCATCAAATTAATATTTGTAATAATATTCATAAGGTAAAGGGTTTACATATTCTTGTTAAAGTTTTGGCTATTGTATGTTATATGTTTAAATGTATTCACTGATGATTGTTATTTTATAAAGGTCCCTGGTTGTTCTTACTGTGAAACGCTTTTGAGCAAGTTTGTCAAAATGTCTGGTACCATAGATGGGTGTAATTTTTTTTTTATCTCATATGAGATGTCATAGCACTTGCGCAAAGCAATTCAATTGCAAATGACTAAGTTGTCAAAACATTATTTTTGGTCCCGATTTCGTTCCTTCTTATTTTAACTAAAAATAAAGTGTTTAATCCGAATTTCGCTAATTTCGATTTTTTCGCTATTTAGAAGTAAAAATCCCAGTCCCAAGGTCGCAATTTCGAATATTCGTTATTTCGAAGTTTTCAGCTTGGTCCCAAAGAATTCGATTTAACGAGGTTCTACTGTAGTTATTAGAACTTACCAGGATCAAAATAGTTTATATAGTATATTCATGCTTTATGTAAGGTCTGGTATCACCTACTTTTCTAATGTTACTCCATATTTGTTGGTCATTAGCGCATATTGCAAGCACTGTAAATGGTATTCCACATTCCATAAATAAGGTCCAGTAGTCCACTCAAGACCTATCTAGGACTCTTCTTTTTACCAGTATAGAACCAGATCAAGCTGCCAGTAACTTGCAGGCTGATCAGGTTTCATACTGTTAGCAACTTCTCTGTATCTTGGAGAGTTCAGAACACCGCAGGGTTGTTTTTCCAGCTGGTTTTATAGCTGAGATTCAGCTATATTCCCAATACCAGAAAGTATATATATTTTTCCCAATTTTAATGTAAAAATTCCCATTTAATACACTTAGAGAAAAAAAAAAGGTTGATTTGGTCAAAAAGTAGCAAATTTAAAGACTTTTCCACAGTGGCAGTTTTAAAACATGATTGTTGATAAATGTATCAATATATCCTTTGCACTACTCCCAAAATTTGTTGTAATTTCTTTATTTATTTTCTTAATTTTTTTTGTGCAATTTATAACAACTTCCCAATTTGAAGGATATGGGTTTTCCCTAAACAGTAGGGAAAAATCCCTGCTCTGTAAAACCTGTTCAAAGGAAACTTACTTTTCATTATGATCTGTTTTTAGCTCACATGAGCACAACGTGCTCAAGGTGAGCTTTTCTGATCGCCTTTTGTCCGGCGTCCGTCGTCCGTGCGTGCGTCCGTGCGTGCGTGCGTCCGTGCGTGCGTCCGTGCGTGCGTCCGGCGTCAACAATTGCTTCAAACAACATCTCCTCCTAAACCGCTTGGCCAATTTGAAAAATATTTTGCAGGAATGTTCCTTGGATGAAGCTCTACTAAAGTTGTATAAATGGTTCTGGTCCATTGCATAATTAGGTCACAGGAGCTAAAAATAGATTTTAAAAATGCAAACTTTGAAAATCTTCTTCTGCAAAACTGCAAGGCCTAGAGCTTAGATATTTGGTATGTAGCATTATCTTATGGGCCACTACCAAGATTGTATAAATCATAGCCCTATGGTGATAAATGACCCCGCACCAGGGGTCACTTGTTTTACATAGAGTTATATGAAAAATCTTAAAAAATCTTCTTCTATGAATCCATAAGGCCTAGAGCTTAGATATTTGGTATGTAGCATCATCTTATGGGCCACTACCAAGATTGTACAAATCATAGCCCTATGGTGATAAATGACCCCGCACCAGGGGTCACTTGTTTTACATAGAGTTATATAGAAAAATCTTAAAAAATCTTCTTCTATGAATCCATAAGGCCTAGAGCTTAGATATTTGGTATGTAGCATCATCTTATGGGCCACTACCAAGATTGTACAAATCATAGCCCTATGGTGATAAATGACCCCGCACCAGGGGTCACTTGTTTTACACAGAGTTATATAGGAAAATCTTAAAAAATCTTCTTCTATGAATCCATAAGGCCTAGAGCTTAGATATTTGGTATGTAGCATCATCTTATGGCCACTACCAAGATTGTACAAATCATAGCCCAATGGTGATAAATGACCCCACACCAGGGGTCACTTGTTTTACATAGAGTTAAATAGGAAAATCTTAAAAATCTTCTTCTATGAATCAATAAGGCCTAGAGCTAAGATTTTTGGTATGTAGTAGCATCTAATGGTTCATTACAAAGATTTTCAAAGTCTTGGCCCTACGGTGATAAATGACCCTGCACCCAAGTCTTCTCTGAAACCATATGGCCCATTGCTTAGATATTTGGTGTGTAGTATTGTCAGGGGTAAAATGTTTTAGATTAAGTTATATCAGAATCCTTGTCTGTTTAAAAACCTTGTAACCGTGTACAATGTGTAAATGGCTTTGTGTATAATTCTTTTCAGTATATAATTTTAAAAATTTTTTTACCATTCTGCAGTATACCTGTACCATAGTGTACAATGTGTAAATGGCTTTTCTGCAGTATACCTGTTCCATAGTATACAATGTGTAAATGGCTTTTCTGCAGTATACCTGTACCATAGTGTACAATGTGTAAATGGCTTTTCTGCAGTATACCTGTTCCATAGTGTACAATGTGTAAATGGCTTTTCTGCAGTATACCTGTACCATAGTGTACAATGTGTAAATGGCTTTTCTGTAGTATTCCATGGCATAAAATGCCTCCCATATTTTATCAATGGCCTATTTATTGAGTGACAATTTGTCGGGTATTATTGCATATTACTTTCATCCTAATTCATAAAGTGATTTACCATATAACATCGTAATTTCACTGAAAACAACTTTAGACCCTCTTGGAAGGTTTTGGAAAAGTTATTTTGGAAAAGTCCTGAGATGAAATAGAATATCTACAGGACTGTGTTCTTCTGAGATCTCCATGTGTCTTCAACAAACTTCGCCCCCTGAAACCTGGCAGGGTCATTCGGATTTTCATGTGAGGAAGCCTTCCAGCTGGCTTGCGGTAGGTCGATGGTTCTAACCGGATGCCTCCGTGCTTCGGGGTCTTCCTCCACCTGTAATTAGCTGGACGTCGCTATATGACTGAAATACTGTCGAAGCGACGGTAAACTCAAATAGTCAAGTCAAGTCAAGCTAACAAACTTCTGTATAATGTCTGTAGAGTTTGAAATTGTAGTAATGAATGAAAAACAATTTCTACCAGACAGTCTTTACCAAGGTTATATAATTATAAAGTATGTCAAAAATGTGAAGGACAGTAATGAAAATAATATGCTGCATATCATTATGTAGAAAAACTTCATTTGTATTTTTTGGCAGGCTATTATTGTGAAATATATGTTTTAAGGAATAATGTTGAAGCAGAGAATTTTGAGTGTACAATCTTGGACTTAAAAAACATATCAAAACTAATATTAAGAATTTTCTGATAAAATATTACACATTAAGTTGGAAGATGTTTGTGCATAAAGATTGTTTTAGCTATTTATATGATATTACATTTCTCTTTGTGTGTGTGTGTGTTTTATCATGCTAATAAGTTACTAATAATTCATGAATAAGAACAAATTTATTTATTTTTTTTATTAAATGACACCGGTAATGTTATTTTTGTGATCAAAATCATGACATAATCATGTTTTTCTGTAAATACAGGTGGGATTAATTGTCATTTATTAACCCTTTCCCTCATATAGACTTATTTTGACGCCCTCAATAGGTATCACATAAAGCCTGATCTGCAGAAAACCACAGTTAAACCTTACCAAATTTAATTATGAAATCCTCATTTCCAGACCACTGAGGAGCAGCGAACAGCATAAAACCTGATCAGCCTGCGAGTTACTCGCAGGCTGATCTGGTTTTATGCTGTTCGCATAGGTCTTTTTTCCTCTATGAGGGAAAGGGTTAAGGTAATAATTCATTGTCTTCTTAGTCATGTACAGGAATGGCAGAATGTGTTCCTATGTAATCTTGGGCATTATGTATTACTTAGGAAAAAGTATTGTTGTTGGAATTCAAGCCAGAGATATAACATTTCAGGACCAGATAACTTATATTTGAGGATTTTGAAAAAAGATTCATTGTAAAGGGGTGGGGGGCTTATTGTGAAATAGGAGATGTAACCCTAATGTGGGGTTGTGGGGATATAAAGTAGCAAACGCAACTAACTGGTTCTAACTGGTTTTGATATCAGTTTTGTTTTTATGGCCATTTTTATTTTTTGGTAAATTATACATTGTAATTATAAATTTTTTTATTTTAAATAAAGGTACATATGTTTATAGAGCACATTACATATATAAGTACATTTGTATATAAATCTTATATAATACACGGACCATCCTTTAATCATAATATGTCCTTACCCTGCATTCTTCACCTTTATGTTGTAAATGACCTTTGTGAGAGCGAGCTTAGCCAGGGTCCAATTTTGTATACATAATTTGAATAACAAAAGTTGCACGTAAAATGTGCCATATTCCAGTGAAAACGCAATTGTTTAACAGCATTTATTTATTTAATACATTTAATTTTCCTGATATTATAACATATAAAGTTTATTTTGTACATAAAAGTTATTATGTATTGTTTCATAAAAGTACTTCCTGTTGTATTGACAGTAAAAAAATGTGATGATAGAAGTGATAATGATGATGATGATAATGATGATGATGATTACATGTAACTTAGACATTTTTGCATTTATATATAAAAACTAGGAGATTAGTCTTTGAAGCTGTATGAAACAAATTAAGACATTGTTCCCTTGTGATGTCATAGACACTGATTAGAAAGTTACACTGTTTGTTTTGTAAATTATGAACCCATACTTTTTTTCCTTTAACCCTTTCCCTCATAGAGGAAACCATGAAAAGGCCTATGCGAACAGCATAAAACCAGATCAGCCTGCGAGTAACTCACAGGCTGATCAGGTTTTATGCTGTTCGCTGCTCCTCAGTGGTCTGGAAATGAAGATTTTGTAATTAAATTTGGTAAGGTTTAACTGTGGTTTTCTGCAGATCAGGCTTTATATGATACCTATTGAGGGCGTCAAAATGAATATATATGAGGGAAAGGGTTAATGTGCATTTATTTTTTGTGCATATATCTATAACAGAATTATTCAATCCGAAAATATGAATTTTAAGAGCTCTTTAATGGTGTATACATTTTTTGTTTTTGGTGCACAAAAAAATTAAATCATAAGAATATGAAATTCTATGTAATTCATATAAAAAAAACCTTGAATTTACCTTTAAAACCGGAATTTGGGCTTAAATGCTGAACTTGTCAAAATGCTTATGGCCAGTTTCATTATTATATTTAACAATGTATTTTTAATCAGTGTGCCAAAATTTGTGAGATCTGATGAGTGGATCAGATCAATTGTTGACTGTTTTATTTTATGATTTAACTTTTTTTCATGCTAAAATACACTAGCCAAATAAATGGTGAAAGCTAAACCTCTGTAGTTTATTCTTTTTTTAGCCATTAAATTTTTATACACCCTACATAACAAGGACAGAGGGCTGTATAAGAATCACACTGCTCCATGATTGGTATATGAATCACCATCAGTGATTGCTCAATGATACATTTGGCCTGGTACCAGGATAATGTGACTGGGCGTGGTATCATGCCACATGTCTCTAGCATGATACTGTAATGTGGCAGCACTATATATGTCTCAAGTAGACATCGTCTCCAAATGACTGAAATACAGTTGGCATAAACAAACTTCTTTGACATTTTTCCATATTCTTCCATTAATGTACTGGTTCCGCTCTGGAATATGACCTTTATTGCAGTGACAGACTATGTATAATCGGTATGATACCACAGGCACACCTAGCCCAGGTAAAACATCACTAATTTATTCATTGGACCATTCAAGTAAACTATGTAATGACACCTTATGACACGGGTTTGTTGCAGCCAGTAATGAATGGTTTAATGGGTTGGGGGTGGGGGCTGAATTCTTGAAAGTTACTAACCTCTGGAATTCCAAGTGTTTTTGGCAGGGTCACTCAGTTTTTCATGTAAGGAAACGTTCCAAATGGATTGTGGGTAGGTTGGTGGTTCCTCCTGGATACCTCTGTGCACTTGGGGGGTCATCCTCCACCCTCCCGGGCTCTCCGGTTTCCTCCCACAATAACGACCTTATACGCCACCACCATGGCCATCGAGAGTGATTAACATGAGTTATGATAACTTGTTTCGTAATCAGTGTAAAATATATCAAGCTAAAATTTTAATTAGACATCGCTTTATACTGATATCCACAACGACAATATAGACATGTTTTCTTTAATCCCAGAAATTGTTTATTACCATGTACTTTTTTTTCTTCTTTTTAGTGGGGTTGCTGTTGACTTTTAATTAATTAACTAATTAAACGGCGTCTTCTAGGTTTGGAATATATTGTGGTTACTTAAACTTCCTGGTACAATGTAACGTAAATTTGAAAGATATATTTAAGTAACGTTGACGAAAATAGTATAACACAGAAACCTTGCATTTTATGTATAATGTTTATGTCTCATCATAAACCTACTAAATATACATGTGTATTAATAGGTCCGTGGTAAAACTAATGATAAGAGGAGAGAGAGAGAGAGAGTCAATCAAAATTAGACAAAGAATCGATCCGTCAACGTTATCTTATTAAGAGAGGTACCGTGTAAGCGTCAGAGCGTAAAATGAGTTTATAAATTGACATTGATTTAAATTGAATGTGCGTGTGAACTTTGGATAAAATAAGATAAATGTATAGGTTTCTACGGTTAATTACAAGTTTCTAGTATTATTTACCACCATTTTAAATATTTACATCTATTACGAAACAAGTTGTCACAATCAATATAAATCACTCTCGGTATGGCTCTGGTGACGACGTATGCGGTCTTTTTCTTCTTTTTTTTTAATTATTTTTTATTTTATTTTAATATTTTTTGTGAGAAGCAAAGCACGTTGATCACCATTATAAACTATTGATCATACTAAAATTTACCTTTTAGGTAAATGGTACACACATGCAGGCAATTGAACTGTAGTTTGGTCTTCTGTGGCCTATTGTTTTGACTCAAAATCAAAATTTTCAGCAATATGCATGCATTACTATACTTCTCAGCCTAGTCAGTGTCACTTCGGTTTGTAATTTGTACCTTTGTAACTCAATTTTGTATGTAACATTATTTCAACACCAAAACACAACTTAACCACAAACTTTTGTATAAACCCTAACCTGAAGTAAAATATTAGTATACCTATTACACCTGGCAAAACACGAGTTGGCTACCCCTTGGAAAGAGAGAGGGACGGAGGGGGCCTTGCGTTATTATCTTAGTGGGGTATTCCGTATGTGACTTGTACCTCACTATTACGGTTTATACCTCGTTCTGTGAGGCACAATTTTCCTAGCTATACCTCGATATGTAATTCAACATTGAAAATGACCATTATTTCAGCCCCAAACCAAATACAAACACTGCCCACAAACAGTAACCCTAATCCCAACCCAACCCCTTACCCTGACCCAAACACCGAAATACACAAATCGATGTACACGATTTTTACCTCTCTCTCTCTCTTACACACACACGTTCGATTTTGAAAGTGTATTACAATTTCAATTTTATTAATGAACATCACTGCTAGATAAGGTACGAAAGTCTTAGGTTCTTGCGATATCGAGTTCCGAGAGTTGTCGATCCTTTTGCAGCAATCCAATGAAGGGCATAGAAGTTATGGCATATTTTTAAAGGTCAACCTGAGCGGACGCCTGACGCCGTCTGACCCCCGCCTGGACATCATCAATTTAGAGGACGGAATTTTTCGCTGAAAACCCCATCCAAAAATATATAATATTTTCCCTATTTCTGTTATTTATCTCCCTATTATTTCAACATACATTTTTTCTCGGATGATAACTATTATAAATCGAACCCTAAAAAATGAAAGAGTGTCACGTGGTCACAACGATATCGCGGTGGGGTATACAGTGTCATATTTCACCCTTGCCTCCTTAACAATATAAATTCACCATACCAGTGTACGGGCTCCATCGCCCAAATCAACAATGGCCTTTTCTTAACATTTCAATAAATGTTTTCTATGCACGTAAGTTACATCGGTATTCAATAGGGTATTGATTTTTTTGTGAATTCGAAATATGATTTAATATGATTGATGACAAATTTAATTGTATTGATTTCTAACTTACAAATGTAATATAAGGTTTCAACAGTTCAGTCGGTCTACCCACCTAACTTTCATGTGTTAACAATCTATTTATTTGTTTTCATTAAACTTTGAGATGAGACGTTTCTTCAATGCGAAAAAAAAAACTGAATAAATTTTGGGAATTTAACCTGTGTATAAACGACGAAATAAATACATTAAGTGCAGTGACATGAGGGCTTTTAATTTCCCTGTTTATCTCTGTATTTTTGTTGGGGTTTAAATGGAAAGACAGGAATATATCTAATTGGATTTTTACTCCTACTTTATCTTTTTCTATGCATACAAAGTTCCCAACATGCCGAAGATATGCAAATGCAGTTTAAATTAACTTTCTAATCTGAATGCGTGGATAAGAAATAAATTCAATTTCGCTCACTCTGTTCGGATTGAAAGATGGCGCCTGTAGCAACAAGCGCTGACTCGGAAAGATTCTCGTCTGCTTCCAGTGATTGGCTCAAACGTTTTGATTTAAATTTTGACACGGACCGGTTCGACTCCCGGACGAAATTTTACGACAATGGAGTGTCAAAATCAAACGATTTTAATCGGAAGTCGGGAGACAATTTTTGGAGTGGCCATTCGAGTGTTGCTAATGGATACGAGTCGAAATTGCAGCAGCACCAGAGTCCCTACTATGAGGATGCGTATGAACAGCACGTGCAGGGGTCACGTGATAAAAGCCCAGTTTCTGAGGTCAAGAGAAATGGCAGACAAAGTATGGAACATCCAACAAAGGTTTATGGAGAAATCACCAGGTAAATGTATTTTTCAAGTTGATTGCTTGTTGCTTAGTTTTGTTGTATTCTATGTCCCATCGACAGCTTGTATTGAACGTGATTTTGAAACTATATCTACTTGAAGCATACCGGTATAGGAGTATATGCAGTACCACACCGTCAACATATGGCATGACACAACTCTCAAACTACTATATGTAAGTTCAGACCACATCCGGTTTGAATTTACCATACAATTTATATAAGCATTTAAGGGGTGGGGTGGGGGTGGGGTCATAACTTTTGTATGTCGCAACTTTGGACCTAACCCGCAACAACCGTTTGTTAATTCTATACTATCTGTCAGAGAGAGAGAGAGAGAGAGAGAGAGAGAGTGTGTGTGTGTGTTTTGTATAACGTTCCCAGCGAGGTATCCTATGTGTGACTTATGGTGGCATATTTCTGCCAGCCACTTATCCACTTAGCTATGTTGAAACTTTTCTGAAAAATTGTCACATATTCAGTTATTATCTGGCAAGTAGAAAACTTTCAAGTTATCCACTTAGGTATCTTAACAGGATTAAATTGTCTGTTAGTGCCCACTACTGCCAAACACATATTCACTTAGGTTAACTGGATATCATGCTTTTTTTCCAGTTAATTATGTGAAAAAATGCTTGTTATCCACATAATTTAACAGACTAACTTGTAAAAGGGCGAGATATCCAGTTATCTTAAGTGAATATATTGCTGGCAGTAGTGGGCACTAACAGGCAGTTTTGTTCTGTTAAAATACCTAAGAGGATAACACGAAAGTTTTCTACTTGCCAGATACTAACTGAATATGTGACAATTTTTCAAAAAAGTTTCGACATAGCTAAGTGGTTAGTTAAGTGGCTGGCAGAAATATGCCACCATAATGACTCGTACATCACCATTATTGTTTTGTACGTATGTAGAATGATGTCATAGCGTGGTATAATTTTCCTAGGTATACCCCGGTATGACTGACCATTATTTCAGCCCCCAAAACCAAACTCAAACACTACCCACAAACAGTAACCCAAACCCTTGGCTTTAACACCGAAATATACAAACCGAGGTACGAGATTTCTACCTCACAAGGTCATTTTTACACACACACACACACACACACACACACACACACACAGTGATAAGAATCAAATATAACGGATTTATAATTATCAACCATTAGCGTCTCCCTTCATGGTGCTCTGGAAATAAATAAATAAATAAATAAATAAATAAATAAATAAATTTGCTCCTGAGTTGGACCAATACCTACTGCCTTGGAAGGATCTTAAAAAAGTCACGACCCTAGTCGCGGATTGAACTCACAACCCCTGGACCCGTTGTCTTAACATAAATTATTATAAATACCAAACATACCAAAAAAAAAAACCACATGCAGTGCCTTCTTTTGTACATACAGAACTGTGAAATGCACGGTAAGTCAAATTGCATTTTAAGCCTAAATTTGAAAATTATTTACGATTTGTCATTGAGATATGTCACTTAGCGTCAAATCATCAAAAGTTAGGACGTTTTATTGATATACACGAGTATATAAGACTCAATCTGATTACGTTGTTTGGGTGGTGTAAAAAATACATATGTACCTCATGTTTTGATTGTCTGGATTTTACCATTGCTACGATAAAATTTTGGTCACAATGATAGCGACGTAAAGCTGTATTAGAATGCATAATATATTCTGTATTTAAAGGAGAGGGGGGTGCATAAAAAGATCGAATTGGAATGAGCGAAATAGAAAGTGCAGAGAGGGTGAATAATTTGAGGCGGGGAAGTGGTGAAAGAAAGTCAAAGGGAGGTAGGGGTAGTGAGTTTAGAAAGGGCAAAAAAATTAAATGATGAATCTTTGTGAAACTGAGAGAAAAAGAAAAATACTAGCTAAGTAACTATAGAAGGTAAAGAGAAAAGGCTATGCATGAGAGCCCACGACCAGGATCATGCTTTTGATTGAGACCTTGACTATACAGTTAAGGTCGATGAGTTCGCAATGTGCGAATAGTCTGTATTGTGCAAAAGCTAGAGGATAAACTACATATTCTCACCTTTTATGTCTTACTGATAATAACTTTCGACCGGGTTTGAAATTGTATCTTTTTTTTTTTTTTTTTCCTAAGTAAAAATAATCTTCTTTTGAGAATTCGATATTTACTTGTGTTATAATATATACAAAGTATGTTTCCTTCAAGAGGCTCAACAAAATACAGATAATTAAATCAGTATTTTCAAAATAGACTCTGATTTGCAAGTTTATTTCACAAACGTAAGAGAATCGTTCTCATGGAAACAGCCCATGGGTGAAGTTTTGGAGATGAAATACTATGTTCCATCAAGAGATAAATCAATATCTCACAGTGTGGGTGATATAAATCTGCCGGAACTACTTTTTTTTTTACTTATAAAGCGTATGTATATGGATATGTAGCAGCAGTTAACATGAAATAAAATAACATTCATTTGTTTTGAGTGAATATGGACTATATCTCATCTCGAATGAAATACAATTTTCACATTTGCAATGAGATATATTCCATATACACTCAAAACAAATATTTTCAAGATAATAGAACCCTGTTCTCGCTACACTTGCTTCGTCCTTCTAATGTCAGTAGAAATGTTTTAACAGACTCTATCCTATACTAAGTTCTCCTCTTTAGCAAATATGTCTAACCTGCAAAATGCGAACTAAGGTCGATAATTTCTCAATATGAAACTGTTATGCAAGAGCAAGTTTTCTATAGAAATAATATATGATCACGTATAATAATGATATTTTATTCATGGAAAGTTTGTATTAACGTGCTCAATGTATCTATGGATTGATTACATGCATCTGTAGTTCATGTTTGTTAATCAAATATCAATAATGGTTCGCATTATTGGCACTACACCCTGTGAGTTAGCGTAATCCGGCTCTGTGATTTGTGTTTATATATTTTCAGACATAGAGGGTCGCGCGCCATAGGAATTCTGTGAACAGTCGCTATTAATCATTTATCAATGTACTAGCATTATTTTTCTGTTTGTCTACTTGTCTATATAAAAACAACATAATATGAAAACAACAGCAACAACAAACGTTTAATAAACATTTTTTTTTTAATCTCAGAAAATTCAAATACAGACATACATGTTAGATGGATGGCCAGACTTGCAGACAGACGTACTGACAACAAACGAATGGATGGATGGAATGGTTGATTGATCTTGCCAGTCAATCGTTCTTAATTATGCACATTCATATTCATAATCATTCTTGTTTGTCGCTGAGATATCACAAAAGGTTCCAGGAAATGTCGGCCCTGTGTTACATTATGCCGTGTATTTGTTTATTCACTTATAATATTTTAAGTAGGGATGCTATGCATGTGTCACCAAGTGACTTCATGGATTCGGTTTGACGTAAATGTGAAAACTAAACAAATATCAGCGGATACGTTAAGTTCAATATAGACAGATGTCCCCGTTACTTTTTTCTTCCTTTAAGACCGTCACGACGGCTCCTGTGTCAGTCCTGGCACCAGTACCATGTTAAAGCTTGAAAACGTCGACCCTAACTTTGACTCGAACTCGCATTCGTAACTTTCATGAACATAACCGATAAACCACGTACGGGTCGCCATTTCATTAATTACTAAATAACTAAATGTGTTTTTATTTTCAGGCCATGGACGCCAGTGTTTGCACTTTTGGAGCATAAATATATTGACAAAAAGCCGGTAAGATTTGTTTTAACACATTTTTGTGTGAACAGTTTTAGGAATTGAAACATAGTTATATATTCATACTTAAGTTTTAAACTCAGTTCCTAGATAGAATCCAAAATATGTATAATGCCTTTCTCTGTGCTGACCGGATAAGCTTGTATAAAAGACTAAGTGTTTGTTCTACTATACGTGTATATACTCAAACGCAAAAGAAACTGTGCCTGTTTGTTTTACGCATAACTATAGTTATATTGGTCCAAACCGTTTAAAATGCAATGATGTTTGTCTATCAAACAATGGGCATATTCCGGCCACTTTTGCTGAAGTTTACGTAACGCCTCAAAAAAAAAAAAAAAAAAAAAAAAAAAAAATAAATAAATAAAAAATAAAGAAAAGAAAAACGTTTTGCACGATTTGGCCTTGCACTGTCTGAATAAATGTGAAATTGGTAAAAAAATGTTTCAATACTTTCTTCCAAGTACTAATAGAAAGAAAAACACAAAAAAAATGATTTTGTTTTCAAAACTTGCAATGCCGCGACTTTCTGATCGTCAACGTATTGGGGCTTTGATGGTGTTAGTAGAGGTGATTCCGTCGATGGTGTCGCACTGGCATTAAATTGCCACAGATACACTGTAAGGTATATTCGGTCAAGGTTTCAGCAAACTGTGTCAGTTCGTGATCGTCCTCGAACTGGCAGGCCTCGTGTAACCGACGTCAGATTAGACCGTCATTTAGAATTGACGCGTACAAGACGTCGTTTCCAAACTGCTACTGCTACAGCGAGACAGTACGGTAAGTAGAGACACCTTTCTATGGCGTCTTCGTCACTTTGTCCGACCCATAAGACTTAGGGCGAGCCTACGTGGGAAACGTGCTCTTGTCATCGCAATACCCGAAAGACCTGGACACGACAACATTTACGTTGACAAAGGTGTCAGTGGAATAGAGTCGTCTTTTCTGGCGAATCTAGATTTAATGTAAGTCACCACGATAGAAGGGTGAGAGTATTCCGAAGAAGCGGAGGGGTTGGGTATGGTGGCTGATTTCTGCCATTTCGTGTTGTCGTGTCTTCGCCCCGAAAGGCGAAAGGCGAAATAACGAAAACATGCCATATTGTCGTTTTTGAAGACACGACAACACGAAACATGTCAGACGAAATAACGAAATTTTAACAGGCGAAAGGACGAAATGTTTCGCCTTTGAATGTTTCGTGTCCGCGGGTCGAAACCTTTCGTGTTGGCGCCCTTTGTTTGTCGTGTCTTCGTGTCTTCGCCCCGAAACGCGAAAGGCGAAATAACGACAATGTTGCAGATTTCGTGTTGTCGTCCTTTCGCCTCGAAAGGCGAAAGTCGAAATAACGAAAATGACAACGCTTCGGGTTTCGCCTTCCGGTAGATATGCGCAGAACGTTTACATCAAAACCGTACAAAAATTAGATACATGTATATTTACAACATCCATGATACGGAAAATATATTTGGAAGCTTTAGTGAAAACATATTTCAATTGTAGCATAACTGAACCGCTTGAAACTCTATTTATTGTTCAGGCACATTAACTTATAATGATTTAAAAAAAGCTAACATAAATTTATACTTATACGTAAGCATATACATATAATGTGTATTAAAACATCAATTTTATTACTCAAAAGGATATTATCGGCGTATATATTCTGCTTCAGTGAAATAAAGCTATCTTCACCTGGCATTGTTGATATTTACAGCAAGTATGCATATGTGTAAACGTTCTGCGCATGTCTACCGGAAGGCGAAACCCGAAGCGTTGTCATTTTCGTTATTTCGACTTTCGCCTTTCGAGGCGAAAGGACGACAACACGAAATCTGCAACATTGTCGTTATTTCGCCTTTCGCGTTAACAAGGGCGCCAACACGAAAGGTTTCGACCCGCGGACACGAAACATTCAAAGGCGAAACTTTTCGTCCTTTCGTCTGTTAAAATTTCGTTGTTTCGTCTGACATGTTTCGTGTTGTCGTGTCTTCGCCCCGAAAGGCGACAGGCGAAATAACGACAATATGGCATGTTTTCGTTATTTCGCCTTTCGGGGCTAGGAAACGACAACACGAAATGGCAGAAATTAGCCACCATAGTTGGGGGAGGTGTAGTAGAGAGAAACTAGCTTGGCGGGGACAGTGCCATGGTATGGGGTGGAATCATGGGAGACAGGAAAACTGATCTGGTCATTGTGAATGGCAATCCCAGCACAGCCGAGTACATAAATCAATCCTCCACCTGTAATTAGCTGGACGTCGCTATATTATTGAAATACTATCGCAGCGACGGTAAACCCCAATACAACAACAACAACAACAACATAAATCAAGTTTTAAGACCAGTAGCTGTTCCATTTATTCACCCAGCATGCTCCCGCCACACTGATTCATGACAACGCAAGTCCGCACACTGCACGGCTTACTGGGCAACAGCGTTGCCTGCCATTTTTATTCGATCACCACATCTCTACAGAAACCGCCATTTTTAAAAAAAATTAAATACGTCATTTTGTAGGCAAATGAATAAAATAAAATGGTATCAAACATAAAGAATTTCTGTGACGAAAATCCGACAAAAGTAATCTAAACCATATGAACAGTTTCTTTTACGTTTGAGTATCCTCGAGTGCCCAAACTGCGCCCCTCTAAGATTTAATTTCGAAATGCAACGTAAATAAAATACATAGAATAGAAACTGATCACGTACCAATTAATTCTATCAAATTCACATTGATACCCCCCAAAAAATCTTTTATAAATAATTATTCACTCGAAAATAACATTTAATACATTATACGAGTCAAATCTTATGCCATCATTTTGAGTGTTCCTAACTCCGCCCCCTAGGTGACGTCATAGCAGTTGCGATTTGTATTTATATAGCTTCCATTTATAAACATGTAAAACACAGCAGATGGATTTATTTAAAAATAAATTAGTGTAAAAGGGCCATTCTGCGTGGAAATCATTTTGTATTGAGAAAAAAAAACACATAAAAATAGTGGTGCGAGATAAAATTTGCAATATTTATCTGAATAAAAATTTCGTACAAAAAATCATCTGATTTTATTTACAGAAACATAGTAAAAAAATTATCACGGTCACTTGCGCGTGTGATAAAATCTAGCGAGACTGATAAAAAAAGGAAGGTGGCGGAGTTAGTATATATTTCGCCAATATGGCGAGAACTGAATACTTGAGGATTCTTGACATTTTTTATTTTTTTTTATTTTTACTGCTATGTAGTTAGTTCTAATTTTTTTTCTCAGTTTTCTGTTGTATTTGTGACAATTTTCCATGATATACTGTTATTTATATACTTCTTCTATCTGTAATATACCGGTTTCAGCCAATTTCTTTAACATAGGGGAGGTCACTGTGCAAGAATATGTGTTTTTCTCGCTGTACCGTTTGTCTACCTTGATTTCATGGCAGACTGTGTCTGAAAAACAAAAATTATTACCGAGTGCACAACGAAAACCAGTCCATATCACGTGACAATTTGATTTATTGTCGTCAAGGAGATTATGACTCTATTTCCGTAGATTGTGTACTGATAAATCACTAGGATAAACAACTTATTAAAAAAATAGTTATTACCTCGTAAAGAAAGATCATGGCGACTTCAGCAATGTCTTACGAAAACCCGTATGCCTTCACGGCAGCGGGCGAATTGGGTGTAAATAGAGATACAATGTTACAAAATGAACTATTACTTCGGGTAAGTAACGACCATTTTTAAACGTCACGAGTTTTCGTGGTGGTACTGTTTTCTGTTTCACATATTTGTTTTAGTTAAATGGATGCTAGTTTACAGTTGCACCCATGCATTTTAATCATTTGATGTTTGATGAAGTTTTACAGAATATGTAGATCTAAATGAATTATATTTTTTTTAAAACATAAGGAATAATGACTTTTATGTAAATTATATTCCACTTAATGTTAAAGGAGTATGGATGTGAAAACTCAGATGCAGTTCATTATATGCTTAAGTATGTAAAAAACTGAACTGAAAAAAAAATACATGACAATGGTAGGATTAAGGTCAACATTCATACAGATCTTGCAATCCCCCCCTAAATGCATTTTTTGGACTGAACACGAAAAAACAAAAACAAAAAAAAACAACATTTCAACATCAGTAAGTTTGGATATATATTGTTTTTTTAAAAAACATTTTTAACAATACAGACAGAAATTGGGAAACCCAAGAGGAGAGGTATAATACATCCAGCAGGTCTTACATATGGCCGACCAAATGAATTACGTGATGGAGGATCCTCAGAAGGTATGAGTAGCATAAAGCATATTTAACATTCTTAACTTGGGCAATGGCACTTTAAAGGAACACACTGTTTTTTGCTCTTGTGTATGTGCCACAGGTAACCCTTATCTTAACCCTAGCCCAACCTGATTTAGTAATGGATGATATGCACAATGTGAATAACAATGTTAACCAGTAAAGTGCAATCTAGCCAACGTATGTAAGGCTAACTATCATTTGAGTTACATATATATATAAAACAATACGTTAAGATTTTAATTTGATTGTATGTGGTAGAGACACAAGAGTCATTTTTATCTATAGTTAATATGATATATTGCTTGTCTGGGGTAGTGCTATTTTAACACTGATAAATTTATTAATATTTAGGTTGAAAAGATGTAAATATGTCATGAAATTATGATAAGGTGAAATATTTTGATATATAAACTACAAGTATATTGCATGATAAATATTGCAGTTTAAATCATGTGCAATTCAAAACTGTCTTTGGTAAATCTAATATTGCAAAAGTTTAATAAGACTGCATTTATGCTGTTGAGTATAACAGACTTTGTGTTTTATTGTTTTCTAGCCCTCCATGGCTGGCCAACACTTTCAAACACAAACTTGCCATTCAAAAGAAAAGAAAAAGCAGCGCAAAGGGATTTCATGGCTCTTAACAGGGCGGCTGTATCAGCAGGTATTTGATTGGTCTCATTTCAGGGTTCTCAGAAAGATAAAAATTTTGTGGTATATGATGCAGAATAAATGTAAATAGACACAACACTCATGCTGTAGGCACTTTATTCAATGTGAGAGCTGGAGTTAGAAAAGTTAATGCAACCAGTGTAGATTACACAAGAAGGTGACAATATTGCTTTAAGTCAGCTGATTAAAGTTAACACTGCATTTGTCCTTGTTATATTGTAGGAATTGACATACACCTGCATGTATAATGTAATGTACAATATGATATGCACAATTCGAAGTTAAGTTTGAATAAGTGAATTATTGTATAAAGTGTATACAAAGTACATGTAATATTAAGTTTGAATAAGTGCATTATTGTATTAAGTGTATACAAAGAACATGTAATATTACTTTGATGGTAATCCAGAAATTATACTTTGTTAGAGAGTTTGATCATCAGATTCTATTTTTTTTTTTTATTAAATATTGCCTGAATATCTAATATGGCTTTTCCTTTCAAAACTTCATTAAATATATAATTAAAATTTAATGTTTTTGACTATGAAATTAGAATTTTGATTTTTTTTTTATCATTTATTGAAACATTTGGATTTGATGCTAAAATATGACTTTATATTACCAGGTCTAGTCACTGCCAATGATCAGTATGAGTTCAGGGCAACCCATGATGTGCGTCGCAAAGCCCAGAGTGAAGACAGCCAGAGATCTAGAACCAGAAGAATACCTCCCTCCATGGTGTTTGGCATCTCAACCAGGTAAGTCTGATAGTGTGTTGTGATCATTCAAAATTGTCTTCTTGAGGCACAGCACTTTTTTAAAAGAAATATTTTTATACCCTTTTACAGTCATATTCAGATATTCTTCCTCAGCATTATTTTTTATAATTTTTATTTCAAAAGTTAAAAATTCATGTACTTGGAGTATCACCGATTTTGATATTCCTCCACTTTTGGTTGATGAATACTGATTAAGAAATGAAATAAAGTCACCCTTTCAGCCAGATGAGTATTGTTTTATGTATAATTACTTTATTAATCTGCTATTAGAGCAAGATATGTGATGGACTGAAACCAATCAGAGACACAGTCATTTCATATAAAAAAAAAAGTTATTACTGTAACCAGACATAGGCAGACAAATCTCTAAGAAAAGTGTTAATCTTCATTTTCTTAAGTACATTTTCATTAGATGATATATATGGTGTATTGGCAGCTAATAAATTATACATGTATGTAAACCATGAACTCATGAAAACCTAGGCCATTATATAAATACTACTGATAATTTGTAAACTGATTGTTGAAGCATTTATGGTGTCTTACAGACTACAATATCGCTTTTTCTTAAATTCTTTTTTGCCACTGTTATATATCATGGGCCAACAAAATATACCACCCCAAATGTAATGTACTGTAGACACTCAGTCAGGTAAATACCATAGCTGTGTTTACACAGCACGTATGTCATTCTAATGTTAATGGTCTGTCTAGTGATCCAAGCAAACAATGATTTCAATATCATGTGTGAATTCTGTCAACAAACAGACAAACCACTCGGACATTTTAATTTATGTTAAAGCAAATATATAGGTATTCATGGATGTTAAAGCAAACACAGTTATAGGTATTCATGAATATATACAAAGGAAATATATGATATATTCAGGAATATTCAATGCTTCTTTGTATATCTGTATGTACAGATTTTAAGTCAGTCCGATGAGTTATTTTCATATTTATTGACAGGAAACTTTTAAAACTTCATAGATTTCTCTAAAATATTTTCCATTCTTTAAAAATATGCATTTATATTATCAGTAGCTGCTGATAATTGAATTTTTCAGATTCAAATTAAGCAAACTTAACCTACTTAGGTAAACTTTCCTTAGTTGGCCCTCTTGGAACCCTTTGATGACTTTTATTTATAATCAGATAAAGGTTATTCAATGACATGTGAAAATTGATTTTTTTGGCTAACACCTTCGTTAAGATAAAAATAAAACAGACTGTCCCCGATGGCTGAGTGGTTAGAGTGTCCGCCTTGGGTGTGGGAGGTCATGGGTTTGATCCCCAGCTGTGGTATACCAAAGTCGTAAAAAATGGTACTGTTATAGCTCCCTTGCTTGGCACTCAGCATATAAGGGTAGTTGCAGGACTGGTTGGCCCGGTGTCAGGATAATGTGACTGGATGTGATGTCTACGGCATGATACTGCAGTGTGGCAGCACTATATCTGTCTCAAGTAGACATCATCTCCAAATGACTGAAATACTGTCGGTGGGATATTAAACCCAACAAACAAACAAACAAATATAAAAATAAAACAAAAGTGACATTGATCAGTTGTAATTAATTAATGTAAAATTGCAGATAAAAAAAAGATACTTGAAACTTTAAAAATAAATGATTCAGTATAAGAAAGGTACTATTTCCTACACTAAATACAAGAATTTCATATAGCTAACAGGCTTTTTTATTAGGGAAATATTGCCATTTTATTTTCATTGGGAAAAGAAAGTCCTGTTGTAAAAAGCAAATTTGGGGAAAACTGCATGCATTTAAAGAAATTTTTAGAGGAGAAAGCACTATGAACAGCCCCTGATAAAGAAAAAAAAAAGCCCTGGCTAAATAGATTTAAAAACATGACTGAGGAAAAAACAAAACAGTATCCGTCATATATGCAAGTGACCATGTATAACAAAATCTTATTAAATATATAAATTACAACTGTATTTGTTACCCTTATTTATACGTACATAATTTTCTCCAGGCCTTCCACTCCAATTTTTGACCTTCTGGAACACAAATACCAGGACAAGTGGCTGCAGCAGAGACGTCAGCTTGAGCTGGCCAAGAGACAAGAGGAGAACAAGGTATGCTTAGTACATGTGTACCCTGTGTAAGTGCACATGTACCTTGGTACAAGTACACACTTGCTCTTGGTACTGAATATTTTGGTATGCATTCAAAGAGGTGGTAAAATTTGCCAGGTGATAAATGTGATATTTGATTGCAGGAAAAGAAGTTGAATTGATGAAGGCTCAGTGGAACAGTTGTTAAAGTGCCAGGTTTGTAACCTGGAGGTCCTTGGTTCGAGATCAGTCACGATTTCTTGCTCCCATAGGGTTCAAACCCACAACCTTTGGATCCATAGTTGTGTATGTTACAAATGAACCATAGCACCCCTTAATGAAAAATAAAAAAGATGTCCGTTGCTTTCAGATTATTTCTTTTTCTACAGTGCTAGCTCATCTGGGTTAAGATAAATACCTGCCACAAATTGACTAAAGATGTGAAAATATGGCATTTAGCCTCAAGAGATCTATCATTTGGTCATTTAATGATATGTGGTTGAATGAACCATTATTCCTTCTCTGTCTTGGTCTGCTTGTATGTCTAAATATGGAAACAAAAATTATCTTTCATGATCTTGGTTAGTATTTTACCACCTCTTTTTATTCCAGTATGAACACTTAAACCATTCTTAATCGTTTCATTATATGGATATATTAGAACATTTTTTTTTTCTTTTTTTTTTTAAGGAAAATAAATATTCAAAACTTTTTATTCTACTAAGAATCCATGTTTGCAGTGACTGGGAAATAATTTTATTTATAATTTGGCATGTTTTTCATTTCTAAACTGTGACATTTATTGTTTTAAAGTAAGATCTCTGAAATTGTTAGTGTGACATTGTTCGTTTAAATGTGACTATGGCACTGTTTCTCCTCCTAACCCAGTCAGTGTGTTTAACAAAAGAAAAAAAGTTTTCGTACTGGATTTTTTACAGATTGAAAAGCATGTAAATGAGTTTTTATTTGTCATTTACACTTTTTATGAAAGTTCCAAAGTTTTTGAAAGATAATGCCATATATGGAAGTAAGAATATTTCATGTCAAGAGGGAGACTGGTATACGGATAGTGGATTTTGAAAAAAAAGACCCAACAAAAATTTCAATGTAAAATGGGATGAGACGTAATTTCCTGCCAGACAACAGTTTCTTTGCAGACAAATACTTATCTGTATAATCAGGAAAGATATTTTAGTACAATGAAAAAATAATTTTGTAGTAATTTACATATGGCATTGTCTTTTAACCTTACAGTTAATGAATATAACATAAGAGTCAAAGACATGAAGTAAAAGAAAATATACATTTAAATCTGTCATCATGCTAACAAATATCAGAGAAATTAATTACATCTTACGAAATATTATTTATTATTTTGTAAGAACTAAACTTTTTACTCTTTAAATAATTTTGAAAGCTGTATGTACCTGTCTTTGCCTCTTATAAAGATTTAAGGTTGTTTTTTTTTTACTTTTTTTTTTAAACTGGTTGCACCAATATATATTGTGTTGATATTTGCACGTATTGTCCCAAATTTTCAACATGAATAACAACAATGAAAGAGAGAAGACATTGGAATGGTTGCATTTTTTGTGACACGGATTACATATATTTTTTTTAAGTAACGAACCCTAGACATGTATGATAAATTATTATTTTGAAGAGCCATATTAAGCAACATTTTTCCTTTTATTTAATACTGTTAAAAAGCTTTTTTATTACATTAATATATCTTTAAAATTAGTTTTAACATTAAACAATTTTGTACCTTTCATAATCAAATGATCTAAATATTTTACCAGCATGGTTTGATAAAAAGTCTTTTAAGTGCATAATATCATGAACTTGAGATTTTAGTTAACGGCATGTACAAAACTGCCCTATGCTGTAGTTTATAATGTCTTAAGGTATTTCAACCTGCAGTACATTTATAAACCATCTTTGTAATAATTTCTGTAAGTGATGTCCCATTGATATGTCCTGTTCAAAAGTAGTTTGGATGGTGTACACATGCAATGATTTCATAACTTAAGGACATGCAAATTTATGTTAAATTCCATTTTATGAATTTCTGTACATATAGTTTAACAGCAATTGAAATACCTTAAATATAGGTAGATTTTCCCCCTCAGTTTCACTGAAATTCCTAAGAGAGTCCATTCATTATTTATAGAGGTGATTGTAAACATCCTATTGTATATAATGGACCCGTGCACTGTTTGATATTCAGATGGGAAGGAGCACGCATTCTGCCGGAGTGCTAAATTCTCTAGTGAGTTGTCCAAGCAACGTTTCACAACTCATCTCACATTTCGTCTCCCATACTGTCATGCTTCTCTTGTGGTGGATTCTGTTGTTTTTGTTATTTAGAGAGATGTGGGTTTGATGGGAAAAAGATTGCAACTTGATGTTTAGTTGAAAACAGTACAAGCTGTAATGCTTTTAACACCAAGCCCTCAGATTTTGGAGTATTGGGAAGCCAGTATATGCGAAAGTTTTGCTTTTGTAAACAGACATGCATGTTAAGAAAACATATATATTTACATAAAACCATGCTCTACACTTTTTCTAAGCAGTCATTGGAGAAATGCTTACAAAAGGACATCTTTTTGGCATTGAAATTTAAAAAAAATACACACAAACTATCATTTTGTGGAATGATGTCCTTTGCTGCTGATTATTGGATTTAATAACTTTATTAATTTAATGTATTTTTGTGATTTAAGGGGCAAATATATTATGCTTCAACCAAACAACTGTCTAAAATTTGTCTCTTTTTTTTTTTTTTTTGCACTGCTTTGGTCAGTATATTAACATCTAAGCATCAGTAAGCAAAATAGTTTAATTAATTGTTAGTTCTGGTCATCTCATAACAATTTCTTTAGAATATAGTTACTTTGAAGTTTTTATAGCATAATTCTAGTGTAAGCTCAAGCTATAAATCTAGGGCTGATTCTGAAACTGTTCCATCTTTTATTCTATAATAACAGTTGAATAGTCAGTCCTGGAAGTATGTCTGTAGATGTAATGTTAAGGAATGAAAGGGGCCCTTTCTTTTAAAATCTTAGAGACTGGTTCCCAATACTTATAGTTTCACTTTCACAGACTGGTTCTGGGTTGTCATGGAGAAGGATTACATAGAAACAGACTGATTCTCTCTTTTCCCCTTCACTACCTAACAAGGGTGCAGGGTTTCTGTTTCAGTGAACTGTGACCCAATCTTTTAACAAGTTAAAATCATTTTGTCTTGCTTTCTGTGATAATCCCACTTGTGTTTTCTTTTTTGTTGAGAATCCATTACTTACTCATATCAAATCCAAACTAAAACTCTAAAATGATATTATCATTCCATTATTTTTTTTCCATTTTATTCAGATAATATTTTTCACATTTTGTGCTCTGGAAACTGGGTTGAATAAAATGTTCAAAATCAGTATGTTCTAGAAGTTATCTTTGCTCTTCTTCTGCTGTGATGATTTTGTAAGAAGAACATGACTTTACGTAATCTGACATGAGTTGTCATATAATATAAAAAAATATGTAATGGTTATACTACACTGTAGGCGAGGAATGTCATGTGATAAATAGTTTTATAAAACAAGTTTGAGAAAAATAGATACTTAGTGATGGCAGTGAATGATATCACTCCTGACTGTGTTCCTCACTAAACTACAGACAAATTCAGTTCTCAATTTACCTTGGGATTGGGCCCGATGGCTGAGTGGTTATGGAGCATCCATATGTAATCAAGAAGTTCTAGGTTCAATCCTGCGTCATGACATACCAAAGTTGCAAAAAATGGTACTGGTATAGTTCCTTTGCTTGTCACTCAACATATAAGGGTAGTTCCAGGATTGCTTGGCCCAGTGTCAAGACATAAATGTGACTGGGGGTGTGGTATGATGCCACATGTCTACAACATGATACAGCAGTGTGGCAGCATTATATCTGTTTTAACCCTTTCCCTCATAGAGGACACCATGAAAAGACCTATGCGAACAGCATAAAACCAGATCAGCCTGCGAGCAACTCGCAGGCTGATCAGGTTTTATGCTGTTCGCTGCTCCTCAGTGGTCTGGAAATGAGGACTTTATAATTAAATTTGGTAAGGTTTAAGTGTGGTTTTCTGCAGATCAGGCTTTATGTGGTACCTATTGAGTGTGTCAAAATGAGTCTATATGAGGGAAAGGGTTAAGTAGACATTTAAGTAGACATAGTCTCCAAATGACTGAAATACTGTCGGCATGACGTTAAACTTAGCAAACAACTTACCACGGAGTAACTGATTTTACATGAGATTCGGCAAATATAGCTGTTAGTTTCTCAATGACTTTTGCTGATCATAAATTGTTGTGGCTATTGATAATTGAATATAGAGTAGATTATTGTAACATATTTGTTGAACACTTTTATCAGCATTTTGCAGCATTTTCCATCACTGATTTATGCAAATTCATAGTATACTGTTGATATTGTGCACAAATTCATGGTATGATTTAAATATTGCGCACACAATATTTCTGATATTTTATACCCTGTTCTATTTTTAGCCCTGTGTAGAATCGACTGTAAGCGATTGTGTTGAAATTTCTTGTTTTTGTCAGACTGAGCTACAATATTACGTCTGCTTTTTGATATGTAACTCACTGGTATCACATGACCCAAGAAATGTTTTTACATGCTATTTTTCTGTCTTTCTAACTTTCTCACCGCTATTTTTTTACGGCTCAAGCTTAAACAGGTCAGTCAAATATAATTTGTAGTGTTGTTGTAAGTTCCTGAAGCCTAACTTGGTAAAACTGTGCAAAAAAAAATACAGTTGTGTTGTGAAGAATATTGGCATTTTGAGCATATATAATTATTATAAGCCTGTGGAATTCATAAAGCAGAAAAAGGAATTTGTGTAATGAAGAGTTCAGATTCTCTAATTACGAAAGTACACAATTTGCTGTAGTACTTGATGATAACCTGACACATGAAATTTTGTTTTTCCATTCAGAAACTCTAACAGAATTTTTTTTTTTTTTTAAACCCCACTTTTAGACAATACTGAAATAATTCGTGTCATGTCTAATTTTTACTTGTGTTGCATTGTTTCAAATGACGCCAAATATGGGCATATCTTGGTCCTGGAGGTCTGTCGAAGGTTGTTAAACAAAAGTAAATATTGCAAGCAAGGTTCATGGGCATTTGTTTTTCGAGCATTGCACAGCTTTTCATTGGTTAAACCGATATGCATATTCATTTTGAGGCAGCTTAATTGGCATCACGTTAATTCTTTTTCAACCATGATGTTAACAGGGGTATTAGTCACTTTCAGTGATAGTGCTTAAGTTTTGATAAAGATACCTATATCAGATAATAGGGATAATCATAAATGAAATATTTGGTAACTGATTTGAACATGTTTCTTAAAGAAGCACAGTTTTGCCATGGGGGGACACCTTCAGATACATGGAAATTTATTTTTTTAAGTACATGGGTTATTTTTAGATCTGTAGAATTTCTGTTACTTAAGTATAACTTTATTTTCTTAAGTAGAAGTTTCAGTTGTGTAAAGCCATAAGATATAGTTTGATATGATTAATTCTTATTTGGTAAATTTACTCTGTTCAGATTTTTTTTAATTTATTTTCTCAAAGGCTTCTGTTGTTCTTTCTGTATCACTTCCTGTCAAACGCCACTCAGTTTCTCTCTAATTCCACATTTTCAGCTTTGGCTTAACCTGGTCATTCACATCTGATGGATGTTCTACTTTCTACTGAGTATTGCAGATTAGAAATCAGTAATCATTTCTACATATTGTAATAGATCTTTAAAGAATATAAATATAAAAAGTAATACACTATATTTCACAGTTCACTTTTGATCAAAGGATAACAGATTTTTTTTAAATTTTGGTTTTCATTATTTTTTTGCAAATAATAAACAAAGCAGGATTTGATTTGAATACCGTAAACAACATTGTTCTGTTAATTCTCAAACAGAAGGTAAAGAAAATACACTTAAGTATCTGACTAAAAATGATATGGGTATGGAACAAAAAATTCAAATGATAGGAGCAGGACTTTTTTACCCTCCCAATAGGAGACATTTCTAAGGCATCTTTAGCCTGAATATTTCTTTGAATTCATGCAGTTTTTCCAATTGCTATGTACACCAGGATTTTTCTTTCCCCAAGTTTGCAATATATACCCCAAAATCAAGATAATGACACTTCCTCCATGGACAAGTTCCCAGCTGTCTGTCATCTTGATAGACATATTCTCTATCATTTCTGATCCATTTTTACTTAGCTTGTTAGTGGTTCATTAACCTCTCCTCTTTTTTTTTTTGGTTTAAGAATGAGATAAAAAGGGGAAGAGTTATTTTCTTCATGATAACAGATTTGATAAAAAAAATTCCGGGTAACGAAAAAGTGAGGAAATAACATAAAGCTTGACTTACAACACCTTGTGCTATCAAAGATTTACAGCTGTTTTATTGGCCATGAAATTACAAGGGCTTTCAACAGGCTTGGAATATTTAGAATGTTTACTCAGTATTTACCTGTATTTGCCAACTCATTGAAATGAGAGTTGAGTCCAAACAAGGCTTGTTTAAAGTGCTCTCTGAGGGACATTTACATGAGTAATCTGACCCTAAGTGAGTATATAGTGGTAAATGCAGGGAGGATTTTATATCTTTGAATGTTGATAAGTAAATGTTAGGCAGATCAATGAATGGTCAAATAGTGTGAATCCAGTGGGGCAAAATAAGTGACATCAAAATATGAAACGATTCTGTAAAACTAAAATTCTCTGTTCAAATATTATATGTTATGCAATACTAATGGTAAAATACTGTGCATGATTCCAGCAGGGAAAAGTCACATGTACAAAAGTGTGTTAAACCCCAGTTATAAAGTATATTTTTTCAGCAAGCAAGAGTGTCTTTTAAAATTGTAAGTTTTCAAGGTATGTGTATTTGATAAATCTCAAAAGTCATAATTATGTGATTATAAGAGATTTAAAATTCATATATCTCCCTTGTTCTTTCATCATCGTAATTGCTTATAATAAGTTTAGGCTCCCAGGGATTTCTTTTTGTTTCACAGCAAAATTTACAAAATGACTTTTCTATGAAATTTATGTCAATTTTTCAGCAACGCCGAAAACTTATAGCTTTAAGGGTAAAAATACTTGCATGAAAGCATGACATATCCTAGCAATGTTTTACATATATATTATTTAAACATTTTTCTTTCAGTAGTAAATCTGTATTTCTTTTTATTCAAAAGTAAGTTGCATAATGGACAAACATTGATTTAGCCCTTATCTGTTTTGATTGATCTCTTCATAGCATTCAGTATGCTTGCCACTGAGTTTCCTCAGATGGCCCTCTAATAATTTTCATTATAAGAGTTACATACAATGTTAATGACATGATAGATTTGACCTATCTCTAAATTTTTTTTTTTTTTTTTTCTCTGTATTTGAACATAAAAGAGTAGTATACATAATAAAGTGATCCAGCATTAGGATCTAGGAGAAACAATCAGTTCATATCAAAAAGTACACCTTCTACTACCAGTCAATCCAGATTCTTTACATAATTTCCACATTTTTTATGCCCCCCTTCGAAGAAGAGGGGGAATATTGCTTTGCTCATGTCGGTCGGTCCGTATGTCCGTCGGTCCGTCGGTCCGCTTGTCCGAGTGATAACTTAAGTTCTATTTGACCTTTAAGTCTCAAACTTCATGTGGTTGTTGCTCATGATTAGTAGATGACCCCTATTGATTTTGGTGTCATTACCTCAAAGGTCAAGGTCACAAGGTCACATGCTGTGTATGTATAATGCCAGACCTTGTCCGAGTGATAACTTAAGTTCTATTTGACCTTTAAGTCTCAAATTTCTTGTGGTTGTTGCTCATGATTAGTAGATGACCCCTATCGATTTTAGTGTCATTACGTCAAAGGTCAAGGTCACATGTTGTGTATGTATAATACCAGACCTTGTCCGAGTCTAAGTTCTATTTGACCTTTAAGTCTCAAACTTCATGTGGTTGTTGCTCATGATTAGTAGATGACCCCTATTGATTTTGGTGTCATTACCTCAAAGGTCAAGGTCACATGTTGTGTATGTATAATACCAGACCTTGTCCGAGTATAACTAAGTTCTATTTGACCTTTAAGTCTCAAACTTCTGTGGTTGTTGCTCATGATTAGTAGATGACCCCTATGATTTGTGTCATTACCTCAAAGGTCAAGGTCACAAGGTCACATGTTGTGTATGTATAATACCAGACCTTGTCCGAGTGATAACTTAAGTTCTATTTGACCTTTAAGTCTCAAACTTCATGTGGATGACCCTATTGATTTTGGTGTCATAACCTCAAAGGTCAAGGTCACATGTTGTGTATGTTTAATACCAGACCTTGTCCGAGTGATAACTTAAGTTCTATTTGACCTTTAAGTCTCAAACTTATGTGGTTGTTGCTAGATTAGTAGATGACCCCTATATTTTCCTCAAAGGTCAAGGTCACAAGGTCACATGTTGTGTATGTATAATACCAGACCTTGTCCGAGTGATAACTTGAAGTTCTATTTGACCTTTAAGTCTCAAACTTCATGTGGTTGTTGCTTATGATTAGTAGATGACCCCTATCAATTTTGGTGTCAATACCTCAAAGGTCAAGGTCACAATGTCACATGTTGATATATTTTCATTATATAAATGTCTTGCCCAAGTGATAACTTCTATTTTATTTTTACTCTTAAGGTCCTAACCTCATGTAGTTGTTGCTTATAAATGTAGAAAACCCTGTTTTCAAATTAATAAGTTGGATTCTTATAAATATTTTGTACGATTTAAGCACTGTCTGACTAATAACTCAAAATCTCATTGTGTCTTGTTTTATTTCAGTAAATGTTTAGTTCCACATTTTAGCACATTATATTTTCACTCAAATTTTTGAAGTTTGAGAATTTTTTGTGACAAGCCAACATTATGAAGGCAAACTCCTTGCATGTAATATAGCTATATACATATTATGGAATATGAGGGGGGCATATATGTTTCACAAACATTTCTTGTTTCCATATTGTAACAATCTTAAGCTTCATCACTAATGGAAAAAAAATGTTCCATTATCTTAACCCTTTCCCTCATATAGACTCATTTTGACACACTCAATAGGTACCACATAAAGCCTGATCTGCAGAAAACCACAGTTAAACCTTACCAAATTTAATTATAAAATCCTCATTTCCAGACCACTGAGGAGCAGCGAACAGCATAAAACCTGATCAGCCTGCAAGTTACTAGCAGGCTGATATGGTTTTATGCTGTTCGCATAGGTCTTTTCATGGTTTCCTCTATGAGGGAAAGGGTTAATTCATATTTCATCCTATAGCCCTTGCCCCTCGGTATGTTATCCTTTAAATCAAGATAAGAACACCGTTAAAATCTTTGATACCTACTTGGGTCATTATCAGCATGAGACAATAGTATTAACTACATTCCCATTGTATCAAATGCTTCTATCTTGGCAGCCCATCTGCAAAATATATATCAAAATTAATTACCTTTTGGTCTGAAAGAATCTTGTTACTATTATGATTGTTAGATTTTGAACTCCTTAAGTAGATATTCCCCATGTTTTGATGATGTATTGATTCTTACCGTGTTAACATTTGTATATTTTGTCTTTGTATTAATTAAGTTTAATGCTTTTCATGCCCTACTATTAATGGGGATTTGGATAGAAGCTCATGTGCTATATATGCTTTAAACATGCATGATGGAATGCTTGCAATGTGTTGGACAGGATTATAATATCTCTTATTAATGCAAATAAACTTTTTTTTGCTTATGTGTATAATATGAGCTTTAGGCCTTTTTTTTTACAGCTATGATAAATGTTTATTAAAGATTACCGGTAAATAAAGATTCAAATTTGCAAATTGAAAGAAAAATGATAGTATTATATAAGGGTGAAATGAGAATGAAAAATAAAAGATGCTTTATATTGTTATTGTACAAAGAATGTGTGAAATGTCCATAACAAGTAATTTCATAAGACACTGCATTTATTGAAACAGTATTTAAATCTGCATGTTTATTTTTTTTAAAAGTTAATGTTACATTTATTCTTTATTTTCCCCTGTAGATACTCTTGTTTCTTATAGTTTTATTTCCAGTAAGAAAATGAAATAATTGTCTAACATCTGAATTACCTTACAATCTTAAGATCTTAAATGGTAATTGGAAATAAAAATCAGAAGTAAGGAAAATGACAAATATTTAACAGAAATCCGATAAAAGACTAAAATTCTCAATTAGCTTTATGACTAAAATCCATAATTAATTAACTTTTCATTACTGCCTTATTTGCATTTGTATAAATAGCAGGAAACAGTCTTTTTTATATAACTTTTTGAAGATAATATTGTGTGTTAAATGTAAATAATTGATGACTTAAACATGTATCTTTTTATCTACAATTAATATATCTTTTTTTCAACTAACTTTTGATAATTTATATACACTTAAACTGCATGTTTGATTATGCTTTTATAAATTTACACTCACTAAATAATAATGATAATAATAATAAATGACAATAAAAAACAATAAAACAGAAATGTAGCAAAAAGAAAAACATAATCATCAAAACTAATAAATCTTATTTTGATTGCAGCAAAAGCGTTCCCCAGGGCAGGTGTATGAGACCAGAGCTTCATTGCTAAGGACCTACCAGAATCCTGTCGAACAAACTGACCTCTGGCAAATGCCCAAATTCACAAAAGAGGTGAGTTCAGGAGAGATCTTATTCTTTCTCTCATCTTGTCTCTCCAGTTCTCTCTGTATGGATTATTGTCTGTTTAGTAAAAATTTTATCATTTGTTTTTCTCCAAAGTCTCCATAATTTTTCTCTTAGTCTGAAGCACTGTCAGTATGAACTATCCAGCATTCCAATGGATTTGATAGTAGCTCATTATAGTTTTTTTTTATTTATAATTATGAATATTCAAAGGCAGTTTTTCATATACATGTAATAATTAAATCTTTATCTCGTGAATATTCATGTACAAATTTATCACTTGAATTAATCAACTGAACCTAAAATTGTATATAGGTTCATGTGGTTATATTTGCCAACAGTTTAGAGACTGTACTACAATTTTTTTATGAGCAAACAGAGGAGACCCTGATTAGACAGCTTCTATAGAAGCTGTCTAATGTAGGAGCTGTCTAACATAGGATCTGTCTAATAGTAAAGCTGTCTAATATAGGAGCTGTCTAATATAGGATCTGTCTAATATTGAAGCTGTTTAATATAGGATCTGTCTAATATAGGAGTTGTCTAATGTAGAATCTGTCTAATATAGGATCTGTCTAATATTGAAGCTGTCTAATATAGGATCTGTCTAATATAGGAACTGTCTAATCTGGGTCTCCTCTGTTTGCCATTGTGTCAAAATGAGTCTATATGAAGAATATATCTGAAAACCTTTCACTCCTTTGTGGACTGTGGTGCTACTTATAAAACTCGAAGGAATGATATAAATGAAGTTTTTTTGTCCACTGTTTGAGTTTGAAGTATTGATTTTTAGCTGCTGTATTACAGTATCGTTTGTTCATCTGAACCATTTATAAATATCAGTGTGATTTGTGTATTCACATGCATAGCAAACTTTCAATATTCCAATTTTAATTGGCAGTACATTAAAATGGCCTCTCTCTCTTACTGTGTCAGACAAAATCTTGATTAATAAAAGGGCATAGTAGATTTGAGTTTATTGTAATACTGATATACTTCTTGCCTTGTCCCATAGAAAATGTACCTGTTTTATTCCTTCTCAGTGATTTATGTAATCCTTTCATACAAAATGAAATGTAGGAAATTTAAATTACAATGGATTAACAACCACTCTCACTTGAATAGAAATTCAGGTTGAATCAAATTACGTTACGTAAAAGAAAAGGTTATCCCTCTTTTATACATAGTGTGTATTTGTGAATTGTGGATATTTTTTGTTAACCCTTTCCCTCATAAAGACTCATTTTGACGCACTCAATAGGTACCACATAAAGACTGATCTGCAGAAAACCACAGTTAAACCTTACCAAATTTAATTACAAAATCCTTATTTTCAGACAACTGGGGAGCACCGAACAGCATAAAACCTGATCAGCCTGCGAGTTACTCGCAGGCTGATCTGGTTTTATGTTGTTCACATAGGTCTTTTCATGGTTTCCTCTATGAGGGAAAGGGTTAATGACTTTTTCATATCACCTAGCTTAACATTTTGTTTATTATTTACAATGTTATTATGATAAGTAATTCTTTTTATATAAAAAGGAAGTTTAATGTACAAACAAAATAAAATAAAAAAAAAATTGCTTGTTAATGTTTTTGAGTCATTGGTGAAACCCTGTCCACATCCTGCATTTAACAAGACAGGTCAGCTTTTCTTTGAACTGATAAAAAAAATAATTAAAAATCAAGTAAATATTTATAAAATAAAACAATGTTCATACAAAAGCATACTTTACAAGAGAATGCTTTCTTCTGAATTTTACAGGCACGACCATCCCTCCAAACCTTCCGATCAGCTAAAGACCGGAGGGCTGCCTATGATCATTTCGACTCAGATAAAATTTCAAGGAAAGGAAACCTCGGACATGGTGTTTTTGAATCAGCAAAGAACTAGGACCTTTGATAAACTATTCTATATTTTTATTATTTTGTTACTCATTTTTTAGTTTTAATCAAAACATGATATTGTTTTACACTCAATTTAGTTGCATTCAATTTACATAATTTTGGGAAAATTTACCCAAGGACAGAATTTTTGAAATAAAATTGAAGTTTATATATAAAAATTGTTTGATACTATTTTTCCTTTCAAGAAATATACAGTTTTGTATATTTGGTATTGCATATTTGTTTTGATTAAAAGCAATTAAACTTTTGTCGAGGAAAAGAAAAAACAACCTTGGATGATAGTACATGAATCTTGAAGATTGCACATGAATCTTTGTATTTTATTGGATACCAATAATGATATCTGAATAGAAATAAATGAATGCTGAAGGAAGGGTCATTGTTTTCATCATGTATCACAGATGATTATTGACTTGATAAACTACATTCCATAATGTGTTTTGAAAGAATGTGCTTTTGATGCTATCAGTGATGACAGTAACTGTTTATAATCATTTAACAAGAGCTGTGTGCTGTTGGCTTTTTGCCTTAAGGAGGGTAAAGTTTTAAGCTTTTTTTGTATAATCAGAACAAAGTATAAGGGTTATGTTAATAACTATAGAAATGGTATTTTAAGTAATGTTAAACTGGGAATAAACCAAAAAAAAAATAAGACGGATGGAAAAGAAAGGGATTTCAACATACACTAGGCAATAGTATACTGTGGAAATTTGGCGCACAATGTTTTCTTTCTGTAAAGTTTATTTCCACATTGGTTTATATGATAGTATAAATTGTATATTTTTTAATTTAATTTTTTGACTTTTGCTTGAAATTTTCATAGTATTTTTAACAGTATTAGAAGAGCTCAAGAGTTTCCAGTTGTGACAGGTGTGATAATTACATTCACTCAAGAATAAATTGGACCCATTTTATGTTTCATTTGCGTGTCAGGATGGGTCGTTCATAAAATGTTAATTTTTTTACAAATAAAGATTCAAAAAGATATGCTTTACTGAGACAGCTAAAATGATTATTAAAAATTAAAATAGTTGACATGAACCATTCAGTATAAAAGAAATGTATATAATGTCATATTGACATTTTTTTTCTTCAAAATTGTGTCAAGCATTATTTTGAACATTGCGCATTTCAGCACGAGTTTTCAGTATTAAATCATTTAATGCTTTCTCATAATAAGTCTGCTGACAAGTATTCTACAACATTTTGTTGGTACTAGTATTTTTTTTTTTGCAGTATTTTCCCTCCCTAGTGGTTAAATTCGCTTGACTATTATGCCATATTGCTTAATTCTGTATATATATAATGCATCCTGTGTGTTGTGTGTTGTTATTCACTTTGTTGGAAGCAATATCATGTTTGAACCATCACCCCTCCCACTGTCTTACACCTGCTGATACAGGGAACCAATCAAGGGGACCAATTCTTACCTCTCTAACTTATTGTTTCCAATAGTCATTGTTTCTTATCATTTGTTTGTTGTACTCTTTTAAGAATTAGTATGTAAAGTCATTTTGCACAAGACTGTAAAATTTAGATAAAATACTTAAGAATTACATTGCTGTCATTTTTGCACATTAAAAGCTTCCATTTTAAAATTTCTGAAGCAGTCGCTGATAAAGTCATATTTTATAAGCTTGAACTGTACATTCTTTAAGCTCATGTAGCTATTCTGTATATTTATTGTAACACATTAATAATGAAATATTGAACAATGGATAACTATACATGTTAAAAGTTTAAATATATTGTAAGCATTATACAAAAAAATATTTAAATTTGAAATGGCCCTTGCTATAAGACACTGTAATTTTGTATATTAATTTATTAGCAGGGAGTACATACATAGATGTAGAGAGACTCAAAAGCAAATCTCAGCATAAAAAAACATATATATTTATAAGGTCACAAAGTGCTTCAAGTTATTTATTACTTATTTTACCATTATGCTACCAATAGAAAATATTAATAATAGCATAATGAAAGGCTAGTCGTTTTATACTAACATTTTAATATCAAGATAAAGTAGAAAAAAATGGAACTTTTCAAGTTTGGATGTTTCAACAGATATACTAATACTTACTGTGGTTCGTTGTCTGGACATGTTTTATTTGTAATTTATTTATTAGCATCCACAAAACAAGCCATTTTGGTTGATTTAAGATGAAAAACTTGTTTAATATACATGTATGTAAGTGGAGAACCAACACACTGAACCAATGAAAACTTTTCATTCAGGTTTTCTAAAGAAGCAAAATTTGAACACTATAAAGCAACAATTTAATCATAGTAAATAGTTAGTAATTTAAAAGTTTTATGAGGTCGTGACATCTCAGTAGTCCTAGGTTTGTAGACCAATTTATTAATCAGTTTAAAACAACAGTATATTGAAAATCTGTGATATGTTAATCAACTGTTTTATACACAGTATACTTGTGATACATTTTGTCATTGATTGCCTAAATAAATTTTTGTTAAAAAATGTTTTGGTAAAAGAATTTGTGTTTATTTCTAGCCCCATTCTGTTACTGTAGACGTCAATGTACCATAGTACAGTGCATCATAAGTATAATAATACATGATATCGCTCGAATAACAAATCTAATAAACAATTAAATTCACTCTATTCAATATTTCGGCAAAAGTTTGCCTTTCTCAAGAGAAAACAAAAAAAACTTGAATTTTTAGCAAGTTCTACATAATGGACGTTTGAATAGTCGCCATATTGTTATAATTAATAAGAGTGAATTTAATTGTTAATTGTATTACGTCCCTCTGGAAAATCAACATTTTATTGAAAATTTTGTTTTTTCATCTCTGTCAAAAGTTAAGATGTGGTCACTTTATTATAAATAGGTTTATGGATACAGATTTATGAAGTCGTTAACAACAAAGAAAATGGCTAAGTTTTCTTAAAACATGTCTCTAAAATATTTTTGATCACGAATAGTACATTCTTTAACAAAATCAGGCGTTAGATCGCTTTTCCACTGAGCGCAGCCATGACCAATTAAATTAAAAAAAACTACTAAAAGCATTTTAACTAATAGGCATAAATACATAAATACTGGTTGCTATTTTTGTACTTTTAAAATATTTTAGCCGCATCACAGGAGTTATTTTAGCGATTATCTTTTGGTATGGATAGTTATTGGGTCATAGCACGTGAGCTGACTTGTATATTGAAGCATAGTGGGTACTAGACAGGATTATCTACCAGATACAACACGAGAAACACCTGGTCGATATGCATAATTAAAACCTTTACCACAAGTGCCCCAATACAATCGTGGGTCAGTTTTCTACTGTTTAAATTTACAGGAACGTAACAACTCGAGATTTATTCAATACGGCTATTGTTTTAGGAGTTTCTACTTCAGAAGATATGGGTCAAATGTATCGGATCTCATGTTTTTTCGTTTACTGCCGTTGTGCTGGAGTTTATAGTCGCAGCGATAGTAATTCAAGTCATATTTCTGCGTTCAGGAAGACCCCGAGTGCGCAGAGGTGCCCAGGTAGAATCACCGACCTACTGCAAGCCAGTTGAAAGGAGTCCTCAAATCAACAATCCGAGGGGCACCACCAGGACTAGAACCCACGGGGGGGGGGGGGGCAAGTATTACTAACGTTTACTGTCTAAAGCAAATTGTATATGTATTTAGCCCATAACCCAACTACGAGTTAATACAGTCATGTGGATTTTTTTTATCTCACCACATGCATGATATCAACAAATAATACCACGATTATTTTCTTACGTAAATTTCATCTGTAAATAAATATGCATGATCAAATTCTACCAGTGTTATTGAACAAATATTATGTTCTGTTTACATGCAAATGAAAATAGTCAACGTTTTAGTGGAACTATCTTTTACACGCTTCATATCTGATAAGGTGTAAATTAACCTTGGGATTTCCCCGCATAAACATAAACAGGCAAAGCTGACAGGCAAATGTGCATTTTGGGGCTATGAGATAAAAAAAAAGTCTCAAACTCGTATTCATTTGATATATAAAAAAAAGAATATTTTTTTTCATATCAGATAAATACTCATGTAAGATCCTCAAGAACAATTGCCAAGACTGCAAATCTTATATTATCTGAAACCTTTAATTTTGTATTTCTGTTTAAATTTATAACTTCCAATTGAAACTAAATACAGATGATACAAAGTACAATGTGTTTTTTTTTCACTGTTTATTTTATAATTATACAGTATACAACATTTATACCACGTAAGTCGTAACGCAACTATAATATGATAAATACTTTCATACAAAACCGATCATATCATTTCTAAAATGTAGATATGCATCAATGATTTAATGAATGTATGTTTATGTAAAATATATACACTATTTTGGTATGCACAGTTAAAAGGATGCATAACAAAGATTCGATGAATATAACAAACACTTGCGACCATTTGGCTTGAAACAACTACAACTAAAAATTCTTATCAATTCACACGTGCATAAAAATATTAAAGTACAAAACTAATTACAGCTCGCTTACGGAGAACGGCTCACTTCCGGTCACATGATTTCACTGGATCAATCAGCAGCCAAATGCTTGCAAGAGTCCGTTTAAAATTGGCAAATTTAATTTTCAAAATGCTAGACGCATATTTATCTTGGTATGTGAATAACGAAAAACTTTTTCAGACAAGCGCTGTTTTGCCTTCTTTGGGGAAAGCTGCACTTACTAAATCTCAACTAAATGATAAATTATATTAACTTTAAATAGGCGTAAAATGACAAAAATAATCAACAAATCATCAGCTTCCATTCACAATTCGTCACTTTATTTTTGAGAAAAAAAGTAAAGTTAAGTAATCTTATGCAATGAGTTTTTATTTTTGATTTGCTTATTTTTTATGCAATACTAGCGCCACGGAGATTTGCTAGCACCTGGCCGTTTCCTATTTGACCTTATATCAATCCTTTGTTTTATGGACAAGTACGAGTCTCTAAGGGAGTGAGGGAGTTGATCATGAGTGACGTCATGTGCCTGTGAGCCGTTCCCTTCCGCAGCCGCAAAATCTAGCTTCTCCTCCTCAGTCAAGTATTCCTCAGCAGTCGTGAACGCAGATACTTTCTTAACTACAAGACAGATATAATGAGGACATACCATTAACATCAAACGCAATTTGATCTACATATTACGCCATAATAAACAAGCAATTTCTGAAATGTTTATACATACCGGTAAAAAGGCATACGCCATACTCGCTCCTCTTAAAACTCATATTTCAGTTACTGATACATGAACTGGCTCTGCTCTTTTCACAAAATAATCCAAAACTGATATTTTCCTTGCTACTAAATTAATATACATTTATGCAGCTACATGATTGGAATTTCACCACTTGGTAGCAAAAAACATTAAACCATTTCGTGGGTACTAAAACAGGATAACTAAGTCCTAATGTATATGAAACCCTGTCGGCTTTTCCCTGACATACACGCACACACGATGTGCAATGTATCAGTGAATCAAGTGAAATTTGAATCTTGATTGATCAAATGTCTGAAGATGGATTCCCATACTGACAGGAACTTTGGTTCAGGGTAGTATCTATACGTTATTATGAAATGAAGGTCATGACCAAAAGATATATAAAGACAATATATAAAGGCACTTAACAGTAAAAAAAACCCTAAATATTTCACCCTAAATATTTCACACGTATTCTTATCTTTCCATAAAACGTATGAAGAAACTTTTCCATAGTGCCGGCACATATTTTACTAACATATGAATCATAGTTCACAGCTAAACTGCCACATTTATGAACTTAGTTACTGCAATCCCGAAGATGTTCCTCTCTGTTGTAATTCCTGTGATTCTGAGATTGTCATTTCAACAATAAATATCTTGGAAGAGTGGATCTTTATTCATATAAAGCCTTCAAACGCTATGACTTTGACATAGTCTTGAAGTAATTAGGAATCCCAGTCATCCTTTTCTCTGTTGGAAAAAAGACATTTGATGCATAAGGAGCAAGTTCTTGGGCCTTGATATACCAATATCCAAAATATAAACACAATGTTCTTTTTAGACTTAGGCTCAAGGTGTTTATTTTCTAAAGTTATATTTTACTAATCTTTTAAATCTTTCAGTGTCTCTATTTAATATTTCAAAATGTATAAAGTGAAGTCTCACTAGATATTATAGGGTTTTCACAAAATAAATGTCTCCCACAAATTTGATATAGTTTGGGTATCAAGTTGCTTTAGAACTTGATGTACACCAGTTTACAATACGACATTATTCGGCTTTATTTCATTATTTTTATCCCCATTAAGATTTATCCATCTCTTCGGAGATAAAAAAAAAGATGAATATATTAGGAATGCCCGAATTTAAATGCTAGTCTTAATCGCACACTGATCTGGTTTGTGACTATAGTCGAGAATGACGATAACTCGTCTTACAGAAATATGTAATAGCAAACAGTAACATTTGATGGATCAAATATGATATAAAGTAATTATCGAAAAAAAGCATGAAAAGATGAATTGTGTAAGCATTTAAAATAGTTGGTTTTATTTTTTAATTGGATTCATTCTAAATACATATATCGGTGCACAGCTATTAAAAAAGCAAAGTGATTAGAAAAACAATATATATTACATTCAAATAGGCTTGTTAAGAAGTATATCATTACAAGTACTTACGTATTGAGCGTCTCGGGGATTTCCCAGTGGAAGTTACAGGCATAGTTTTCGTGGTACGGTTGGACATTCTTGACCGGGCGGTTTCAGATTTAGCTGTGGTCCCTGCTTCTGCTTCCAGAAACTCGCTCACGGCGGTATTGACCTGTTCCTCACCACCTTCACCTAGTCAAGAAAAAAAAAGCAGCAAACTTAGGCATGTGATTTTTAGTTGTGTGTGACGTCAGTCACACCAACTATAGTACCTACATTTCTGGAACGCCGTTTTCTACATTTAAAACCGAATAACTCCTCAGTATGATCAGTATGATTGAACGATTGTATGTAACTCTACCTTTTTCAGCTTATTTTCACTTTGCTATGGTAGGGCATGATGTAAAATAGCATATCTTAGTTGTCTTAAGAAACGATGTCAGTCAGTTTACACGTTTAGTAAACATCGTAAATCAGAGTGAGGCTTTAACCAACTTTTCACGATAAATAGTTTTTATCCTCTTACAATTATATAAGTTTAATATTAGGAATAACATTTGCTCCTTATACATTGTTTTGTTTTCCTTTTGAAAACATGTATTTTTTTAATTTCTTTTAATTTTTAATATGATAATATAAATTGATATAATAACGTTAATAAAAGAATGGGTTATATATATCATGCATTGTATATTATGGAAATATATGGAGGATATACAGCATAATAAAATGGTAAATTAAATCTTGCCTTCTTTATTTTTTGGAACGACCACGGTAGTGCTGCTTCGTTTCAGTGACTTTCTGGGCGTTGTCAAACGTTTAGTGATAGATCCAATCTTCGTGCTTGTTGCACTTCTCACCAGTCTGTTTTCTTTCCGTTTGGTGACCGATTTGGCCTTAACACTCCCGTTGGCCACACTTGGCGCCTTGACACTTCCGTTTGCGACGCTTGGGGCTTTTACTACGGCACTTGCAACACTCGGTGCTTTGATGCTCTTGATGCTTCTTGCTGTTATACTTTTTCTGCTTCTTATACTAGCTTGCGTCACACTTCTCGCCCCAATGACGCTAGGAGCTTTGGTGCCAGCTGATTGCTGCCGTAGTTCGGTCTTTGCCTTTTCACTCATATACATGTCAAAATCTTCCTCTGTTAGGCCTATACCGCCATTTGTAATCGCAAGAGGTTTACCAGCGCTACCGTTTGTGATTGCTCTTGGGCTCTTGGTACTTCTAAACGACCTTGGTTTAGAATTTTTCATAGCAAGGCTGCCTTTATTTGTAATAGGTACTATGGTACCTGCGTCCATCTCTGAAGACAGTGAAGAAAAAGTAAATATGTATTTCATATATGAAATAAAGTAAATGTTATGTTTTCAAAGATATACAATACCTATTATTTATTACTTTCGATATGCATGCACGACATATAATTTGAAATTACAGCTTAATTGCAGTTTTTTAAATTTAAACTTTACAGTCCCCTTTTTCATAATACCAAATATTATGTTAATCATTTCTTAACTAATCAACCTTTGATCTTAATCCAGACTTTCCTTTAAACAACATGCCAATTTCTTCGGTCCCGTTTTAAATCATTGTGTTTTACAGAACATAAACTCTATAACAATATATAAGAGTGTTAAAATATAATGTCCTCATAAAAATCCCAATAATGCATCGGCTATAGTTAATATGTGTTGCTAGGATACATCGTCATTAATATATATTTTTTGAGGTGAAAGCAGAAACATGTTTTTCTTTTTATTTATGTATTTTTAAAATGAAAACCAAATAATGAATATAATAAATATTTTATATATGACCTGTAAAGGGGTCAATGTCAGAGACCCCTGTTGGTTTAGAAGAGAAAGCGCCCCACGACCTTCCGGTGAGGTCAAGGGTCATCGAACTCTCGTCCATCAGTGGGTGGTTACGACCTGTAACGAAACAAGGACAGTACCGGAAGTTGAGCAGGTGGCATTTTTGAACATTTCTTTTCTGTGCAATGTACATTTACATGCTAAATAAAAAAACAAGATTTCACTTTTAAGACATGGCATGCATTTCATGAACAATCTTAAATTGAGACTTTGCTCAATTTTAAACTTAATATATCTGTAACTTCAAAATTTACTGACTTTGTGACTATGAGAAAAATAACTAGCGTAACACAAATGCGACACTTTTCTGTGTTGCTATACAGAGGTATTGACTGGTGTTTAACCCTTTCCCTCATAGAGGACACCATGAAAAGACCTATGCGAACAGCATAAAACCAGATCAGCCTGCGAGTAACTCGCAGGCTGATCAGGTTTTATGTTGTTCGCTGCTCCTCAGTGGTCTGGAAATGAGGATTTTGTAATTAAATTTGGTAAGGTTTAACTGTGGTTTTCTGCAGATCAGGCTTTATGTGGTACCTACTGAGTGCGTCAAAATGAGTCTATATGAGGGAAAGGGTTAAACTAATGAGGGGAGATCTAAAAGCAAGCTATGTTTTCTATCAGGCTTAAATATAAAATGCAATTGTATATGTTTCAACTGAAAATAGTTTCAAATCTATACTCTCATACATACTGTTTTTCAGATTATAATCAACTGCTTCATTACATGGTGTTTAAAACATATTTTCGGAATAAAACTTTACGTCATACAGGACTTTAGGTGACACCTTTTTTTTACAGACACTAAAAGCGAAGTCAGAATCAATGACGATTTTCAGTGTTTCTGGCAATGCTTTACTCGTATCATGTATGTGTGTTTTCTGTGTATTTTGCCGTATATTTTCTTGGTCAAAAAGTGAGAAACATTAATTATAAATGACCAAATACATGTTGCCGATACGCCAATAAAAGATGGAAAAAATGTTAATATTTGATTTTGTTTTGATGTTAAGATATTAAGTTTTACATTTAGGTTACTAGTAAATGAAGAAACTAATATGCGTCCTTTTCACCTTTTTTCTTCCTCCGAGGGGTCCTACTCGTTTCTTCTATGGTTTCAATGAAGGCGTTTTCTGAAATTCGCTCCATAGACCTGGGAGCATCTAGAGGCATGGATATTTCTCCGAGGGGATGAATCTCTGATAACATTTTTTTTTTCAAATTATATATGGTGATTTGTATCGATATCTACATGAACATGGTCAAAAGAGACATTCTAATTATTTCAGTTCTCTGTACGGAATCATCATATCAACTGTATCCAATGAAAGATACCTCAAACTATAGATCTTTTATTTAGTTACAAAGAAAATGATTATTTTTTACTGACTAAAGAAACAGATGTTCTTTTCATAATGTACGTAATATATTGGATAAAATAGTTAAATGTTTGTTAAATAAGGACCTTAGTTAAATGTTTGTTAAATAAAAAAAAACACAAAAAAAAAGTTCCTATAGGAAATCCATTTTATCAAAATTGAAATTCCAAAAGGAGATGCAAGAACAGATAAAATGGAGGCAGGGGACAAGGCATTACATAAAATAGAGAAATACCAACAGTTACTGGAACAGTCGAGTGGAAATGATATATCGGCAATTGGACATCAAATGCTGTACAATTTTGCGTAAATTGCGCAGAAGCACCAGCTCGTGTGTTACAGGGCTAAATATTCGAATGAGTGACGAGGCTGCACAAAAATGTATCAACTGCTACGCAGTGAATACAAAAGCAAACCATCAGAAAACCAGGAACACGACTATTTTTTGGACAATGGATTTATGTTCGAAGAGGAAGATTGTTTCTACCTTCTTCAATTGGTTTCTTTTCTTTCTTCCTCTCCTTCTCCTTCTTCCGGTAGTTGATGTAGAGACACACCAGGACGATGATGACGATGAGCAGGATACCAAACAGGACCATGAGGACAATCAACACGGTATAGTCCGTGTCTATATCATCATCCGGGGAACCTGCACGCGCAGTGACGTCATTAAATAAGAAATATGCAGCAACTTATCATAGCCTTAAGGTATTCCATCCATTATTATATTGTGATCATGGTTTATCAAGTGATAGTGGGAATTTTATAGCAAATGCCAACTTTTATAGACTTAAAGCAAAAGAGCCTTAACTCCGAGCCATTGGATGCTTGCATCTATACTGAAGTCTTTTTAAACATTTGAAGGATCATGGTTATAATTTAATGGATGGATAATCTTAAAAATAGTTGTGGCATTTCCTGCCATTGCATTTTATATAAAATAAGATAAACCTAGTTCATATTCAACATTCTTTAGCATAGTTGCTTGGGTTCTGAGTTAAAGCACTGTAACAACTGTATTTATTTCCCAAAACATATAATTTATATTATTTATAAACAAAGGAGAACATATATGGTTAGTTACACTCAAACTCAAAATCTAACTATGAAAAAAAAAAAAAAAAAAGTCACGCTTATAATATGTAGATATATTAAATAGTGATGTTAATTTGACGTGAAGCTGTAAGCGTAGATTAATTACAATGTGCATAACCCTCAATTCAAACCAAACAGAAAACGTCCATACGTCATTTTAACATAGTGATAAAAATGCATAACAACATCGTGCACTAAACCTTATAAGTAGCATATAAGACCGACAAAATGAGTGACATCAAATCTAACCCTTTACCTCGTGAACCTTGTTTTGACGCCTTGGAAAACAGAATAGCCCAGGATCAGTCAGCTCGAAGGAGCTATCCGATCTGGGTCTGCTCTGGTTGTCTATACAATATTGTAGCTCATATTCTACACTGTACTGCATTGCAAAGAAAAAATAAAGATTTTTTTTTCACATACCATTCAAAGTTCAGATATTCAATATTCATTAAGTTATTCAGTTGAATATGAATATTAATGAGGTAATGGGTTGAATATTGGATAAGTGCAAGCTTGTGCAGGTAGTTGTTTTGGTAGATTGGCGAAAGTATATTTAGCTTAATGTAAACGAGTTACCGTAATTTGTGATGATTGCTCGTAAACTTGTAATTATGAAGAGCAAAAATATGTACATACCACATATATCTTATATGGAGCTTCAGTTGATACCATTTAAGTGTCGTTTTGAGCAAAATTATTGTGCCATCTAAATCTTGTATTGTGGTAAGTATAGACCACTAAAATAGTGTATTGTGCATCAGTATATACCACGAAAACATGGTATTATGCATAAGTATATACAGGTACCATTAAAATATTACACTGTTCATAAATATATCCGTATACCATTAAAACATTGTATTGTGCATAAGTATATACAGGTACCATTAAAATATTACACTGTTCATAAGTATATCCGTATACCATTAAAACATTGTATTGTGCATAAGTATATACAGGTACCATTAAAATATTACACTGTTCATAAGTATATCCGTATACCATTAAAACATTGTATTGTGCATAAGTATATACAGGTACCATTAAAATATTACACTGTTCATAAGTATATCCATATACCATTAAAACATTGTATTGTTCATAAGTATATCCGTATACCATTAAAACATTGTATTGTGCATAAGTATATCCGTATACCATTAAAACATTGCATTGTTCATAAGTATATCCGTATACCATTAAAACATTGCAATGTTCATAAGTATATCCGTATACCATTAAAACATTGTATTGTTCATAAGTATATACAGGTACCATTAAAATATTACACTGTTCATAAGTATATCCGTATACCATTAAAACATTGTATTGTGCATAAGTATATACAGGTACCATTAAAATATTACACTGTTCATAAGTATATCCGTATACCATTAAAACATTGTATTGTGCATAAGTATATACAGGTACCATTAAAATATTACACTGTTCATAAGTATATCCGTATACCATTAAAACATTGTATTGTGCATAAGTATATACAGGTACCATTAAAATATTACACTGTGCATAAGTATATCCGTATACCATTAAAACATTGTACTGTGCATAAGTATATCGGTACCATTAAAATATTACACTGTCATAAGTATATCCGTATACCATTAAAACATGTATTTCAAAACTGAATATCATATTGTTGATAGAATATCCATTTACACATTATATTGTGAATAAATATATAACACTTAAATTTTGTAATGTGCTTAAGTATGAACAAGTGAAACCTTGTAAAGAGTGAATAGATATAGCCCTTCGTAAAGAGCTTCGATAATTGGTTAACCCTTTCCCTCATAGAGGAAACCATGAAAAGACCTATGCGAACAACATAAAACCAGATCAGCCTGCGAGTAACTCGCAGGCTGATCAGGTTTTATGCTGTTCGCTGCTCCTCAGTGGTCTCGAAATAAGGATTTTGTAATTAAATTTGGTAAGGTTTAACTGTGGTTTTCTGCAGATCAGGCTTTATGTGGTACCTATTGAGGGCGTCAAAATGAGTCTATATATGAGGGAAAGGGTTAAGTATCACAGTTAATTCGTAACCATATATTTACGTATTTTGT
>CM037787.1:57727659-57747084 GCA_021229015.1 Solen grandis | reverse complement strand
CTGAGATCTATTGTCTCCAGTCATGCTACAGGGCTGATCCAAACATTTTTCGACATCTACTGCACTCTGCATGGTGTCTGTTGGAACTAAGTTTTGCCTCTCTGCCATCCTGAATTATTATTAAATAATTCCAAAATGACACAAAACGCTTTGATGGAAATGATATTATGTCTGTTTTTGTCTTAATAACAATTACACACCAACTTAATTTCCTTTAAATATCCAATATTCTTGTGAATACACAAACACTGTCCCCAACACTTAAATTCCTTTGATAAAGCTCTGCCTGCTGTTATCTGCATCCACACTCGACTAGGACATTAGTGGTTCTGACTTACTGACAACTCGATAGGATCAAGTGTTCATCTCATTAACCAAGTGGGTGGATATATATATAAGATATATCATGTATATATTATAAAATGATGTACCATAAAACACGACTAGTACAGCGACCGCAGTATAAACAAAAGTGGGTGGAGTACGGTAAATTATGGTGGAAACCAACTCAAAATTAGTTGCAGTTGTACATTAAACACAATTAGTAACACAACTAACATTATGAAGTTTTGTTTGGCGATTTGTTTATTTGCTTTTTAATACATTATGTTCCAGAATCAACATAAACTTTATATATATTATTGAACTCAATTTACTCAAGAGTCTGTTGGGGTATCACTATGGGAGAAGGTCGTCAGTATCGGCGAGCTGTTTGACATGATAAATGAAAACTTTTCGTGAGGAAATAAATTCGTGGATAGCGGCGTCCACGAAATCAACGAAAATTAATCCCCAACGAAATATAATGTTTTTTACAGTATTTCTACGAAAAGGGCACATGACTTGACGTACGTGCTCCGTGGCTTCTCGGTCATTTCCGTAAATAAGATATTTCATTTTCACAAGCACGGAAATATGCGTAACCAGGTTGAAAAATGAAACATTGTCCAAGGTATCAACTTCCCTTTCTATTGTTTTAACAAGTCACAGACTGGTAGAGTCTCATTCAGAAAAAAATCTTCATAAATACCGCAGTTGTTACTCGATACTTTATCAAGCCATTGTTTGTGATTGTTAAAAAGACCAAAAAGAATGGGGTCAACGTTAAATACTTTTGTAATAAGTAAATCATTTCAATTCTTTTAATTATTTGAAATGCGAATAAAAGCAAAATTTTGCATTTAAAAGAATTATAAATCAAGATATTTTTTGCATTTGGGACTGTAAAGCAGATGATATTTTAGAAGAATTTAGTGTACTGATTTAAACGTATGATTTAATAAATTAAGATTTCCCCGCTTTGAGCCTCGTCGCCAGAGAAACTTCTATTTACTTTCTAACACTGGGCGAGACCAACATTGTTTCAAACGAAGGTGTACGTTTGATTTAAAGTTAACAATGAATTCGCAAAATTCAAACAGGGCATTTAAATTATGCATTAGATAAATTATATATTAGAAAGTTGTGTCTAAAGTGAATAAAAATAAAATGGATATATATTTCTATAGACTGAGTTATATTGCTGTAATTATTGGATTATTACATACAACAGGTAAGTAACCATATAAAATGTGAATTGTTTTAAATATATGTCACTCGATTTCAAAAGAAAGTCCGCCACTTTTATCCCCAACTTAAAAGCTTCTATTTTTTTAAAGTCTAAACCAGGAAATGTCCTTAATTATCTGACATCTGTGTTCATTTAAGTTACATCAACGATTGATGCACTCTGTTCGTATAACGCCTTCGTCGTACCGATGTCTTCAAAGCTAATAATAGACAGAAAAGTTCTATTTGTTAAAACTTGTACAGCTTAGTGTATATGAAGTAAATTTGCTATATTCAGAAGAAAGAATATTTCGAGCTCTTTGTGAGTTACACCAAAGAAATAGTATAATCTCTATTATACGAGACTCTCGATATTCCGATGAAAGATTAATCCGAGCTCATTGTGAACATTACCATAGAAACAGGATTGTCTCGATTATACGAGTCTGTCTATATCCCGATGAAAGATTAATCCGAGCTCCTTGTGAGTTACACCAAAGAAACAGTATAATCTCGATTATACGAGTCCCTCTATATTCCGTGGAACGATTATTCTGAGCTCCTTGTGAATTACACCACAGAAACAGAATCATCTCGATTCGATTATACGAACCTCTCGATTTTCCGAGAGAACGATACTCGAGTACATTGTCTATATCAAGGTATATTCCAGGACCTGGAGAGATACATTCTCGATTTTTCGAACCTGTCGGACATTTTATTGTCCCCCGTCTATCCTCATAATATGGCAATTTTACTGAAAAGTAAAGTCTGATGTGTCTCTGACGGCCTTAAAATACAACAATTTAGGTTTGATGTTGAAGAAAAACCTCATTGTATTCAGACACACAAAGTATTTTATCTGGATGAAAATGTTTATGATAAAACAGATTTATGTGTACATGAAAACCTATATTTAAATCAAGGGGATGTCAATAACGCTTTTTAAGTAGAACCCTCTCAATTTTTACCTCAGAAACATATTTGAACATGATTTTAAAGGAATTTGTAATAGTTTGTATAAACGTCAAACTATTTTAGAGACACACAGAACCTGTGTCAGCGCCCTTCCCGATTTGGAAATTATCGTATTTTTTAGGGTAACCCATTCATCATTAAATTGTGATCATGGTCCATCAAGTGATCGTGGGAATTTTATAGAAAATGCAATCCTTTTTAGACTTTGAGCAGAAGAGCCAGCGCATGGATGCTTGCATCTGCACTGAAGTATTTTTATGCAAATTTAAGGATCATACTTATGATTTAATGATGGATGGACGGATTCCCTTAAGTAAAGAAAAAGAAAATCCGACTTACTTTTTACGAAATATCTCAATTTAAAATTTTTATCTGCTCTGAAATCTCAAATCGTATACTACCTAAATCTTAAAGAGATTTAAGATATTTTCTGTAAGAACGTGCTAAAAATACTATTACTTAAAGCGAACATTTACACTAGTATAAGGACTGTACTTAAAATTATACAAGTACGACAACTCTCTTAATATCCAACCCAGGAGCCCAGGACTGTGCTTTTCCGTCGGAGCTGACGGGCAGCTGGGTGACCACGAACCTGGGGACCGTCACGATCCAGACTTCGACACCCACCCTCACCACCAACATTACACTGACCGGCATCTCCTCCATAGAGTTCGACTGTCGATTCGTGTCCGGGACACAGTACATACTACAGTAAGGGGACCTAGTGGATGTGATTTTGTTCTTACATTTGATTGTTTGCTTTATGTTCAGGAAAAAGCTTGATAACTCAATTTGGAAATTTATCAATATATTTTTAGACCGGCTCATCAGGGGATCGGCAACACCCAGTATATAATGCGCTGATTTAAACGGACTAATAAGTGATTGGGGAAAATCTCAAAAGTATGTTTATTATGACTCTTCCGACCCAGCATGATGCTCATTGAACAATCTGCCGACCAAGCATCATGCTCATTTCACTGAGCATGAAACTGGGTCGGCAATAAAGACCCTAAACGTACGTCATATTTCTGAGCATGATGTTTAAAGACATGAGCATCATGCTGAGTCGGCAGATAGCCCATTGAGCATCATGCTTGTAAGATGAGCATCATGCTGGATCGGCAGATTGTTCACTGAGCATCATGCTCGTTAGATGAGCATCATGCTGGATCGGCAGATTGTTCACTGAGCATCATGCTCGTTAGATGAGCATCGTGCTGGGTTGGCAGTTTGTCCAATAAGAATCATGCTTAAAAACATGAGCGTCATGCTCGTTAGTTGAGCATCATGCTTGGTCGGCGGATTGGTCAATGAGCATCATTTGTTCATTGAGCATCATGGTTTAGACGTGAGCATTATGCTGGGTCGGCGGATTATTTACTGAGCATCGTGCTCTTAAGATGAGCTTCATGCTGGGTCGGCAGACTGTTCACTGAGCATCATGCTTGTAAGATTAGCATCATTGTTCAACGAACCTGATGCTCGCTATTGTAGCATCGGCACAACCAGCATATAACGCGCAACAAGCTTAAACGCGCGCGATATCGATTGGCCAATTAGAGGAGCCGATGCAACTAGAACCGTTTCAAGATTTTTCGTTTATTATACGGGGATTCGTACATACCTCAGTGGTTAATATTGTATAATGGCTGTAGCAAAATATATATATATATATGAAAGCCTTTTAGTTTCGACATAATCTGTGAAAAATATGTGATCCCCATTTTCGGTCAATCTATGTGTCACATTCTAAAATGTGAAGGCTATTATCTTATTATTCCAATTGCCGTCAAAAATGATCTGGGGAAAATAAGATCTTTCACTATGTATCATGAAATTTTATTATCAAGTTTTAATGTATATCGCTGTGCTAATTTCACAAAAAAAAAAGAAATGGTAAGGCCTAATAAAAACAGTACAAACCCAATAGGGTTTGCATGCAGATAAGATTGTTACATTTTCTTTAATAAGTGTATAGTGCTAAATGCTTTCTGCTTTCTTGCAAATAAGAAGTGCAAGACAGTTGTATTTAAATGGTAAATAACAATTTGATTCTCTCTTGTTCAATATTTCGAATTTTTAGCAAGTTCTACATAATAGACGTTTGAATAGTCGCCATATTGTTATTGCTATGAACGATGTCAACATCATACAAAACAACGTCAAAAGATGACGCTACGTTTGGCACCTTTTCAGGGACGTCAATTGAATTTTGCCGAAGTATTGAATAAGAGTTAATTTAATTGTTTATTGTATTATTTACCTCTAGAAAATTTACATATTATTAAAAAGATATAAAAAAACATAATTAATTTGCAAATATGAAAACAGTTGCCAAAAAAAATACTCTAGACGACTCTAACATTCTCTGTGCAGAATGTAACACGAAGCGTACGCTTGAAATTCGTACCAAGACGAATCACACCAGTTTATATGACGAAGCCTACCACCAACAGGTCAAGTGGCGATTAGTGTCCCAAAAGGATATTCGGCCTTAAATATCTCAAAAACTATAATGTTCTATCGAGACACTATAGGTATAATTTGTAGCGCTTTGAATGACTTTTTAAATGACATTTAATTTTTGAAGATCGGGTTAAAATCAATGGAGTTATGACAGAAAACGAAAATTTTGTAACCCCAAGTGCATTTAACTGCTTATATCTCGAAAATTATTATTTTTTGTTGATCTATCCCTGGCCATTTTACTGGTATTGAGATTTTAAAGATTTACGTAAGATACCTTAGGTTATAGGCAGAAAACGAAACGACATGAACTTAATTTTGCCGTTTTCTCGAGGATAGCGCGTGAAATGTTTGTAAATTCTTATACACATATTACCGAAGCTATGTAACTCAATCATTCCATATCGACGTTGTGTAAGGATTCGAAATAGCATATGACATTTATACATAAAAAGAAATGCTGTTGAAGCAAGTTATTTTGGGGAGAATTATATAACGCCTCATTTTGTATTGTTTTGTACCTTTCCACTTTACAGCATATTTATCCTTGACATATATGACCCTTTTCTTGTATTACTTCACAAATGAAATCATTCATGGCCCAAAGGATCGAGATATACGTGCATTTCTTTTCTATGAAACATGCAAACAACTACGATTACGCGTAATTTATACACAGCGGGGATACAGTGCATTGTTAATGTATCATAGTGTAGGCATTGTTGTAACCTCCGGGTTGGGGTTGTCTCTGGGATGGGAACAAATACATTCCGATTTAAATATTAAAATGAACATAATTGTGGCAAAAAAGGACCAACGGCAACAATTGCGACAAGAAAATTACAGAATGTGTTTGTACCAACGAATGTCAGTATGACATGCACTGACATATAATCATTATTCGAATGAATTGCGGCAAGCAAGGACACATACCAATGATTGTCAGTATGACATGCACTGACATATAACCATTGTTAAATTAAATGACTAAAAAGTAAAAATGGAAGTGTCATGTGTTCTAAAGTGAACTGATGGTAAAACTAGGATTTATTTTTACCTGAATTTTTTAATAATTGGGTAAGTTTGGTTGCTTTATGTAGAAGCAAACATCACTATAACCATTAACCACCACAGAGATTTTTTTACAGATGAACTATTACCATAGACTTGTTTTATTGTAAGATTGGGTCATTACTATCATGAGTGTAATATTCATTAATCCATAATCCATTAACACGTTATCCTAAGATATATAACTTGAACTGCACTGGAAATGTACACGAGCATGAAATCAAATTGGTTATATTAACTTTACAATTCCTAAATATTTCAACATGGTGCTAATTGGACAGTCTCCCGACCAAGCATGATGCTCATCTAACGAGCATAATGCTCAGTGAACAATCTGCTGACCCAGCATGATGCTCATGACTTTGAGCATGATGCTCACTGGACAGTCTGCCGACCCAGCATGATGCTCATTGACCATTCTGTCGACCCTGCAACGTGCTTATTCCAGCAAGCATCATGCTCAAATGTTTTTGCGCGTACGAAAGGGTCTTTATTATGTTTTAGACCGATGCAGCATCATGCTCAACAAATTAAAATGCCGACCCAGCATGATGCTCATTGATCGAGCACGATGCTTGTTGGGCGAGCATGATGCTCATTGAACAATCTGTGCCGACCCAGCATCATGCTCATTTCACTGAGCATGATGCTGGGTCGGCAATAAAGACCCTAATCGTACGTCATAGTTTATTTCCCACTGAACAATGTGTAACATTTTACACCAGGATGTAGATTAGGTGTTCGGGAAGTGCTCGTTGATTCATGCGGGTTAACGTCTCATTTCGGAGTGAAATGGTCTGTTGAAAAAGTATAGCTACGATAAGGAGAAAGGTGTATAACAGCTGCATGTGTTGTTGCTGTTATAATTGTTGTTGTTGCTGTTTCATAGCTTGAGAGAGGACAAGTTGCATTTTTTCCCAAGACCATTGTTGGGTATATCATTGCTTGTGGTCATTTGAGTGATGTTTATCGAGACTTGTTGCAAAATCAAATACGATCAGTTGTTCCAAATACGCATTTGAATTTCTAGATGACATCTTTTGAACAACAACCTTTTTATAAAAATCTAAATATGTTGTATCTTGAGGTATTGTATTGTATTGTATTGTATCAAACTGTATTGTAGATCGAAAAACACGATCACTGTGTTCACCGGGACACTTCCGGTCTACATATACATGTGTATGGACTTGAGGCGGATCAGTGTCAACTCTTACTATTACTACCTCAACTCACGTAAGTATGTCCAATATGCTGACATGGCATCAAACTCACTACCTTCTGTGACCAGTGTGAATGCTCTTATCACCTAGCCACGGGGACTTATGAGTCCGAAAAGAACAATTCAGGCCTACGTTTCATGAAATGTATCCAATAAATTTGAGATCTCCCTCAACTCAAAAATCTCAAATTCTGTATCATTACAAATATGAAATAGCGAGAAAATAAAAGATAAATACTTCGGTTAGAACATTCTAATGACAACATTTTTCAAAACTTCTGTTCTTTTAATCAATAATATTGGTGTCATAGGACTTCCAAAGTTTGAGATAAAAACTGAAATCTCACATTAAAAAAGGTAGGCACGATCCATAATTCCCGAATATCCTGAATCTATATTTTAGATTCAGAGTCAAGATTCAGAAATTCTAAAAGAATTTTCTTCATTCCTGATATCACTTAAATATACACTTTTTGAGTCTCAAACTCCGCGCACCGGTTACGTCAAGGGTTTATGCCCAACTGTCCCACTTTTTGATATTTTGTTTCCCAACTGTCCCACTCAAGATTTTTAGCACCTTGCTGGGTGTGTTTTGATAAGGGATTATAATCTATTTCAAACTACAACACATTAAAATGAATTGAAGTTGTATTTTTTATTGTCCATTAATTAGGGTTACTAAATTAATTGTAATTTATAGTGTAAACATGCATTCCTTTGATCTCTGGCTTTAAAGCTTATGTGAATTGATAAAGATAAAAAATAATTTGAACTTATTAAGATAATTATCACCTCTGCTACTTTTTTCTTTAAATTGTGTTAATTGATTGGTCCAACTAAAGTCCATTTATCCTGTATATATTGCTAAGTGATTGGATTAAGAAATACAAACAAGTCCTTTGATCTAGCAGTTTACTACTTAAGGTAAACAATTTGATTTGAAGTAATTAACATTTTTGGTTATCAATTTATTGTGACTTTCAAACTGTGATATCTCATTAATGAACTGAACTGTATCAGATACAATATATTTACATTCTGATGTAAATGTCTTCATTTGATAGTAAAATTTCACTAAGTAACATCGTCTGAAATTATAAGCTAAAATGGCAAATGCACAAGTGAGTGTGCAGTTTGTCAAGAACCAACGTGGTGGTGATAGTCTGGTTTACAATGGATTCAGATACCAGGTCAAAACCGAAAACCAACAAGGGTGTACTGGGTCTGTCATGTCCGAACCTGTTCTGCTAAAATCACAACAGCTGACAACATTCCAGTTTCTGTGACCAATACCCATAATCATGCAGCCGAACACATGGAACTGAAGCGCCATGAAATAAATCAACTCATGCGAAAGAGGGCACGCGAAGAAACCACGCCGATTCCGTCAATATATGAAGAAGTCATATCCAGTCTGAGAGACAGAGAATGGGACGAAGATGCAGAACAAGTCTGCAAAGGATTACCAACCTTCCCCTCCACCAAGTCATCTCTATACAGGAAAGAGGTGCATTGAGACCGGGGATACCAAAGTCCAGGAGTGACATAGATTTGGATGGAAAATGGACTGAAACGCACACTGGTGAGCAGTTCCTACTGGTTGATGAGGCAGAGAATGACAACAGGATGCTGATTTTTTGCTACAAGAACAATCTCCAGCATCTGGCACAGAACCCAACCATATATGGAGACGGAACATTTTATGTGTGCCCAGACATATTCAGCCAGGTCTACACACTCCATGGATATATTGATGGACACATGTATCCGTTAGTGTTTGCCCTTCTGCCTGGAAAAAGTGAAAGGATTTACTGCAGACTTTTTCAACATCTTCAACAGAAATGCAGGGAAATAGGAATGGAACTGGGACCAGACACACTCCTGATAGACTTTGAGGCAGCAACCAAGCAGGCAGCTCGCAGAGTGTTTCCAAATGTGAATGTGAAAGGGTGTTTTTTTCATTACACACAGTGTGTTTGGCGGAAGATACAGAAGCTTGGCTTAGTTGGACTGTATTCTGAGAATGAGGACTTTAAGAAACTAGGAAGAAGAGCTGCAGTTCTGCCTCTAGTCCCCATACAACATGTTGAAGATGTGTGGTTTGTCGCACTGACGGATGCTGAAAATGCAGAGATTCCAGTGGATGTTTCAAGGTTCACAGACTATGTCACTGAACATTGGGTTGAGGGAGACAAGGACAACTGGAACCATTTCGAGACAGAAGGACCAAGAACAACAAACAACTTGGAAGGCTGGCACAACAAACTAAAGAAAAGTATGAGACAGTCACATCCGAACATTTACAAGTTCTTGGAAACAATACAAAGGATTGAAGCTGCCAATGCTATCAAAATTCTTCAGCACAGTGCCGGAGGAGTGAGAGAAAAGAAGAGGAGGAAATACCGACAACTTGAACAGAGACTGTCTGCCCTGAAACACAAGTACATGGCTGAAGAAATCACTGTGATGGAGTATGCCGATTGTGCATCGCATTTGATTCGGTTTGACGAGTAACTCTGTATAGAACAGATCAGTAGGGTGGAATGTCACAGTTGTTTAAATGAAATGCTTGTTTTCAAATTAAAACAAAATACAATAAATTGTACCACATCCGAATATAGCCCTGTCTTTATTTGATTTGTTCATGACACATGAAATAAAAATAATAAATATATGAAAACATAAAGAGTTTGTTTTCTTCATTTCAGAGAGAGAGAGAGAGAATACTGACAACATCCTAAAACATAATAAGTATTATAAATACTTATTATAAATAATTTTGCTAATAGCATATAACTTATTATAAATACTAATGCAATATATTACTAACCATAAATACTATTGCAAATTGCTCTTAATAATATAAGACAATAAGACAAATAATTGCACTGAAATATTCCATCCATTTAGGTAAAGACTATAGTCACTCATCCATGACAGTCTATTGTTATCCAATTAAGCATGATTCCCAACTGTCCCACCTTGATTTTTACTGTTTTATATAAAAGTGGGACAGTTGGGAAGACACCACGTCAAGCTACGCTACTTTATCGACAACTGTAAGGGGAGGTAACTACTGCGGCGGAGTTTGTTTGAGTCTAAGTCTAGAATACAGACTGTATGAGATTGGTGAATATTAGGGCCGTGGCAACAACTCATAATAAATATGCAGACTCTTGCAGACTCAGACAACGCAATACGTATATCACGTGACTATTTCAGCGGTGGAGATAGGGTTCGGTGGTCTGCGGCTGGTTGGGCTGGTCAGCACAGTGCCTCTCAACTCTACCTCGGAGGTGTGTACGGAAACCCCGGACACTGCCGAGTTCAACACGATGCTTAAAATAGGTATGTGACATCATCATCATCATCATCATCATCATCATTATCATCATCATCGTCGGCATTGTCATAATCTTCATTCTGATTTGGATCATCATCATCATCATCATCATCATAATTACCATCATCATCTTTCATGTTAAGAGCAAATTCTTTTCTCTGTATTTGTACCATGATTTAAAACACATATCTTCGAAAGCAGATATGTTAATGAAATTGGAATTACTACTAATTCATTAGAACTTCCGCATTTTTCACAGCATATACATGTCTAAACAAATGGCTTGTGTCAATCTGGGCTAAAAATATTAAAAAGGAAGCGCCATGTAATGACCACAAGCACGGATCTTGAATGTATTTACTCAAACATGTCAATGATTCTGATATAGATCTAGCCTTTTAAGATATAATAATTATAATAATAACACGAAAATTTAACGCCCGGTACAGTGCATCATTGTCGAAAATATTTTCACAGGAAGTGAAGCAAGCGCAGTGGACGCCCTTATCTGCCCCCGTCTGATGCTCGGGTATTACAACTACGTCTACACCAGCACGACGGACACGTGCTCGGGTTCAAACTCGGCGTACATCAACACATGCGGAGATCAGAACCTCCGATCCGTCTTAGCTAACAACACAGGATGTTCACTTACTCCGTTTTTCTCAGGTTGGTGATATTAAGATAAATATTTGATATGGGGCGAAAGAAAATTTATATATTTAAGTTTTATATATTTAAGTTTTCTTTGTGGTCTCTGCAAACATTTTAGTAAAAAACACTGAATTCAAAATGGCGTCTAACAGGACAAATAACCAAGGATTGGTTTGGTCCCGATAGTCCCATCGGCTGCATTTTTGAGAAAAAATAGTCAGGAACCTGCGAGCAACTGTCAAGCGCTACTCCATATACTCGGGGGAAGATCTGGCGCGATCAGTCCTCCGAGGGTCGGGTTCTACAAAAATGATCGGTTAGTAACTTACTATCTTTAACATACCGTCGGTAGCAGTGGTCTAACTTTAATCTTCCCGATCTCGTGTTTCTTTTTTTTTTTTTTTTTTTTTTTTATCTAAGACCGAGATTTTCTTTCTCTCTCCAACAGCCGGCGGTGACCTAGGATGTGTGGTCAGTGTCTACAGCTCCGCCCTGTCCACTTACTACGTGGTCCTCTACAACAATGACGTCTATACCAGCATCAACGGCATCACCATAACCCAGTTCACATGCTTGGTAGGTACCCATGTACTCAAGTATAGTTTGTTCACAGTTACTTAGACAGGATTATCCGCCCATTCATTCTAAGTTGCCGAGAAATAGACTGTGTCACGTTTAAACCGCAATACTTCACCTTGCACATAGTAATTTAACTTTGAATAATGATGACATATTATATTATGCTCGAAACCAGATTGAGTCACTTTGGGCGAGATTATCTGCCTAATTCTGGGAACTAGACTGTGTCACTTTAAGACTGGATTACTTTTTATTAGTCATTTCATTCTGGGAACCAGACTATGTCACTTTTAGGCTGGATTACTTGTTATCAGTCATTTCATTCTGGGAACCAGACTATGTCACTTTAAGACTGAATTACATAACATTATTCATTTCATTCTGAGAACCAGACTATGTCACTTTTAGAATGAATTACACAACATTATTCATTTCATTCTGGGAACCAGACTATGTCACTTTTAGACTGAACCACATATCATTATTCATTTCATTCTGGGAACCAGACTATGTCACTTTTAGAATGAATTACATATCATTATTCATTTCATTCTGGGGACCAGATTCGCCATTTTAAGACTGGATTACCAGTCGTTATTCGTGTCATTATGGGGAACCAAGTTATGTCACCTTTAAAGTGAATTATTTCTCATTATTCATTCCATTCTTGGAACCTGATTATGTCACTGTTCAGTCCGGAAACCAGACTTCATCTGTATTAGACTGGATAACGTATAGCTTATTTATACCTCACTTCTCGTAGTGGAGAGGGACTATTCAGGAATTAAGTCCCATCCCGTCGTGTCGCCTCGAACTTCATTTTTGAGCTGCATTCTGAATGCAGTCTCATTTCTATGCTGTCGGTCACCGGAACCTGATAACTCATACTTCAGTATAAATGCTCCCTACGAAATAGGCCACATTGTTTTTATATAATTTCGTGATTTATTCTTATCTTTCTCGTGTGAATTACTGTTTCAGAAATTTTTTTTATGTAAACCATGTTTTATAGTCATAACACCTATGATTAAATATTATTCCATTCAAATATTCAGTGTCTGTGATTTTAAAATCCAATAATTTGCATTGCACAAACTTTCAAGCTAGGATAATGAAGCAGTGTTTTTCAGTTTTGTAGCTCTCAGGACAAATGGTCCTTTGATTCATGTTTTTAAGCAAAAGGCGATGTTGTCGTAGCTGTAATGGTCACTTCCAACTAAAAAAGAAATAAATAGATGGGAAAAAATGACAAACAAAATTTGCCTTAAATATTAACCCATTGTATTTAAGACATAACCCTTGTACCGTTGTATACTTGTTTGTGACCATGACAAGTAAGCCTAAAAACAGGCTCACATTACTAGGAAAATGCTACATGTATTTCAAAGGCTGATTTTGTTATTACCGCTTGTATATAAAACGCTCCTCTACTTATTTTATAAATGTTATATAAAATTTCAACTGGTCCACTGGTAGTGTACATGTCTGCGGAATCCGAAAGGTGTGGGTCCGACACCCGCTTTGGGCAATGACCTCAAATGACCTCAAATGACCTTCCAGAACGGAGTACTGTTCCAATCCTGGAACATTCGCGAAAATACTTATCATTTGTTAGAACTTGTTTCCAGACAGACGTAAAAGAAAAAAGCTCAAATAGTTAAGCTAATCGGTGTCACTTTAATAAGTTATAACTGAATATTTAAACTAAATACAACAGTGAATGAAAATGATGAAGATGGAATAATTTTACCTCTTTTCGACAGGCCGTAAATATTAACGCATCGGGGACAGTATTCATCAGTGCTAAAGCTACAAACTGCGAGGCATCGCAGTCGGCCACAACCACGCCCACCGGCGGACACACCCTCGAGCTTACCCCTGTCTGTAAGTATCTGATTTGCCATGACTTCTTGTTGCCATTTTATGTACAATAATGATATTTATATGATATATTTACTGATATCATACCTTTTGTACAACATTCTTTGTGTATGCAGTGTACAAAATATACATAGATATGAACATTTGTAAATAGTATGCTAAAAACTATGGTATATTAAATGCTGCATGGAAAAAAAAGACAGTAGGGTAAGAAATGTTATATTAACTTCAGCAGCCAGATTTAAAATGTTACCACCATGTGATCACTTTGTTGTGAACCAAGTATCACAAATGGACCACCCTTACTAAAGCAATTCATGTAACTTTATATACATTTACAGTTTATCCTACTTATTCGGCCAATGAAATACCTGTATTTCGTTCCAAGTTTGAAAAAAATATATTGCATAAAATGAACCGTGAGGTCTTGATACGAAGTGTGTATGGTGCTTACGTGACTAACCCAGATTATGGGCGGAGCTTGTTAACCCTTTCCCTCATATAGACTCATTCTGACGCCCTCAATAGGTACCACATAAAGCCTGATCTGCAGAAAACCACAGTTAAACCTTACCAAATTTAATTATAAAGTCCTCATTTCCAGACCACTGAGGAGCAGCGAACAGCATAAAACCTGATCAGCCTGCGAGTTACTCGCAGGCTGATCTGGTTTTATGCTGTTCGCATAGGTCTTTTCATGGTTTCCTCTATGAGGGAAAGGGTTAAGGCGGCGACTGCTTTTCGTCATGTTAATTTAACTGTACTTAAAAAATCACGTGAAGCTGTCAATTCAACGGGAGGCGTGTCCATGATGCGAGGTCAATGCAAAGCTGCATGACGTACGTGACAAACTGTGAATTTGTTATCGTTTATGTTTTAAATGTTATGGATTTATAGCAACGGTCGGCTTCATTCGTTTGCGATAAATTCCATAAAATTTAAAATATAACCGATAACTGATACTTATCACCGTCTAATAATTTCTTAAAAACGACGCACACGTTTACCCTGTGTATGAGTTGATGAAGTTTAGTTTGTTTTGTATTTTAATGCATTGCATGCTTTCATACATATACTTGTATTTTACCCGTACACCTATTCCATCCATCAGCATACATACATACATACATACATACATACATACATATCAATAATATTAGTGAGCTACAAATGTTTCTTAATTTCATTTTACTTCTATTTTCAGATACATGTAAAGCAACACTGGATGCTGGGTGTGAGGTGGCGGTACTTTCACTGTGTTTCTTGATACACATTCTTTAACATTGTCTTAACAAAATACGTAAATATATGGTTACGAATTAACTGTGATACTTAACCCTTTCCCTCATATATAGACTCATTTTGACGCCCTCAATAGGTACCACATAAAGCCTGATCTGCAGAAAACCACAGTTAAACCTTACCAAATTTAATTACAAAATCCTTATTTCGAGACCACTGAGGAGCAGCGAACAGCATAAAACCTGATCAGCCTGCGAGTTACTCGCAGGCTGATCTGGTTTTATGTTGTTCGCATAGGTCTTTTCATGGTTTCCTCTATGAGGGAAAGGGTTAACCAATTATCGAAGCTCTTTACGAAGGGATATTTATTTTTTAAAGGTTTCACTTTTCATTTAAAAAATTTAAAGGTTTACGGATATACTTATGCACGTAATTTTAAGGCCGTATATACTTATGCACATAAATGTTTTAATGGTCGGATAAATGGTACCTGTATATACTTATGCACAGTACAATGTTTTAATGGTATACGGATATACTTATGCACAGTGTAATATTTTAATGGTACCTGTATATACTTATGCACAATACAATGTTTTAATGGTATATGGATATACTTATGAACAGTGTAATATTTTAATGGTACCTGTATATACTTATGCACAATTCAATGTTTTAATGGTATACGGATATACTTATGCACAGTGTAATATTTTAATGGTACCTGTATATACTTATGCATAATACCATGTTTTAATGGTATACGGATATATTTATGAATAGTGTAATATTTTAATGGTACCTGTATATACTTATGCACAATTCAATGTTTTAATGGTATACGGATATACTTATGAACAGTGTAATATTTTAATGGTACCTGTATAATGGTATATACAATCTACTTATGCTCAATACAAGATTTAGATGGCACAATAATTTTGCTCAAAACGACACTTAAATGGTATCAACTGAAGCTCCATATAAGATATATGTGGTATGTACATATTTTTGCTCTTCATAATTACAAGTTTACGAGCAATCATCACAAATTACGGTAACTCGTTTACATTAAGCTAAATATACTTTCGCCAATCTACCAAAACAACTACCTGCACAAGCTTGCACTTATCCAATATTCAACCCATTACCTCATTAATATTCATATTCAACTGAATAACTTAATGAATATTGAATATCTGAACTTTGAATGGTATGTGAAAAAAAAATCTTTATTTTTTCTTTGCAATGCAGTACAGTGTAGAATATGAGCTACAATATTGTATAGACAACCAGAGCAGACCCAGATCGGATAGCTCCTTCGAGCTGACTGATCCTGGGCTATTCTGTTTTCCAAGGCGTCAAAACAAGGTTCACGAGGTAAAGGGTTAGATTTGATGTCACTCATTTTGTCGGTCTTATAGTGCTACTTATAAGGTTTAGTGCACGATGTTGTTATGCATTTTTATCACTATGTTAAAATGACGTATGGACGTTTTCTGTTTGGTTTGAATTGAGGAGTTATGCACATTGTAATTAATCTACGCTTACAGCTTCACGTCAAATTAACATCACTATTTAATATATCTACATATTATAAGCGTGTCTTTTTTTTTTTTTTTTTTCATAGTTAGATTTTGAGTTTGAGTGTAACTAACCATATATGTTCTCCTTTGTTTATAAATAATATAAATTATATGTTTTGGGAAATAAATACAGTTGTTACAGTGCTTTAACTCAGAACCCAAGCAACTATGCTAAAGAATGTTGAATATGAACTAGGTTTATCTTATTTTATATAAAATGCAATGGCAGGAAATGCCACAACTATTTTTAAGATTATCCATCCATTAAATTATAACCATGATCCTTCAAATGTTTAAAAAGACTTCAGTATAGATGCAAGCATCCAATGGCTCGGAGTTATAGGCTCTTTTGCTTTAAGTCTATAAAAGTTGGCATTTGCTATAAAATTCCCACTATCACTTGATAAACCATGATCACAATATAATAATGGATGGATACCTTAAGGCTATGATAAGTTGCTGCATATTTCTTATTTAATGACGTCATTGCGCGTGCAGGTTCCCCGGATGATGATATAGACACGGACTATACCGTGTTGATTGTCCTCATGGTCCTGTTTGGTATCCTGCTCATCGTCATCATCGTCCTGGTGTGTCTCTACATCAACTACCGGAAGAAGGAGAAGGAGAGGAAGAAAGAAAAGAAACCAATTGAAGAAGGTAGAAACAATCTTCCTCTTCGAACGTAAATCCATTGTCCAAAAAATAGTCGTGTTCCTGGTTTTCTGATGGTTTGCTTTTGTATTCACTGCGTAGCAGTTGATACATTTTTGTGCAGCCTCGTCACTCATTCGAATATTTAGCCCTGTAACACACGAGCTGGTGCTTCTGCGCAATTTACGCAAAATGGTGCAGCATTTGATGTCCAGTTGCCGAGATATCATTTCCACTCGACTGTTCCGGTAACTGTTGGTATTTCTCTATTTCATGTAATGCCTTGTCCCCTGCCTCCATTTTATCCGTGCTTGCATCTCCTTTTGGAATTTCAATTTTGATAAAATGGATTTCCTATAGGAACTTTTTTTTGTGTTTTTTTTTATTTAACAAACATTTAACTAAGGTACGTTTTTGTGTTTCCTTATTTAACAAACATTTAACTATTTTATCCAATATATTACGTACATTATGAAAAGAACATCTGTTTCTTTAGTCAGTAAAAAATAATCATTTTCTTTGTAACTAAATAAAAGATCTATAGTTTGAGGTATCTTTCATTGGATACAGTTGATATGATGATTCCGTACAGAGAACTGAAAAATTTAGAATGTCTCTTTTGACCATGTTCATGTAGATATCGATACAAATCACCATATATAATTTGAAAAAAAAATGTTATCAGAGATTCATCCCCTCGGAGAAATATCCATGCCTCTAGATGCTCCCAGGTCTATGGAGCGAATTTCAGAAAACGCCTTCATTGAAACCATAGAAGAAACGAGTAGGACCCCTCGGAGGAAGAAAAAAGGTGAAAAGGACGCATATTAGTTTCTTCATTTACTAGTAACCTAAATGTAAAACTTAATATCTTAACATCAAAACAAAATCAAATATTAACATTTTTTCCATCTTTTATTGGCGTATCGGCAACATGTATTTGGTCATTTATAATTAATGTTTCTCACTTTTTGACCAAGAAAATATACGGCAAAATACACAGAAAACACACATACATGATACGAGTAAAGCATTGCCAGAAACACTGAAAATCGTCATTGATTCTGACTTCGCTTTTAGTGTCTGTTAAAAAAAGGTGTCACCTAAAGTCCTGTATGACGTAAAGTTTTATTCCGAAAATATGTTTTAAACACCATGTAATGAAGCAGTTGATTATAATCTGAAAAACAGTATGTATGAGAGTATAGATTTGAAACTATTTTCAGTTGAAACATATACAATTGCATTTTATATTTAAGCCTGATAGAAAACATAGCTTAACCCTTTCCCTCATATAGACTCATTTTGACGCACTCAGTAGGTACCACATAAAGCCTGATCTGCAGAAAACCACAGTTAAACCTTACCAAATTTAATTACAAAATCCTCATTTCCAGACCACTGAGGAGCAGCGAACAACATAAAACCTGATCAGCCTGCGAGTTACTCGCAGGCTGATCTGGTTTTATGCTGTTCGCATAGGTCTTTTCATGGTGTCCTCTATGAGGGAAAGGGTTAAACACCAGTCAATACCTCTGTATAGCAACACAGAAAAGTGTCGCATTTGTGTTACGCTAGTTATTTTTCTCATAGTCACAAAGTCAGTAAATTTTGAAGTTACAGATATATTAAGTTTAAAATTGAGCAAAGTCTCAATTTAAGATTGTTCATGAAATGCATGCCATGTCTTAAAAGTGAAATCTTGTTTTTTTATTTAGCATGTAAATGTACATTGCACAGAAAAGAAATGTTCAAAAATGCCACCTGCTCAACTTCCGGTACTGCCCTTGTTTCGTTACAGGTCGTAACCACCCACTGATGGACGAGAGTTCGATGACCCTTGACCTCACCGGAAGGTCGTGGGGCGCCTTCTCTTCTAAACCAACAGGGGTCTCTGACATTGACCCCTTTACAGGTCATATATAAAATATATATTATATTCATTATTTGGTTTTCATTTAAAAATACATATATAAAAAGAAAAAACATGTTTCTGCTTTCACCTCAAAAAATATATATTAATGACGATGTATCCTAGCAACACATATTAACTATAGCCGATGCATTATGGGGATTTTTATGAGGACATTATATTTTAACACTTTTATATATTGTTATAGAGTTTATGTTCTTGTAAAACACAATGATATAAAACGGGACCGAAGAAATTGGCATGTTGTTTAAAGGAAAGTCTG
>CM037787.1:57677559-57727559 GCA_021229015.1 Solen grandis | reverse complement strand
GGGATAAAATACTGGATGGGGTCCTTAGAACAGCTCAGAATTTTTTAATCAAATTTCTAAATACATTGTTTTTATATCTTATTTCTTGCCTATAAGACGATCCTCTGAACAGAATCAAAATCATAAATATACATATTTTGAAGTAACTGTATCAAAACTCTTTGTAAGCTTTAAAGCGTGCTAAGTTAAATAGCAAGATAATCAATAAATGACTTGAATTTGTAATCAGTAACTGGGAAAGGAAGAGCCCAGTGCCATAGTCACATTGAAAATCCAAATCACATAGATTTTTGTGGTAAATACCAAAACTTTGCCAAATGTCATTTTGAAGATCACTGATTATATATGTGTACTCCATCTTGGATTTGTTCTCTGAACAGTAGAAAATGGTATAATACTGTTTAACCATACTGGTATCAAAACTTTGGCTGATTTACAAGATTGCCTTACCTTATTTCTATTATGATCCTGTAAGTAAGAAATAACTTAAAATTTGCAATTTTAAGCCCTTACAGAGGAGAGTTTCAAAGATAAGTACCAGTTACAGTGAAGTTTACGAAATCTGATTTTTCTTTACAGCAAAATACAAAACGAAAAGTATCATATATCTTCAATCAATATTAAAACAAATATTATTAAATTATGGACAGAAAAAGTACATTTCTTATTGAAAAAAAATTTGATAAAATGACAAGAATGATAAAATATTCATTATAACATTTGCAAGGAATGCAGCAAGGCAACCTGGAAAAAAGTACACAAACTGAATACATCTTTAAGGTAATGGAGTATAAAGCTTCAAGCCTTGCTTCACTATCTCAAATCACCATGATAAAAGTGTTCAAGTACAAAAACTAAAGGGACGCAAACTGTTAAATATACCTGCACATAATTCTAGAATAACTGTTCTTTTTATATAACAAGAGGGCCATGATGGCCCTGAATCGCTCACCTGAGTACCATTGCTTCAACTGATGTCAAGGTTTTTAAACAGACAAGGATTCTGATATAACTTAATCTAAAACATTTTACCCCTGACAATACTACACACCAAATATCTAAGCAATGGGCCATATGGTTTCAGAGAAGACTTGGGCGCAGGGTCATTTATCACCGTAGGGCCAAGACTTTGAAAATCTTTGTAATGAACCATTAGATGCTACTACATACCAAAAATCTTAGCTCTAGGCCTTATTGATTCATAGAAGAAGATTTTTTAAGATTTTCCTATTTAACTCTATGTAAAACAAGTGACCCTGGTGCGGGGTCATTTATCACCATAGGGCTATGATTTGTACAATCTTGGTAGTGGCCCATAAGATGATGCTACATACCAAATATCTAAGCTCTAGGACTTATGGATTCATAGAAGAAGATTTTTTAAGATTTTTCTATATAACTCTATGTAAAACAAGTGACCCCTGGTGCGGGGTCATTTATCACCATAGGGCAATGATTTATACAATCTTGGTAGTGGCCCATAAGATGATGTTACATACCAAATATCTAAGCTCTAGGCCTTGCAGTTTTGCAGAAGAAGATTTTCAAAGTTTGCATTTTTAAAATCTATTTTTAGCTCCTGTGACCTAATTATGCAATGGACCAGAACCATTTATACAACTTTAGTAGAGCTTCATCCAAGGAACATTCCTGCAAAATATTTTTCAAATTGGCCAAGCCGTTTAGGAGGAGATGTTGTTTGAAGCAATTGTTGACGCCGGACGCACGCACGCACGCACGGACGCACGGACGCACGGACGCCGGACAAAAGGCAATCAGAAAAGCTCACCTTGAGCACGTTGTGCTCATGTGAGCTAAAAAGAAAATGCTGACTTTTTCATTGTCTCAAAACATTTACATGTATACTTTTTCATTATCAAGAAATACAAACCTTTATAATATACAGTTAAACCTGTATATGTGGTCACACCTTAAAATACAGCCAACCTGTAAATAACCTGTAAACAAAGGCCAGTAACTGAATTTAATGAGAATTTACCCCCTAAATAACTACCACCTCCACATAAAGTCCAGTAAAATGTGTTCCTTAATTTCTTTTTTTTTTTTCCAGATTTTACTGTTTTTTAACTGTTAATTTCACTGGAACAAAAAGATAACTGCAGAACGTCATAATGACCTTATGAATATCCCCAAATGAAAACTGAATGCAATGAATGCATTTTGCTGATTATATCACCTTTTACGACCAAGCAAAGCGAAAGCATTATCATAGTATTGAACAGTCTGGTACAATGCTGCAATCAAATCAACTGATGATCACATAACTGAAATACATCAATATATACATCTAAAGATTTCCTTCTATAACTACCCTTAACACTAAATTATCTGTTATTCTTTTCAATACAGCAATAATCTGAGAACTGAATGGTGCGAATAAAATGCTTAGATGATTGCAAGGCTCGAAAAACAGATTGTTTTCCTTTTTGAGCTTATCATTTCTCCGCACAGAGGTGTGGAATATACTGCAAATTACTCGCATTATTCATATTATCGCTCCTCGAATTATTGCTATTTTACTGTTGTTTTTCTCATACAATTCACTATTGCAGCCATCTCTTGCAATAAAATATAATTCACTATATCAAATACCATTACATATTTCCATAATATTGTATTCCAACAGCTACCCTGTGATCAATGATTGGACAAGTTTACATAGAACAAAGTATGGGATTGATTTGTTAATAGATGATCTATACATAACAGAAAAATAACCCCCTTTACAACAGATTCAAGGGTGGTTTAAACTCCCACTGCATAATTCGGAAGATCAACATTATTTGATCTGATTCAAAATTTCAACAATTCTAACAATAAATCATAGAATTTTTTTTGAAAAGTATAAACACTTTGCAAACTATATATATCCATTGATTCCAACATTTATCCCATTAAATAATGATAACAGGCACTTCATAATTCATACTTATACAGACCAATAGCACAACAACAGGCATCCATCTTAATCTATACAAAACTACAAAGTTCACAAAATCACACTGAACCTGAAACACAATCTCCATAAAATTTGCAAGGTAAACTCTGATTAGGATTTTATCATTTCTGCCTTAATTGCAGTAAAAGAGAATGCAAACTGACATTCAATTATTAGAATTATCATTGTGGAAGTCAAATCAAAGTATTTTTCCATCTTATGTAATCTAAGTCCAACACCAAAGAGACAACCAGTTCATCAGTTTTTTCAATGCAAGTGCATCTTATACCACACTATGGACAGACTCAATTATTTTCGGATATTTGTAATGTAAGGAACGAATGTCCCACGTCTGGTATTTCTGCGAGTATCATATTTGAATACTGTGAAATAATTAATTTTCATGGCACACTAATTTTCGTTGATTTCGTGGAGGATTTTATTCACAAATATTAACCCCCACGAAAACACTCCATTTCACAGACCACCGCTTCATAGCATTCACAAATAATGTCCCTGCAAAATTCTCTAAAGTACTTACCCCAGTAATCAACGAAATTCAATGTCCACGAAAATGAACAATTTGTCAATAGGACATATTCATGCTTGTACACATGATTGGCACTGAATCCAGTTTGTACTGTAGTATGACCAAAACATAATTATGTGTGTTATGGAGTAAGACCAGTACAACAGTACTTAATCAAGTTTTTAAGTTGTGGAACTTATGTGAGGTTACTTCATGATCAAATTGGCACTAAACTGGATCAATACATGAACATGTTTATACAGGTACTACATTAAGATCCGATAAATTATCAAGATTGGAACTTACAGGAGACCAGTTCATTATCAAGATTTGCATTGAATTAGGATCAAGTAAGGTGCCTAGATAGCATAGTAGGTAACATGTCTCGCTTCTCATCAATGCATCCTGAGTTCAATTCCTGGTCAGTTATGTGACAGTGAGAGGGTACATTGGTCGCCTGTCCAGACACCATGTTTCCTTCCACAATAATGACCACATACGCCGCCTCCAGAGCCATCAAAAAGTGACTAATAAAGTTGTTATAACTTGTTTCGTAATCAATGTAAAATAAATGGTTAAACTTTAGGATCAGTATGTGATCATGTTCATACTAAATTAAGACCAAATACATCAATTACAAGCTCATTCTTTTGAACTGATATTTCTGATTAAAATAGAGATTGACAAAACCTTTCTCTTTTAAATTTATTTCATTTCCATTCAAATTTACATAATTAAACCTATGAATAGGGAAACCTATAAAATTTCCATTCCAACCTTTAAAGTCCAAAAAATTATGAATCTCTTAAAATAAAATCAAATGTAAGACTGAAGTTAAAGTCCCTGCAATGGTTCCGCTACGTCTTGGACCAACCAAGGTACCCTAATAAAACAATAGGAAAGCTTGGTTATCTCCATGAGAGGCCATGAGGTCCGATATGTAGCAGAACCATTACAGGGATTTTACCTTAATATTTTCTATACAAATCTAAAGACAGGTAATGTCATACAGAAAATATGTCAATCTGACTATTTTGTAACCCTAGGTATTTGAAATGGAAAGGAAACATGACTTACAAACTTTTTTATCATCTATATAAGTCTATTACAATAAACAAGCTATTACATTATCATTTACTAATTAAATAACTCTTTAAAACTGATCTGCCTTTAGTTCAGAGAAAACAATTAAAACCATAATGAACGTATGTGTGATTTAAAAAAAGGATTTAAAATTATGAGAAAAAAAGATACCAGAATTATAAATCCACATACTGAAAATTCCCAAATCAATCAAAAGATTTCTTTTCGAAAGAGTGGTCACAAGCCAGCATAAGTAAAAACAGATTACATGAATGAGCAAAACGTTTGAAATTTTTGGTCAACGAAATTTCAAATGGAACAAACAGATACGGATTCAAGGGATTCAAGATAAGTCAAGCTACAACTAACAGCGATTCCCATTCCTACTACAGTGTCATAACCCTTTCCCTCATATAGACTCATTTCGACGCACTCAATTGGTACCACATAAAGCCTGATCTGCAGAAAGCCAAACTCAAACCTTACCAAATTTAATTGTAAAATCCTCATTACCAGACCACTGAGGAGCAGCGAACAGCATAAAACCTGATCAGCCTGCGAGTTACTCACAGGCTGATCCGGTTTTATGCTGTTCGCATAGGTCTTTTCATGGTATCCTTTATGAGGGAAAGGGTTAAGTCACAAAATGATAAACATATAACAATGAATACAGAAATATATGCAATCGTCCAAAAATGTCCTGGATGGATTGACTGATGGGGGTGACCAGTGATTCATATATACCTAACCACAGCCAAAAGCGGTGCCAGTACAAATAGCATAATCGTAACCATCCAATTATAAAAAAAATCTTCCTCGCTTATTTACATGGACAGTTGTTTATAATCACAGATTATTTACCACCGGCACGACACACTCAACATGGATAAAATACACAGTACTTACAAACAGAACGCCTCTAAATGTAACAAAATATAGTACCACTCAACAACAGTGAAATGCTTCCTCTACACAATTTCATACAATAATGCACTAATATATCCTTGCAAAAATTGTTTTCAAAGTCATATAATTTCTTTACATAATACAAGGATTATTGAATGTCTCAAACAAAACCACCTTACATTTTGTACTAGGGATGGGACAGTATGCACTATGTCAATACAATATCAATTAGCACCACTGTCCAGGTAGCAAAAAATGTCAATAAAATAACTTCTACATAGTAAAATTGCCATGGTTTAAGGATTGATGGAATTGGCAATTGCCAGACTTGGAAAATCAAAAATATTATTTTCCTTTAAAGTTTGTTTTCCTTTTTCTTTTCTCAAGCATAAAACAATTAAGTCCATGGGACTAGACAGCAACCTTGATTTAGGGATGGTGCGCACAGTCGTTCCAAGGAAAATCGCAACTTTTCTGCATATTGTTTCAAGACTTTTTTATCATTTGTTTCCCATCAATCTAACAGGATTAATACAGATATTTTAAAGTATTTTATATTTCTAGTAATTTTGATAAATGATCTCAAACATGTATGACTAAGGATAAAAGAAACTGATAAGCATCAATTTCATAGTGATCATATTGTCCCAACCCTAGTTCGAACAAAGTCTATTGAAATGGAGTTCTAAATGTTTAACAATTAAGTGGGGTCAAATAATTATGCATCTTTTTTCCTTAAAATTAAAAACACTGAAATAAAACTTTTAAATTAAATCACACATGCAGACCTTTTGACCTAAATATAAGCCAATCAAGGCCCTGGTTTGCTCATTTGATGACTGTGCTTAAAACAAACATGTTTTTTTTTTTAAGGAACAAATAATTTGAACTGTCTTGGCATTCCATTGCTATAGCAATCAGTCCTGTATGGAATTCATCTCTTTGAACAATTTTAAAAGGGAACCTCCCTGTTCATATTTTTTAAACCCAAGCATTTTAGAAGATGTCCTTCAAAATGTTGACAGGCAGACAGACCGGCCAAAATAGCTAACCATGAGCTTCTGGCTCAAAATGGCTGAAAAAAAAAAAGAAAAAAAAAAAAAAAGAACATGAATCTCAAGAAATGACCTAGGATTAAAAATATACCCTACAATGATGTACTTGAATGTTCCACAGTTATCCCAAGTATCACAGAAATACACTGTAAGGATGTATTACAAAGGCACTGAGTGCACTTGTGTGATAATTAGGGATTCTGAAACAAGTTGTTTCTGCACCATACAATACTGAGTGATTTCAAAAGTAATCAATAAAATACTTTTGTGTATATGGGATGAAAAGCAAAAAAAAAATCTTACATAATGATTCTACATTTTGCATTCTGTAAGCTCTTTCCTTAGAACAGGAAAACCATGACTGACACTATAGTACAAACATTTTTCATGTTTAAATATTATTCTAGTTTTTCATCACAGGACAACACTTTATTTCAAGATTCAAAATTCTAAACCAATGCATCAAAACATACTTCTAATATCTTTTAATTACTAATTCTCTACAATATTCCCAATAACAGGAGCGATTGATGGATAACGTGATGAACAAATATCCAAATGATTAAACAGTGTGTTAATTTGCTGCTGCAGACACACAAGATCCTGAAGTTTGTTTTTCCTGCAGTACAGGACAAATACTGAGGTAGGTAACAGTTAATATCCATGATGTGGCTATCAAAACAATAATCTACCTACATGGTCCCATTCTGTCATACAATACTATTTTGGAATTACAACTTTTGGTGCAGTGCAATGAACTTCAAAAACTTGTTTTATACTTTGTATAAATATACTTAAATTGAGCAGTATCTTACTTTGCTGATCTAAGCGAGATATTATGAAAGTTGAACTTCTTGAGAAAAATCTCTGAGATTCTTTTGGTTCATGATAAAATTGAAGCGGTGTGCTATTATAAAGATCAATATACTGTATCCAGTTACAATCTGAACTTGACATGAAAATAATGCTGTGTGTGTTTCTTGTTGTTTTCTAAATGTTACAAGTCTTTTTGGCAATACAAAACTCCCAGTTAATGAGAGATCTAACATCATTTTGTAACAAAGCTCCATATACTTGCAATGTATCCTTTTCCAGTATTAAAAAGAAACAAGACACAATAAATGGTTGAACAATTACATATCCAAGTCCATACTTTACTTTCTATTTTAAAGCATAATTATAAGTAGCTCGTTCACAGATGGTCATTGACTAGGAATTTTATAATCTTTAACTACAAGTATGAATTACGTCTATCAATACCCATGTACAGATGCATGGTCACACAACGCACCCATCCATGATTGTAAAATAATGGGTGGTCCCCCCATCACAGGCAATAGTGTCACTGACAGTTTTGAACCTATTTAGAATTATAAAACCTATATTTAGCTCCAATATTTTCATTTGCTGTCACTTGTCTGATCATATTCACTCTTTGCACATGCTCTAACTTATAGATTGAACTTACGAAATCGATACCCTGACCGAGTGAAGATGCTTTGTTGTGGAACATTCACTTGGTACCACAGCATCTGCTTCGGGGATACCATATTTTTTATTTCACCAATTTTGCTGAAGCTGCATTTACAAAAATAGCATTTTTCAGTGTAATGTAACCTACACTTGCCAAGATTATTTCTCAGAAAACAAAGACTTTACCAACATTAACGAGGGAGAGTTGAAAATCATTTTTTTTTTAAATTTCTACCAATCATCTGTGAACAAGCTGCTTTAAGCTAAATTAACCTTCATTTGGCAAAATGTAATTGAAAGTAAACTAACACAAATTTTAATAGCACTATTTTCCTAAATTACATAAATCTGTCAAATGACCTTATGACCAATTAAATGTCAAATGTTCCCAAGTATGGTGCCCAGACACTATATGCTAAATAAATATATACTCAGTGAAAGTATCCTCAATCAACACGACACCAAAACGCCCCAAAATGAATATGCGTATCGGTTTAACCAGTGAAAAGCGACAATCCTCCAACAAACAAATGCACGTGAATCTTGCTTTCAATAGTTACCTTTGTTCAACAACCTCCGACAAACATTTGGGGCGTGACTATACCTGTTTTGGCGTCAAGTTAATTAGCATTGGCACAAACATTGATATAATTAGAGCTATCACTCAAGCAACTGACCGACACCCCTGCATCCTAATTTGACTTCACATTATGAAAGTTAAGCACATGTGGCAGGATGTGACAAGCGTGATTCCTATATAGTCCCCACTTCTGTGATGCTGGGATATAAATAACCATATTAATTTTACCATAAGTCTGTTTATAGTATAAAATTTTCTGCATTACTCTCTGAATTCCGAAGGCAAACACAAATTACACAAATACTTTCAAAATACCTGATAAAGTACTGAAAGTATAGGACAATACAAAGCTATTAACCATCTTTGAGTAACAAGCCTCAGAGAGCAAAATATACATAATAAACATTTATACAAGCAGATAAAAACAAGAAATATACAAATAACAGGTATATATGAAGAGAGAAAGACAGATAGACAAACAAAGAGAAACAAAATACATTTACGATGTATACCGTATACACGGTCAGATTAGGCGCAGCTACGTATAAGGCGCATCCTAACTTTCAAGGTAACATATTTGAAGAAAAAAAAAAAATCACTTATCGTATCGTATTCGGCGAAATCTTGTTTTGAAATTTGCGCCGTCGTACATTTTGACAGACGGAAAGCTATCCGTACGTCACCGGGCTAATCATACGGTGAACCGTTTTATTTACACATTTTTAACTTACTCAACCGCCCGCATTCTAACACTGGGGACCATTGTCACCTGTCAAAATTCTCCCAACTAACAAACATTACGTAACAATTGCCACCTGTCAAGTTTCTCCTATACATCATGAGGTCCCGTAAAATAAACTTATTTGTTTATATTGAAAATGGCTTCCATCAAGTTGTTTCAGTTTCTCACGATCATTTTATCATGAAATATACCTGTAGGATAACTAATAAGAACAAAAGCAATAATCTGGTATTGTTTATCATGGTTTCGTATAGACTTTGTGTCATATTATCGTATTCATTGGCTTTCAGTATATCCATTTTCTGAGATCGTATACCGGTAATTTTCACATCTCGGTGATTGAAAAAAGAAACCTGAAAAGCTGTATATCATCATATAAGGCGCACCCCCTCTATAAACTTGAATTATCTGGAAAAAAGGTGCGCCTAATCTGCCGGTGTATACGGTATAGAAGCTTAATTTCTTGCCCCTTTTCATCTCAATCAAGAATAACTTCTCTCTTTAAAAATCAACATCAGACAATATTATTGCACAAATTAATCAGACAAAAGTTTCCTCTCTCCCGCAAAACTGTGCTAAAAAACTTTGAAAACCGCAAAATTCTTCGTAAAAAAAAAATCAAATCATCTTTTTTTCCGCCTGGTTCCAAATACCCTAAAAGAAAATTACTCAATTTACAGGAGTTTTCCTGCCTATTTGTAAGATCAGAATATCTGCCCCATTCATAATTATACTTTTCCAAATGGGCCAAATTTTTTTTTTCAGTTAGGTTTGTTTTCTTATTGTGTATTAATATCCTTTAAAGTTACGTTTCTCCTCGAATATTTCAAATATGATAAAATTGGGAGCTTGGGTTTCTTCCCTAAATTAGGCAGAATAACCCCGGATTTAATCAAACCATGATTTAATTGAAAGCCAATATATTCACCGAGTACACATACTTCAATTTCATGATTGCTTTATTCAAAAACAAAAAAACATGGGACTTTAATCATTCCGTCACGAGTCTAATGACACCCATTTCTCACATTCTGTTCTACAAATTGTGCTATTAAACAGTTACCTGGCCATTATCCTATGGCTTCCTCATGTTATACATGGGATATCTTGTACAAAAATTTAATCCTGAGGTTACTGCTGATATTAGATTGACAAATATATAAATCTAATGAAAACTTCTCTGAATTTAGATCCTATGGATTTGGTAACACAAAGGGTTCTCACGATATTCCCAAAACTGCGAGTCCTTGAAAAATATGTGTCAAAAAGTCCTCTTTTGAGTTTTATTAGAAGAGCTAAAAAAAAATACAAGCTCTTTTCCCAAATTTTTGGAGTCCAGCATCCAAATTAGGAGATAGTGAGAACCCAAACATTTTATGAACAAATTCTTTAACATCAAAGAAAGTAGACATTCAAATTTCAATTCTGCTCAATATATATTACTCCCATTCTCTGGTGATTCAGACATGAAAAACCCTACTTTACATCACGTCGCAAACAAGAGACATCACTGCTAATGGTAATGAATACCTCTTCTACATCGCATTCCCTCACCTAAAAAGATATCCAACATTTTGTAAAATGGGACCCTTTGCAATTTAATTTGACTTACAAAAGGATGGGACAGTACAAATGATTCCTATATTGTGCCCCTTTCCACTTTGAGAAGCAAGTGTATAGTGATTCTCTAATATTGATTATTTTAGTATTTTACGTTCTGCAAAAGAAAACGAATAAAATCCAACTATGCAGCCATCATACAACTGCATCAGCCTGCATTTTTATATCTCTCCAAGGTAGATTTTGGGATGAATACAAATTGTTAAGAGTAGAACTGTGAGATATACCAAAATAAACCATGATCAGACTGGAATTTGTGTGTTCAGAATCCTCCAAATTAGTGTATCACTAGAATAGCAGTTTTAACCTGTAAAAGATTCCCTTCCCACTCCCCCAAAGCAGTTTCCTACCCCTAACATTCCCTGACAGTGCTCAAGCCCAGTTTATCATATACTCAACACTGCTATTATCATTTCCAAGTCTCTTTCCCATCACATGGAAACATTTCCCATAACCACTCTTGTTACACGCCAGAAAATAGTTCCCTTGCACATACTTCAACTTCACAGCCTCCTTTTCCGACTGAACTTCTGTTATATTCGGTGGTGCGCTCAACTTCCTGGAGCTCCTGCGTGCAGTATTTTTGCCTTGACTCTTGTCTGGAAGAGACTTCCTTCCACGTTTTTTGTCCTTAATTTCTGGCATGGGAAGCGAAGCATCACTCACTTTCTCCACCGGTTCAACCTTTTCTAGAACCGGCGGTCCGTCCGAATCAGACACCCTATCATCAATGTCATTTGGACAACCTTGGCTTGCACCCATGTTACAAATTCCGTTCCAAATGGTTTTACGAGATTCCAGTTCTCTCGCAATTTCTGTCCGTTCAATGTCAGTCATAAACGGATGTTCTGGGCCAGAGAAAGACACTTGGGGTGGAATGAGACGATCGAGGAGAGGAACTTTGACCCTGGACTTTCGGACAAGAGATCCCTGATAAGATTGAGCTGGACTGGACGTTCCATCTTCCTGTGGAAATCAAATTCTATGAATTTAGTATTAAATTTAATCTGATTTCTTATTAATCAATCCAGAAAAAAAATGCAATTCACTTTAACCTACATTTTCTGGGTTGATCCAGTAGTAAGAAAGAAAATAATGTTTTACTCATGTCTCGTATTTGTCAATATTCTTTACATTACAATATTTGTAATACAGATTTCAATGATAAGAAGAATCTGATGAAATGTAAGACTATTTCAAATCCTTTAAAGCAAACCTAACCAAACTTCAGTAGACGCACACAGTTTAAGGTCTAAGAAACCATTTAATATTTCAAAGTCCTTATAATTGTCACACACTGAGATTTTAAGTTTTTACCCCTTTACTTCATAATCACTCAATCTGATGTATTGGCAAACAGCAAACCCAGGGTGTCCCCTAGTGACTCATACAATATTGCAGCTCAGGAAAACAGGCTCCGCCCCCTGGTGGCAATGTTTTTTGACTGATCCAAATATCTTAAATCTTGGTAGAGAGTGACCCAAGGAATATCTGTGCTAAAAAACCAGCCAGTACTTTTGGACAAGAATATTTTTCAAATTTGTAATATATACATTTAAGGAAAACCGGCTCTGCCCCTGGCAGCCATGATTTGTGAAGGATCTTCATAACTTTTACAATCTTGGTAGTGAGGAACATCTGTGCAAAAAATATTTTAAAATCTACTCAGTACATTTGGATAAAAGACTTTTGAAGTTTTCACATTTTTTCCCCTTTTAGTTACATGGAATTTAATTCTTTGAACAACTTTGGAAGAGGACCACCCAAGGATCATTCCTGTTAAGTTTCAAGAGTGTTCGCTGGAACAAGTGTGTCACCTGCTGAAGAGTGACGGAAAAGGTGTGACGGACAGACAGACAGATGACGGAAAAGTGGTCCCTATGTATCACTTCTGCTTACAGCAAGTGACACAAAAATTGTCCCAGTAGTTTATGAGGAGATGTTGTTAAAGTTAAATGTTGACAAAGGACAACAAACATCAGACATTCATCAGTCTTAATTACTCATCTTTGGAAAAGGTGAGCTTAAAAAAAAGGTCAACCCGAGTGGATGTCTGATGCCTGGACATCATCAATGTAAATGATGGAATTTTCCGATGAAAAACCCGCCCAAAAATATTACAAGATGAGCACTTACCTTGGTGAGGAGGGCGGAGTCAAGCCGTTTACGAGCTGCACTGTTTGGCTGATGTAGAGGGCTATGCTTCAGCTGCTGGACGGGGGATTTGCTGAAACAAAGGATATTGTTGACGCTGTTACATGTACATCAGGGTCAGAGGGGCTCAATAGGGCAGTGACTTGGAAAGAATTTTGTTTCAATGGGACTATTGGCCCATCATTTGCTAAAATCAATGGGACATTTTCAAATCTAATGGGACATTTTTAACTATTGATGTGAAAAGTTTTAGTGGGTTAAAAAGGAAAACTGCTTAACATCAAGTTTTATTTGGTTTTAGAACACATATACTTGTGGTAAGTAAATAAGAACTTTTCACATAGTCTTGTTAATAAAGAACAGTATCTTCAACAACCTGAAGCAACTATAAAAACGCTGTTAAAATAAGACATAGGCTAAATACGATCTAGAAAGATCCCAGCTCATTATTTGGAAGAAGGCCTGATTAAAAGTTCTAAGCTAAAAATTCACCTCCTAAATCTTAGTTCCACTTTACTGGATTTTTCTAGGTTTATATTTGGTGTTACTGGGAGGTATCGAGACATCTTGAGGGTTAGGGGATGGTTGTGTCAATGAATCGGACGAAACTTCCCAAGGGGGAGATGAAGCAGAGTTCGTAACTTTCTGAGAGGGAGACTGCGATAAATCAGCACTTGACGCTGTTTCATTATTATCATTTACAGTTTTCATATAATATCTGGATTGTGGGCCTAAAAACGATAAGATGGATGTCTAACTTTTGTTGGTCAGATTTTTCAAAATATTTTTTTTTGAGGCATTCTTGTTCTTTTCAGACGATATTCAATGTGTCTACCATACGAAATTGAATGTAACATCTCGGACAAGCTTTTTTGTTATATTAACCGAGTGTTCCGACTGCGTAATTCTATATGGTTTAATAAGCGTCCAGCTCAGTTGCCTGTATGATATCTTATCTTAATAAGCGTCTGAGAATATGCGGCTTACTCAGCAAAAAAGCAAAATGAAAATGCGATTCATACTTAATTTATTTCGATAAGAAAAAATAACAATAAAGATTATGATTCAATGCATATTGTACATAATGTGGTTCAAAGTTAAAGAGACAAATGGCGCACAGGAATGTGAAAACAATGGGACATTTTCAATTTTAATGGGACTATGGCGCATGGCGAATAGGTTTCCAAGTCACTGATAGGGCATAGTTTAGCCTTTTAAGAACCTCATTACTGCAAGCTGTCGAGCAGTGGAGGTCCCTTTTGTAATATCATTAGACATTTTCATGGGCAGTCAATTAAAACTAAGTTAAATTGGGTTGGACTTGAATTATGGTCATTATTCAGTATCCAGTATTTACTCTATACTCTAGAAAATTAGCAATATTTATTGGTAAGAATTTTAAGTCCCACTCTTGCCAATTATTTGCGGAATATTTTTCATTCATGACTCCAACATATTTTATCAAAAACATACTTGTGTAAATTAGATCAACTTTTCATCTTATTGTATTTCAGTGTATCTTATTATTGGATATTTAATGTTTTATAATCTTATATGAATACATAGGTAAACATTGGAAAAGCCCACCAAGTAAAGACTTACATACCAATAATTTGTAATCCCAACCAGAAAAATGTTTTTCATCTCTTTTCCCGATATAACTTCTCCACTGCATCTCCTTAAACTTACCATTCCACAGGAATGAATACTTTTGATCTTCGACCTTTTATCTTGAGGGTTTTCATGACATCGTCTGTGACCTTGTTTTTAAATGGTAGCGTGATGTGGATGCGAGGGGGCGGTACCCGGATACGTAGCCCCCACAGCGTAACTTTCTTCCGTAATTCGGCACCCCATGCAAACCTGAAGAAACCAGAAAAACTTGATGCAGATTTAATTATATGGCTTGACTAAGCATCAGAATCCTATTTTCCACGGGTCCACCATTGACTACCATTATTCCAGTGAAGCTATCAGATAGCCTGTTAGTCGAATAAATCTCTGTAACCACAGGAAAGAGCCATCAAACATGACCAAATACAAAAAGAAATAGCAAATACAGGTATAGATTTGATTTTATCATTTTTAATACATGATTTTACACTTGAAAAACATTTCTAATGCACTTTCAACAGTGTGGCCATACCACATCGTATATGACGTTATTTTAAGCCATCACAAAAGCATATTTTGCATTGATTCAGTTTTTCCAAACATTATGGGAAACCTTCAGAGTTTGTGAATTTTTGTTTGCTAACACGTAAAGCACATCACTAATAGTGTTTTCCCAAATGTTAGGAAATTCTGTACATCTGACAAAAAAGTCATTAGGGCTTTTGTGCAAGGCACAATTTTCTGCTTCGCATGCGCTAGAGCTGGGTCGATTTCATCGATGCATCGATATGTCGCTATTTTTTGCTGACAATACCTAATCATGATTCTAACCTCAAGAATCGATTCTCAAACAATACTTCAATGGATGACAGTTTTTGTTGTAAACCAGTGAAATTGAATATACCACTTGGCCTGCAGCTTATATCTTCTGCATAAAGTGTCTATTTCCGTTGTTATCTTTTGTTGACTAGATTGACTGGTAGACTAAATTTCAAAATAAAATCAAAGATTTTTTTTAATTAAACTTAAAAATGCATTTTTCTATCATTTTTCCATGTGTCTAAGCGGCATAGCAACATGGACACGGAAATCTAATTTACAGCAGAAAACTATGGTGGCCATGTTAGAACTACATTATTTAGATATTATCAAGTATCGTGATACAGTATCTATCGGCCTACAATATCATAATACATCGCAAAACTATTTTGCTGGCGATACCCACCCTGCATACGTTAAGGTACTTACAACAGTTTTTTTTTGGAATCAAGGCAAATCATGCACCTTGTGATAGCTCAAAATGATGTCATATACCACGTGAAATGGCCACACTGTTCAAGGAAGAGATATTTGTGAATGTATGATACTAGTCCTTATCTAGAAGTAGCCATATTAACAAGAGGTCTTCAGGAGGTACTGACCTGGACTTGTGGAGGGTCAATGTATCCGTTATTTGTTTCACCTTCTCTCTATCTGCCATATCGTCATACTGAAACAGACATACTGAAATTAGCACATCTCCGGCAATCCAAGTTACCCCCTTGCAAAGTTTTTCTTTACTCCCAATATTTGCCATGTACCCCAAAAATTGTAGGGTACGTTCTATATGCTGGGGTACAAAGAAAAGTATGTTCTTTGGAACACATGTGTCACCTGACAGAAAAGGTGTGACGGACAGACAACGGAAAATGATCCCTATGTGTCACCTCTGGTTACAGCAGGTGACACAAAAAAAACACAATTGTACCCCCAGTTTTAAAATTCAGTAGGAAACCTGATCTTAGCATAGTAAATCACATAGCATTTTCCACTAGATCCAAATGGATGACCTTTAATCTGCTTAAAAAGAATTTAACCACAAGCACTGCAGCTGTTGTCTTTTTTTGTTATATGTTCTTTGTTGGGTTAGACATCCCACCAAAAGTATTTCATTTTCAGACTATGTCAACTTGAGACAGATATAGTGCTTCCACATTGCAGTATCACGCTGTAGACATGTGGCATGATACCATACACAGTCCCATTATCCTGACACCGGGCCAACCAGTCCTAGAACTACCCTTATATGCCAATTTTGGGCCGAAATACTGCTCTAAACCCCTTTCAACAACGTATATATATTTTTGCCTTATTTCTGAAAAAATTACCCCTCTACCAGTCTAAAAAATATATATTTTGGAAATCCATTTTTCCTTTCGTGCGCAGCAGGAATGGAAGACAATTGAAAGGGGTATCCTGAAACCAAGTCCTGACACCACTCAATGTCAGACCCTAACATAGACATAGAAGACTCATAATGATCATGAAAACAGGAGCACCACACACCAGGTGCATTTTACATGCCAAGTAATATATCTGATAATCATGCTAGTATGGCATCAAACCCACTTCCTCCTGTGACCAATGTGAATACTCTAATCAGTTGGGACTAATATGTCTGAAAAGAATAGCTGTGGCCTGAATTTTTAAATTATATCTAAATTGAGATTGTCCCCAACTCAAAAATCTCAAATTCTGCATCATCCTAACAAATATGAAATTTCAAGCAATTCATTTTCTTTCAAGAGCATACTTATAATAAGTATTTACACAACATTTCTGTTCTTTAGATCAATGAACAGGTTTTAAATATTTAAGTTCTGGAAAATATCAGGTTGACACTTGTCTAGGAATACAAGCCTGGACCCTAACAGTACCACACAGACCACCAGGGGGCAGTATCCATACAGTACCTGGGGCACCTGTAGAACATCCCAGTTGTCTTGTATCCAGGGCAGGATGTCCTCCATGATGTCAAAATACTTCCGCCGATGTTCCATTGCCAGGTTGAACAAAGTGATGTGGACTAGGTCTGGCCTGCAAGAGGTCATATGATTATTTTCATATCAGGGTTTTTTCTCACTATTTTGGGAGCGTGACCCGACCCCCAGAATTGAGAATTGTTCGCACCATTTTAGACAAATTTGGGAAAAACTCACACCGTATTATAGATATCTATCAAATAAAACAAATATTTAGTTCATTCAACTCCTTTTCTATTTCAGTCATAAGCAAATTTTAAAATTTGGAATGCAAGAATAACTTGCTGTGGCACAATGCAGATGTCACAAAATGATTCCCTTGTATCATTAAGACTTGCTATTTTCAACCCCAAACTTTCAACCTTTTTTTTTTTTTGAGGTTCTTTGAACTGGGAATTTTCTCCTTGATATTGGAAAAATAAAAGTGTTTTTTTCCAAGACTGGGAACACAACCGAATATCAGTCGTCAAATGGGCCAAAAAAATATTTACCCCGATTATTAGGAATTATTAGAGCTATCAATGAAGATGATGTATACCCAAGCTATTCTGCCTTGATAAAACATGAATTTATTCCCTGTTGGCGGCAAAGATTTTTCATTTTTCAACCCGTCCTCCACATGAGACATATTTGCCAACAAAACAGGTTTAACCGTTATCTGATTATCCGGAACTACTCTTATGTGCTGCTCGCTAAACACACCATTACAATTTGAAAGAACTATGTTAGCGCCAGGGATCAAACCCACAACCTCCTGTTATGGTGGGTACCTTAACCCCAGTACTTACCATTCCACAGTGAGACGCTTGATGTACTCCTCTCCATAGTTACAGATCTGACACACAAAGATGTAGAAACTGTCAGCAAACAGGAGCGGGTGCTCTGTACACTGCAAACAAGCTGGAAACAAACAGTTAATCAAAACATAAACAGATATGCTGAATTTTACATGTAACAAACTAATATACACAAGACTTACAAAATTAATGGGATGTTTTCTAAGGAACAATTTTTTATTTTTTTTTTCAACAGATTCATGGAGCATTTTTTTCATCAAAGCCATTGTATTCAGCTCTACTAGGATGATAGCAGAAAAATAAAACATATATATGTGTAATTTGTCTCAAAACACATTTTCCACAAAGATCTTAAACTTATTGTCTACAAAGGTTTAACTTCTGATTTCATATATATCATTTTTTGTTTCAACAGTTACAGCCACTGTCTAATTCACTGTTATAAAGGATTTAAGCTTTGTTTATGTGCTTATTTTCAGTTTCAACAAAATTTCATATATACTATTGATATACCAAATCCTGATGGTCCAAAACAAGCAATAGAATGTTGAAAGTGACACAAATTACTGGCTAGTGCACACACCGACACTAACTGCATAAGCTGATAGCTAGTGATAGAAATTGGTTGGTATTTGTCACAATCGATTATCGGTTCAATCGAATGGGGTATAATCAATAACTTTCCGATTAATAATCACCTGAACCAGAAGTAAAATTGAAGCAAGGCGCTTAATTATCTTGACGCCAAAATAGGTATAGCCACGCCCCGAATGTTTGTCGGAGGTTGCTGAACTAAGGTCACTATTGAAAGCAAGATTCACGTGCATTTGTTTGTCGGAGGATTGTACAGCTTTTCACTGGTTAAACCGATATACATATTCATTTCGGGGCGTTTTGGCGTCATGTTAATTACACAGTTACATGAACTTTATAAAGTAGTTTTCAACACAGTTTTAGCTTTATAATGCTGGAGCGGCTAAATTACTTAGTTTTGGGCCTTATTATTTAAAAGGGGATATTTTATGTTTTTCAATGGAAACCTGGGTAAAATCAAGAGATTCCAGATTGATGTACAGTGTATACTAGACAGACAACACATGATATGGTATGGTATAAAATTTTACGCCAAAGTCGCAGAATGGATATATGCAAATATATTATTGTCACTCTTCAGTAAAGGAATTGATCAATGGGGATTAGCAACAATATAAACATCACTACTAATAGCACCTTATTTTTCATTCTGTGTTATTGCAGGATTCCTTTAAGAATTTTATCTAAAGCCTTAAGCTAGACACCCTTAAGATAGTCCAATTAATTATGTTAGTATATACATTTTTTGCACAAAAACTAGCTAATTTTAGTTTTCAATTTTTTTATTAAATATTTTCTGAAATATATATATATATATATGTGTAAAGGCACAGAGGACTTTGAAATTTCATGTTAAGAAAATACCTACCTTCATGGAACAACTGTTTACACTGACAACACTGCAGCATTTTCTGGTACCATCTGTAACAATACATAATATCACTTTAAAATAAGTTTCTTTTGCAGCTAGCAATAAATGCAATTCCAATTTCAAACAATTTTTTTACTATTTTTCCCCAATTTCTAAAACCTTCACATAAAAATTCCGTATTTCAAGAGTACAGGTCAACTTCCTAAAAAAAGTGTTCAAAAGCCCTGTGGACTTTAAAAACTGCATAACAGAGCATGTGTACTTACATGCCTGGTCCCCCGCAGTAACAGTAGCACTGCTCTATGTTGCTCTTGTGTTGCTGGTCCCAGGTCAGGCTGTCCAGCTGTAACAGGGTACTAGTCATACAAACTTTTAAACTAGCACAAGAATCGACTTTCTTTTTGCATCAAAAGCTGTAGAATATGCCTTGAATGATTTTGTCCATGTATTCTCTAGCTTGTCAGTTAACTTTGAGAAAATAATTATTTTATCATTATCCAATGATTTCATGAAGATCTGACTGTTAGCCCCCCCCCCCCTTGATAATTGGGATCCAAAAGAGACCTATTAAAATGTAAGAGTTACTATTTCTTCCCAAAGATAATGTAAACATTTTTGCAAAAACTTAACATTATATACCCTTAACCATGTGGCAATCATACAAATAATGTCAAATAAATATATTTACAATTCCCCAAGCCAATTCAGTCAATTACTGGTTTCCCTATTTTGTAAGTCTTTTCTACTGTCCCTATTATTTATGAAACTTGGCCTTTCTCCAAAAGTACTGAAAAAAATCACTGAAATGGCCTGTTGATTTAGTATTTTTCCTATAAATACACATAATTTCAGAAATTGTAAGAAAAATGAGACATTAGTACTTACATCATAGGGAAGTGACATCTTCATTTTCCTCAACTCATCAGCTGCAAATGAAAATGGAAACAGTAAATTTGATATTGCAGCTGTGAACCTAACATATGGGTGTGGCAGCATGACATTTTATCTTTAATAGAATGAGGGCTGACCATGTTACAGTTCCATATATACTAGAATAATATTACACTCAGTCCTTAAAATATTGTTTCTACACAATATAGGAAATCATATATAACAAATATTAATAACAAATGCATTTTTTTTTGACAGCATGAAAATGTTCAATACACCAACTATGTATGTCTTATATCTGTCAATACTGTTTTTAAGTCATCGAGGCCTGTTCAAAAATAACTTGATAGAATCCTGTATAGCACAGACTGGCCAACATATTATTTTAAGAAATTAAGTGTAAAAAAAAAAAGAATCTTTTTTAGTTAAAAGGAAAAGGGACCATTTAACTAAATATTTTCATGAAAAAACACAAAGTAGAAGAAAACTACAATTTACATAAAAGATTTTATAAACACGGACAAAATTCTCAATAAAATGAATGACAAAAAGTTGAGGGGCTGTATAAGTCAACCTACTCACCTGGTTTCCCCTCCTTGAGAGCTCCCTGAAGTTTGATAGTCATCATGAAGACACAGTTCCTGCAATACCACTCATCATCTGGGTCAACAATCTCCCCTGACCCAATATTGGGGGTGTGGCACTTCTGGTGGTAACCTAGCAACACAGTTCAAAGATCAGAGATGATAATACAGTGGTCACGCGATTCCTCTAGGTCGGACGGGATCTGCAAAAAAACTCGAAGAATCGCCATATTCGAGGAATCATTTAATGTCAAAATTTCCTTTTATTACAGATAATTTGATTGAAATCCTTTTTTTAGTTTGCGTATATTGCAGCGTTGCATATTTTCTAAAATTCTTGTAATAAACATTTAACATTATGCCGTGGTTCTCCAAATTAATGATTACAGAGAAAAAAAAAACACACACAAACAAACATATTCGACTCTAATGATAAATGATTAATCATGCAGACCCGTCACAGTTTGTTACATGATCAGTAGGTGCGAAAATATATTCTACATCGCCGTGTTGATATAACGATTCACCAATGTAATCTCAGGAGGTGTGGCGATGTGTGAAAACAAATAGAAAACAAACTCGACGAAGGTGTTAATTATATTGACAGATGGTCATAGAGCCGAAGTATGGTTGACAAGAAGATATAGGTATGTTTTGATATCGACTTCGAGGAATTGCATAGAAATTATATAGGATATACTATCTAGGGACCAAGGACGGAGCTCGAGGAATCCAAAATCGCATGTTTGAAGAATCGCCCATATATTTATATACAATAAGAAGGGCTAAATCAAGGGACCGGGCTTGTAGCTCGAGCCTTCGCCAGTATTCAATGAATCGCCACATTGAGGAATCGCATGACCACTGTACTAGCATGTATGCAATGTAAAAGTAGTGAGTCACATTCCAAGGTCTACACATAATCATCATCATATACGCATTGAGAATTAATCAACCACCATGAAGCCAACTTAAAGTGAGGGAAAAAGCCATGACTAATTTTCAGTCAATGGTCTTGAGTGAATGTGAAACTTTTTCAAAATATCTCTGCTCTTAGTAATTCAACTTTCAGTTTCACTCTTAATAAAACTTGAAAACAAACTTTCATATATTGGAATTTAAACAGGGAAACTGCCTATCCTTTCCCAGACAAATAACGAGTGTGTATACACCAATGATTAACATAAATCTGCGCACACACACACACACACAAACAAGAGGGCCATGATGGCCCTGGATCACTCACCTGAGTATACGGTTACCCAAGGAACATCAGTCTGTATTAAAACATTTTGAAATCTGGCCAGTAGTTTTGAAGGAGATGATCCCTGTAAAGTTTTATCAAATTCTGTCCAGCAGTTTCAGAGATGTCATTTAAAGATTTCACTATATATATAAATTAGCCCCGCCCCTGGCAGCCATATTTTTTTTTAAGGATGGAATAATTTTAGCAATCTTGGTAGAGAGTTACCCATGGAACATCTGTACCAAATTGATTTGAAATCTGGCCAATAGTTTTTAAGGAGATGATTTTTTAAAGTTTTCATATTTTTTTCTTTCCATTGTCATGGTAACCAGAGTTCAATATGGATCAAGTTTATTTTAAGCAACTTTTGTGCAGGTTCACCCAAGGAACATCCCTGCCAAGTTTTATCAAATTTTGCCCAGCGGTTTCAGAGGAGATGTCATTTAAAGAAAATGTTGACGATGGACGACACACGATGACAGACGCAGGGCGATCACAAAAGCTCACCTTGAGCACTTTGTGCTCTGGTGAGCTAAAAAAATTGATATGAAAGTTAAGACGTTATCAACATAATTTGGGTTTACCTTGGCAACAATGGTCACACAGCACAATCTCATTGGGAGGTTCTGAGTGTTCCCCTAGACACATGCAGCATATTAACTCCTCCTCTTTGGCCACTGCAATACATTAGACAAGTACACATACTGATAAAGTATACAAGGCAATATTGACCCGTTTGCAATAAATATATATATTAAATTCACCTAACGCCAAAAATGGCTTTCTTGTTTTTCCCCAATAATTATAAGATACAATTTCAAGGCCCATTTTTTTGTTTAATTGGGACTACAGCACAGGGCCTACTCCTTTCCAAGTCACTAGTCCGCCTGTTATTTTCTAGTTTTTGCCACTTCAAGATACTGAAGGGGCAGGCCTTTTTCTGGCCATTTTGGGAAGTTTGGAATTATTTTCGCATGATAATATCAAATTATTTGGGAAGAATTTTGGGTATCAAATTCACTTATTTAGCTAGCTTCCCCCCACCCCCCCAACCTTTTTTTTTTTTTTTTTTAATTTATATTTTGAGACCTGCCAGAATTCATAGTAAATTCTATGGTGCTCAACAAGAACAATCTGTATAAAACTAGACCTGCCATTGTAATGGCGCAAATACTCCCCGCATGTCGCTTTGTCACAGGGATTTTAATACAAATAACATGTAGGTCAGAGACATGCTCACTGCACTTCCACTTCTTCTTCAATTCTTCTTGATTTATGATGTATTAACTCCAAAATGACACGAATGAAGTTTACAGTTCTTGTTTCAAGTTTCATCTTGATGCCTTTTATACTTTTTGAGTTACGGCCCGGACAAAAATTAAGTATGAAAATTTACAAAGGGCAATAACTCCAAAATTGTGCAACAAAGAGTTATGGTTTATGGTCACTGCACGCCCCCTCAAGGAGATCTATCTACATATGAAGTTTCATCTTGATGCCTTTTATACTTTTTGAGTTATGGCCCGGACAAAAATTAAGTATGAAAATTTACAAGGACAATAACTCCAAATTAGCACAGAGAGTTATGGTTTTTGTCACTGCACCCCCTCAAGAATCTATCACATATGAAGTTTTTCTTTTAACTTTTTGAGTTATGGCCCGGATCAAAAAAACTACAGACGGACGGACGGCCAGACAGACAAGCTGAATCCAGTATACCCCCCTTACAACTTCGTTGTGCGGGGGGTATAAAAAAAAAATTGTTGATCTAAATTTCAGCCTAATTGGGATTTATTTTTACCAGAATTGGGAAACAAAATTACAATTTCTCACAGGGAATGGGTCTGTTTACCGGACCGGTGGATATGCCAGAAAAAGGCCTGAAGTGAGAACACTGCTGTGGTACCACATACCTCTATGAATATCCTTAAACATGGACCAGAACTCGGAGCTATCCTCGTATCGCAGCAGGCACTTCTTGCTCTTGTCATCGATCTGGCAACATTCACAAACAATATGTTCTACAACTGAAGATTTTGCCCAGGTCTGTAAATCTATATCTTATTAAGCAACCTAAAATTTTCACCTTTTTATCTGTCAGTATTTTCCTACAATACCAAGATTTCTTAATTTTTGTAAGACTATGCTGAAGAATTTTTAATTTCATTTTTTCACAAAAAAAAAAATTGTTTTCCAGACCCAGGATGCAATGGTGAAAAGCGAGGCCTTTTACTTCTACACTATTTTCAGTATCAGGTCTCAAATTTAACACTAGCAAAATAGGAAGTGTCCATGACTTACCCTGAGGATTTTACCAAGATAAAATAACCCATCATGCCAGCGTGCCAAAACCTCATCATGTTTGCAGAACAGGTAGGGCTTCTTCTTCCCTAAATTTACAGACCTGCTTGGCTTCACAACTCGCCCTGGTGACGACCTTGGCGATTTGTTAGGCGTTGAACAAGGTGTAGAATTTGGCGTGAGAATCTCTGACTTTATTGGCGACACATTTGGCGTACTGGACCGTGACGACCTCCGAGACTGTCGCCCACTGCCGTCTGATTTTGTCGGGGAGACGTGTACAACAGTGTGATTACTTCTGTTCTGGGATCTCCTTAACATGTTTACAGTCTCTTCTAAGCTCAATCTTTTAACCTTGTCCCTAGTTTCACTGGAATTTGAAGTTCTGTTTATTGATACGCTGCTCGCGCATTGGTCCGATTTACTCGGTGATTCGGAATGTTTGATTCTGCTATTGTTACCATGACTACCATGTGAAGATGAAGAAGATCGAGATGAATGACCGTGACTCGAGTCTTTCGAACCCACAGCCAGGGTATCTGGTCGCACCATGTACTTTGTGCATGTTGTTAATTCTTTTTCGAATGTAAGCGGCTTTGCCGATAATGCTGGTGGAGTCCCTGTGTCAAAACAATAAAAACTAAATTAAACTTTACTTCATAAACATTCATGTCAAAATTTATGACTAAGAGAATATCAATTTACTGAACTTTGAATGGTATATGAAACCAGAACTATAAATCACTTTTTTCACGAAATGAGTATTTACCCTATGACATAAAAATAAAAACAAATTGGGTATTTGTGTAATTTAATTGGGGCTAGAGACAAACGTGAATTGGATATTCTGTATATTTTGTATACAACTGCCAACACTGAGTTTTCAAAAATTAATTTGCTTTTTTGTTACCTTATGATTGTGAAAACTGCTGTCATTCGTTTTCTTTCTTTTTTTTTGCCAAAATTAATTGGGTAAATACTCAATACCCTGCTTATCTGTTACTCTGTGAAACAATGGGTTTTCTATGCCATGCAAACAGCAGAATCTGAGCTTAAATATTGTAAGCATACAGAGGAGACCCTCGTCAAATTCAGACTGCTCATGGTAGGAACATTCTGATCTGGGTCTGCACTGTTTGTTTAGGAGTCCATTGGAGCTGCTAAAATCGGACACTTATTCAAAAGACATATTTCATTTAAATGAACAGCTCACCTGAGAGTCCGTTAGCACAGAATCCTTTGTGCAATGATGAGAATGAAGTGCCCTGAACTTTTTGAGGGATCCCTGATAGACTGTTTAACGAAAGCACTGCTGGTAGGCCCTTAAGCTTGGGTGATCCGTTCATTCGGTATCCAAACGTCGGCGATGAATTCTTGGCCGGGCTGCTGGATGACAGTGCCTTCTTCAAACTTCCCCGTCGTTTTCGGTGCTTTTCGCTTCTTGTCTGAATTTGATTTACTCATGACGAAACTATTTTCAATTGACGATGGTGAGACAGCGGATAACAATTCACAATTGGAGACTCTCCTTCGCTTTTTCGAACCCTGTGATCCACGCTTGAAATTTCTTGAAGCAGATTTATCCAGGGACGGAGACAAAGACAACTTCTTTCGCCGCTTGTCCGAGTAATTCGGTGGAGGAACATTAGGGTTCATCCTTGGCGATGACCGGAGTGTTGCTGCCTCAAGACTTTTTCTCCGTTCCATACTCTGCTTACCTTTCAATAGGGATATTTCAAATGCGCTCATTTTCCCCTTAAATGGACTAGTATCGCATTGAGCTTCCTTAAGTTTTTTTGCAAAAAGTTCATCAAGTTTTGACTCCTGTAGCAGTTCATTTTTATCACTGATATTTTCCTCCCTTCCACCTTTGTCCACAGAGAGTCTTGAATTTTTTAAACTGTCCTTCTTTTGCTCCGACTTAGTGTCACTCGGAAAACTTCTTGTTCGTTTAGTAGTATCAGAATTTCTCAGTCCACGCAAAGCTGTATCAGCAAAGTCAGCTACACTATTCAACTGTCCATGTACCGTGTTAATCTTTAGCTGTTTTTCTAGAAATTGGAGCCTCCGTCGCTTTTTTTCGTCAATTACATCTACTTCAGAATCAGAATCCTCCAACTTCCTTTTCCTAGAATTACCAGTTTTTTTCTCTTCATCTTCATTTAATGACCTCAACAAGTCTGTCTTGGTACAAGAGGACTTATTTTCAACACCTGTATAATCAATGTGTTTCTTTGGCAGCTTGTTAGATGGGGAAATATGCTGATGAATGTGGCGTCCATTTTCCCTCTGAAGGAGACTCCTGAAAAAAAAAAAAAATAATAATAATAATGCAATAATAATGTTTTTAAATATATTTCTTTTTGTGCTTAAGAAAAAGGAGGCTAACTTTTGAACTGGCTTCACTTGTAACATGCTGTCAGGGATGGAAATTAACAGGCGCCCACTCGCCGGGGGCAACCACTTTTCGCTGTGGGCGGGCGAGTGTTTTCCTAAAGTTGGTAGTCCATCTTGGCGACTAGCATTTAACTGTGGCCAGGTTTTTTTTCTTTAACAGCCGCCGTTAAACAGCGGCTTCCATTTGGTAAAAAAGCGAAATTTTTCCACTCCGAGAAATAAAAATTCCCCTAAAAATACAATTTCCCCACCCATTAACTTTAAAGAAAACAAAAGTGAAAGTAAGTAACGCTTATCGCTCTACGCTGTATAGCACTTACTGTGAGCAGATAAAAAACAACCAATGAAAAGGCGCAAGTTATCCAATCAAAACGCTTTCTAATGCTTCCTAATTATGCAATGATGTGGAATACTCGGATAGTATCATTCATAATATCAGTTAACATCTTTCACCCTCTCTACCAGCTTATTGTTTTACTGCTTAAGTTGAGCAATCATCAAAATGGCAGCCATTTGCGATAAACATCAACAAGAATTGATGGCCACTGTATCTTTAAATCAATTTGATTGATTGATCGGTTTGCCTCATGAGTTTAGGAGCGAAATTTTACAGGTAACTACATGAAAGCAATATATATACAATGGGATCAATTTAATGCCTTTATGCAAATTCTCGCAAATTGAACAATTGAAATTTCCTCCGATGATAACTGCACTGCAGGTGGGTTTTTTTTTCCTTGTTTGCATTTCCGAAAATTCCCCTTCTGATGACGGTGGGCGGCTTCCCCAAGGATGGAATAAAAACCCTTAATGGCTCTATGCTTTGTTGCCAAACTGTTTCTGTGCCTGAGAGTAACACATGATTAAATGTTATTTTCATGTTGTTTTTTTTGGGGTGTGTTTTTTTTTCATGTTCACATGGTGGGCCAGTAAATAATTTGGTGGGCCCCTGAATCACAAAAGCTAGTAGCCCACTCGGGCAACCAGATCAAAAAAAGTTAATTTCCATCCCTGGCTGTTTTATTGATATTTTTTACTACCTTCATTTTATACTTACTTAGTAGAGATGGCAGGGTTTTTCAGCTTATTTGTATGGTAAGAATATCAGATACTATTCCCAATTGGCATAAATATATATGTGAACCACTAAGGTTGTCATTCCTACTCAGGTCTGTCTATGACCTTCTACCATCTCCAGCTAACCTCTCCCAGTGGGGACTTATTGATGACCCCAAGTGTAGCCTTTGTGACAAACCAGGCACACTAGAGCATGTTCTCTCCTCATGTTCTACATCACTTACGGATAGAAGATATAGATGGAGACATGACACAGTCCTTAGAGAGTTGGCTCGAGACAGAAAGAAAAAAGGAGCGGAAAAGTACCCATCAACATGGACAAGTGTCCTTCATTAAAGCGAGAGAAACTGCAGCAAGAGAAGGAAAACAGCAGGCATCGATCCTGGATGGTACAACTGGGTGGAATATGGAAGTTGACCTTGGGAATAGACTTGTTTTCCCAGACATCGTCCAGACTACCCTGAGACCAGATATTGTACTTTGGTCAAGGACTGGGAAGAAGCTCATTGTCATTGAGCTGACAGTGCCATGGGAGACAAGATGTGAGGAGGCTTATGAGCGGAAGAGAGCAAAGTATACCGAACTTTGTAGAAAACAGGGTTGGCATACTTGGCTGTTTCCCGTGGAAGTAGGCGTTAGGGGGTTTTGCGCCCAGTCTGTGCATAGACTGATGACAGCAGTTGGAACTACTGGCAGGGATAGAAGGAAGGCTATCGGAAAACTGAGCCAAGCTGCGAAGCGTGCGTCCAGCTGGTTGTGGATTAGAAGGATGGAGAAGAGCTGGAAGCCATCAACCAACACACAGTGACTGATCACCACTGTGGGCCCACCCGCTATTGTAGAGTGTTCATGAATTAATGGGCCGAAACACTCAGCGGGCTTCATGCTGACGATGTTGGTAGAGAAGCAGTCAACAGACAACGGCAGGAACTGATACAGACTGTATTACACACACCATAATCACCTTAAATTTGTTGAGACCAGCCTTTTTCTTTCAGATGTTAGGACGGGGCTTTAATATATTTTGTGGAAAATATGACTTTTTTCATTGTGGAAAAAATCCCAAAGTAAGGAGAGAGAGGAAGGGGCCTATGAACGGCCCCTGATAAATAAGGAAAAAGAAATTTTCTGAGGGGAAGAGACCTATGAACAGATAGGTTAATAACAAAACACCAACTAAATGATTTATAGACATGAAAGAAAAAAACAAAAACATGCACCACAAAAGACTGTTTAGGTAAGGATATACATGTATCATCATTTTCAAATAAAAATAAGCAAACATACCTTGGAGAAATGGAACCATTCACAAGGGTGCTATCTGGTTTGTTTGTTTTTATTTTAGTGAAGTTAGAACCCATTGACTTCTCAATGTTTTTAGGTGACAAGTCTATGTGGTATCTGTTATCTGGTGCTCCGATATAATCCCCGTGAAAGTCATTGCGTGGACCACAAGCCTCTGATGTCATCTTTTCTGTAAACAGATTATCTCATACATCAAAATAAATGGTTTACATGATATCATCTGAATCTTTAAAAAAAAAAAAATCATAAAAATATTTGCAACTAGCCCATCCATTACTTGAGCTGATCTCAACCTTTGACAGTAAAGAAAGTTCTAAACCAATCATGATGACAAGAGAGATGTGCACATACCTTGTACTTTGTTATAAAAGAAGAAAAATTTCTTGTCAGATATATGGAAATAAACCAGAGCAGCAGTCCAATCAACATCAGATCCATTGTCTTAATTTAAAGGACAGTTAATGTTCAGTTTGAACAGAACAGCTTGAGTACAAACAATTGGGATCTCTAGTCGAGGGTATGGCATATCTAATGAACAATTGATTTAACGGCACAAGTTTTAGACGAAAAATATCAAGAGAATTCTGTGTTAATAAAGTTTAACACCAATCCCATCTGTATTTGTTAGATTCATCTGGTATCAAATAAGAGAGTATAAGAATATATTTGAATGAGGCAAATCCTAATTTAGGTCAAAATACCTGTTTTATCCTCAAATGAAAAGGTGCAAACCCTTTTCATATAGAGGTGGGAAAAGACACACACCTTTATTTATGGTGGATTTACCATCTCTCAGACCCCTAAACATTTCACACAGTATCATTTAAATTGGAATTAGTGTAATAATATTAACACAAATTGGTACACAAATAGAATAAATAATAGAACATTTTTAAATTCAATATAAAATTTTGTCTTGACAACAATTTTTAAGTAATTTGTTGCCTTGTAATTAAGCATTTCCTTCAGCGGGGTTCAAGAGGAGGTGGGGTTCGAGAGGGGGTAATTGGACAATATATTAACATACCACCAGTATATAGATCTTGTGTTACTGTGAAACATTTTTGTATTTCATACACATCATAAATGTACACACTGGTTTCATTTTAAACAGTCTTGGTCTGAACTTGACAAGGGGGTATTATTCAAAATCCAAATGAGTTTTATCAACAGAAGTATTTTGGTTCTGTCCTAATACCAAATTAAGCAAAATACAGAAGTGAAACCTATGCTTTAAGTTACAATACACGGATCTATTTTTCTATCTCAGTAAATCTGTTCATATCCATCTTATCTCAAGTAAAATACTCGGAAGTAAACATGTATAATGACTAGTGATCATCAACTTTGCAGGAAATCTTAAATCAATGTTTACTTTCAATATTGAATTCAAAAATTGCTCGACCCCCACCCATTTCCTTTGCGCATGGTGAGGTAGGAAAGGTGTTACTTTGAGATTGGCTGAAGATCGGCGTTATTAACACAGTAATTGTAATCAATATGTCATTCTATTATTCATACATGTTCGAGTCATATCACTACAAACCAAAATGCGTTTGAAATTGCAGAAGATTTCTTCTCAAATCTCCTTAGCAGGATTTTCCCGCCATCTTAGAATTACAGGCGGATGAATTTTAAAATTTTTAATGTTTACTGAAATATTGAAATTCACAGTGACATGCTTCAGCATAAAGTACATTTGTTCATGTGATTACTAATGTATCATTAAAATGACGCCGGCTATCAGTATATCAATCACATTTAATGAAATCTTAAGACGAATAAATGAGTTATTTTCTAGTCGCATTTACTCAACCACCTGTTTGGAAATTCGGTTAATTATAAAAACCACTTCCGGCGGTGTATCGTTACAAAAACACAAAAGTGATACATTCTTCAACGAAGTAATGAATATGTACATGATATGCTAATAAATTAAATGATATTTTAACATATGCTTCACTTTCTTTTCACTGCATGATAGGCTACATGTCGGCGTGCATGTTTGTTTTTCCGCCATACTAACAGTCACGTGCATGTGACAATTTTATAAAAAGGTCCTGACCTGACTGAGAGTTCCTTGATTACACCAAATCCAGCTTATTAACAACAGGTTAAAAAAAAAAATAAAGATGAAAATGAATATAAATAGAGACAGGGTCTCTTCATATTATATATACAGAGACCCTGATTGAGGTTACTTGCTTGTTTTGAGTTGATTTTTAATATATTTCACCGAGAACTTCTCAGAAGTGATACAATTTTAATATTTTCAGGAGCACGTGTAGCGCGAGTGAAATGTGAAAATTATATCACTTCTCAATGAAATATATTCCATGTTCAGTCTAAACAAACAAAATCTATTTTTATTTTCTGCTGCCACGTACCCTTTATAAAAAAAATAAATAGTTCCGACAGATCTATATCACTCACACTGTTGGATATGGATTTTATCTCACCGAGAGAACATAGTTTTCAATCATTCATTATCAGATATCATCATTATATGGGCCAGTTTTTATATCAGCAATATTCTCCTAAGCTTGGGATCAGAAATCTTTTAAACAAAAAAACTGTATCGAAATACAAAGTATACACAAAGCCATGCAATAGTTTTCGTGAGATACATTTAAATTATATAAAATGATATGTGGGTCTATGGAAAATGTCACCAGTGTCTCTTATTGTTATATCTTGAATTTCGGTGGAAAGGACCTTTGTAAGGCAAAAAGGGGCCTCTTATTTCATTTTTTTTTCTCTCATTTAAAATCACTTATTGTTATATTACAGTGTTATTTTAGGTTCGTATGCATGCAAGACATAAGGAGATTCAGAACTGAAAGTTTTATTGCGTTTTATGATGTTACTATGGAAATGTTATTGCGGAAAAGACTTTTAAGTGGCAAAACAATAGCCTACTTACAATTTCATTTTGTATCACATATTATATTATAGCAAGGCTAAAGACATAATTCATGTCCGCGTGCAAAAAAATAAGGAGATTATTTTCAGAAATGAAGATTTTATTACGATTTTATGATATTTCTACGGAAATGGTTATGCGGAAAAGACCTAGCTGTGGCAAAAAGGGATCCAAATTTATTGTTATAATTAAATCACGTATTCTTATTTATATTCAAGTAGTGTTAATAACATTAATACAGATCCGCATACAAAAAATCAGAAGATTATTCTCATAAACGAAGGTTGTAAAAGATTTTATGATACTGTGAAATCATTTTATTTTGTGGGGATGAAATTTCGTGGATTCGGTGAAGAAAAAAAAAAAAAAAAAAAAAAAAAAAAAACATGTTCGTGGGGACAAGAATTCGTGGGTTAGATTTTTCTTTTTTAATTTATTTATTTCGACGTTATTTGGACGTTGATTTGAAGACCTTTACAAAATTTAAGTTGAAAAGAATGCAGCCTAATATTGCTCATAATATGACATGGCGTTTAGAATATGTTAAGATCTGTTTTTAGTACTTACTTTAAGGCAATATAAATCTTCGTAACATTTCGGCCATGTATTGCTTAGGATAAAAACCGAGGTCACCACAGCTGTGGCACAGCATGATATCCCGGACCCAATCGTCAACAACTGGGGCTAGAAGGATGTCATGTATGCCTGGGCGCAAGTCGACAATGGGGGCACAGCAGGTGTCAATCAGTCGTCTTGATGACAACGACAAATCACTGTGTTATACTGGCCATAATACAGAGTGGATCTCTCCTACCCATGCAGATTATCTACGCAGGAAAGACACTCGTGTTCTCACAATAATCATGACACATTTGTTGTGAAGCAGAACTTCACAAATGAAAGGATAAGACGAATTATAAAGTTAAACGAGACTTACCTTAAGTTGATGTTCAACTTTAATTCTGCTGCTACCAGACCACGGGGTTTATGAGATGAACACTTGATCCTATCGAGTTGTCAGTAAGTCAGGCTTTAGAGGGGGATAAATGCAGTCCATGAATAAATTAAGACTGGGTGGGAGAGGAGGGCATAAACCCCGTGGTCTGGTAGCAGCAGAATTAAAGTTGAACATCAACTTAAGGTAAGTCTCGTTTAACTTTATAATTCTGCTGTACCAGACCACCTGGGGTTAATGAGATTTTAGAGGTCATGACTGCATTTATCGAATGTTAGCTAGTCAAAAAACAGTTTCTGAGGCACTGAAATGCATAACAAGGAAAATGTTTCTTTTTACTAGCTATTTAATATTATACAGTATACTAACTAATCATTTTTCATACATTGAGTACATTTAGCACAATAAATGGGTATCAAAGTAATATTTTGTCAAAATATATAGAAAATATATTTATGAAACTTGCCAAAAACAAAGCATCTCTTTATGTTTCACAGGTTCTCACGTTCAGACTAACTACAGAGTAAGCAAAAACTGCTTAAGTGCTAATTTCTAAACATACTCGGACAATGTATACAATAGTTAGGTAACTAATCTGACAAGTAAGCAACCTCATAGATTATATCCCAGCAATAGATTCTATACGCATTAGTGTCAGTAATGAATAAAATAAACATAAGGCCTTCAATTTATTTTGAAATACTCGTTAATATACTCTCACTAAATGAAGAGTCATTTGTCACTGGCCTGTTATAAAACTTTCGGAATGTACTATCCCTTTTCCACCCAGCAGTTTTCATTATTGTGTCAATTGGCACCGCTGATAAAACTGCACTGCAGGCCGCTGACCTGGTGCTGTGAGCACTAAACACTGACATGTCAATTCCTGATTCTGATAACACATGTCTTATCCAGCGTCCAAGTGTATCCTTTGATACTTGGCCATATGGCTTCTGTGTGCTGATAAATAATCTAGGCCCTGTCCTTAGCATCTCAGTGCGTATAATATAAGCATTATATGTACTTACAACACACAATTGCCTGTCTGCACAAAATTCAGCAATGTATATCTCTTGTAAATGCTTGTTGGGCTTTGATTGTTTTAAAAGATCCCCAATTCGAATTTTTAGATCAGTTTTTGTACATTGAATATTTCTTATGTCTAAAAGATGAAAAGTTTGTAATCTTTGTCCTGTAGTTAATGCTAATAGAGTTATAAGTTTTCTGGATAATTGCAACAACGATAATTCATTGTTCATTGGTTGGGTTTTAATATATTTAAGCACCTAAGCAACATCCCATGTGCAATTATACTTTGGCAAAGCAGGTTTCCTGTTGAAAATGCCTTTCATAAATTTTTTAACTAGAACGCTTTTACTTATATTTGTATTTCCAAACAAAGCCGCTTGACTAGAAATTGCCGATTTTGCCGTGTTTATGGTACTGTAACTAAGATTACTTTCATGTAATTGACACAAAAATTCAAGAACATGGTTTACAGATGGTTGAAATTGATCAATCTCTTTCTGATAACAAAATGAATGCCACTTCTGGAGATATGTCCTGTATCGTTTTTGTGTTGTTGTCCTCCAGGCTGAGATGACAATTTCTGCAGCCTGTCCTGATATGCCCGACAAGTTGAGCTGTTCCCTGAGACTCGAAATACTCCAAGTCTCATTTTGGGTAGAGTGTGTTTCTTTGTCGCTTTGCTGTTCTTCAGTATTTTCAAAGTTTCTGGTAGTACAAAAGACTGATGACACACCATTTTTAGCAACACTGGGAACCAAGGTTGAGTTGGGAAAAAAGGCGCTACAATTACTGCCTCTGCCCTGTCAATAGAAATTTTTTGTAGGACAGATCCTAGCATGCTGAATGGACAAAACACATATGAATAAAAATCACTCCAACACAGAGAGAAAGCATTGATTGCAAATGCACTGTTGTCTGGAGTAAATGAGGCATATTTTGCAATTTTCTTATTTTTTGAAGATGCAAATAAATCAATATCAAATACTCCAAAATGTTCCTCAATTTTTTGAAAAAGTGTTTCATCTAAAGACCACTCCATGTCATCTGACAATTTTCTACTAAGTTTATCTGCGACTGTATTTAATCGCCCTGGTATGAAATAGCATGTCAACCAAATATTTCTCTTTAAGCACCATAACCAGATTTTCCTAACTAAATCGTTTAAATGTGACTTTCTACCACCCATGTTTGAAATGTATTTAATAGCTGTCGTGTTGTCAAGGTGAAGCTGAATGTGTTCATTTCTTGCATCAGCACAAAAATTCTTTAACACTAGAAATGCTGCATTCAATTCTAAGAAATTAATGTGATGTGTCCTTTCTTCTTCATCCCACTGCCCACTACATTTATAGTCATTAGTAACATCAAACCCACCCCAGCCAAAACCAGAGCTGTCAGACTCTATCCTACGACTGGGCTTATCTAAGGTAATGGGCTTGAAAGCAGATGATAGATTATCAATCCACCATTGAATACAATATTGTGATTGTTTAGAAATCTGCCTCTTTGCATCAAAGTCCCCCCTGTGAACTTTAAGGTTATAATCTCTTTCAATTTCTAAAGATTTATAGAACAATGGAGCATAACGCACTCCAGGTTCACTTGCAAAACATTTCCCTATGAACTTGGCAAACAGTCTAATTGTGACAAACACACTCCTCATTAACTGCTCTGCAAGGTTAACTATATCTTTGATCTTATCAGGTGTTAATCTGACAGTCATTGTTAATGAGCAAATATTAAATCCAACAAAGACTATCTGTTGAGATGGCTCAATTACAGATTTCTTGGGATGTACCGTAAATCCCAAATTATCTGCCAAACGGACGGTGTCTAAAACGTTATCTCTACACTGAGATTTTGTAGCACCCTGAAACAAACTGTCATCAATATAACAAACATTTGTATGTCCCTTCTGGCGTAAAATTGAGAACATCGGCTTAAGGAGTTTTGTAAAGATGCGGGGTACCGAAGAAAGTCCATTAGGTAAGCAAATAAACTCATAAATCTGATCCTGCCACTGAAACCGCAAATATTTCCGATAATCTTTGGCAATAGGGACACTGTAATAAGCTTGAGATAAGTCCATACTAGCAAAGTAACAACCAGGTGTAACTAAATTCAATGCACTTTTTAGTGTTTCCATTTTAAAATGTCTTTTCTCTACATAGTTATTAAGATCTTTCAAGTTTAAAATCAATCTGTGACTACCATTAGTTTTTGGTCGCAGGAATATACCTGATAAAAATTGACATTTAATAGGTTGAGCTAGCTCTATCACACCTAATTTTAGAAGTTTGTCTAATTCATCGGAAACATGCTGGTTTTCTTTTGAATTCAAATCAACTGTCTTTCTATAATTGTTCTTATTGGGTACTGTATCTGACTGAAATTCAATGGTGTAACCATTTTCAACTATGTCAAGTTAATATATGTCTGATGTGATAGACATCCACATGTCCAAGTGATTTGATATGTTGGGCTCTTGTGGGGCCGCCTGTCTAAAAAAGAGTTTGATGGCTGTCGTCCAGACCACTCTTTTCTCCCACTATTGGGGAAACCTCTAATTGCAGACCGTGAAATTGATGACTTCTTCCTGTACTTTTTGTCGGGGTTTCCTATCTGCGTGCCAATGCGTTTGTGCTCGTTGATGGTTTTTAGTTGTTGCTCAAGGTCATCCCCAAATAACAATGCGGTTATTGGTACATTGGGCTTACATAACTTCTGGTATTTCATGTGTATAGATGACATATCCCTGTGTGCAAAAGCAAGGAGCTGGAAACTCTCCGTTGCCAGGTCAAACAGCTCTTCATTGCCAGCATGTGTTTTTAACATGATGTCCATCATTTTGACCAACGGGATCATGCCTTTAGTCAATAATGTTTGATTTTTCTGCAGGATAGCATCATTCTTTTTGTACTTGATATCGATCGAATCTTCAGAATAAATTTCCTCATTTAGTTTTGGCACAACAAGGGATTTACAGTTCTCGGGAGTTTTGAACTTCTCCCCCATTTCAAGACCTTGTTTTAAGTCAAAGTTCTGTGAGATACCCCTGTTCACAGTTTGTGACAATTTATCATGGACTGGGGGTCCAAAATCACTCTTTGTGGCAAACAAATCCTCTAATTTCAATAATTTAGTGGATTCTGACCTCCCCTGTTCCTTTACCTTTCCAGAAACATGGTCATCGATCTCACTTTCATCACTATCGGACGACATATTGCTCAAGCCATCCCCCGAGTCTGAACTGTCTGATATTTGGGAAGCCTTACGTTTACCAGTCAGCTCCCTATCTTGAATTTTCCTAACTTCAGCAGTTAGTTCCCTCAACATTTGTTGTTGTTGAAGATATATTTTCGTCGAAGTCAGCTCTGATTCCACATAGCTGTGTAAACCCTCGTCACCTCGTGTTTTCTGCCCCGTGCCCTCTGCTCCTACTGAGCCGGCTGGGAAGGATTTTATATCGCCTCCTACAGAGCGAAAGGGGTTTAAACCCTGATCATTCGCATTCGACTGAGATCTATTGTCTCCAGTCATGCTACAGGGCTGATCCAAACATTTTTCGACATCTACTGCACTCTGCATGGTGTCTGTTGGAACTAAGTTTTGCCTCTCTGCCATCCTGAATTATTATTAAATAATTCCAAAATGACACAAAACGCTTTGATGGAAATGATATTATGTCTGTTTTTGTCTTAATAACAATTACACACCAACTTAATTTCCTTTAAATATCCAATATTCTTGTGAATACACAAACACTGTCCCCAACACTTAAATTCCTTTGATAAAGCTCTGCCTGCTGTTATCTGCATCCACACTCGACTAGGACATTAGTGGTTCTGACTTACTGACAACTCGATAGGATCAAGTGTTCATCTCATTAACCCCAGGTGGTCTGGTACAGCAGAATAATATATATATACATGTACATATATATCACACACATATATATATATATATATATATATATATATATATATATATATCATATATATATAAGATATATCATGTATATATTATAAAATGATGTACCATAAAACACGACTAGTACAGCGACCGCAGTATAAACAAAAGTGGGTGGAGTTCGGTAAATTAAGGTGGAAATCAACTCAAAATTAGTTGCAGTTGTACATTAAACACAATTAGTAACACAACTAACATTATGAAGTTTTGTTTGGCGATTTGTTACTTGCTTTTTAATACATTATTTCAGATTCAACGTAAGTTTTATATATATTATTGAACTCAGTTTACTCAAGAGTCTGTTGGGTATCACTATGGGAAGGTCGTCATTATCGGCGAGCTGTTTGACATGATAAGTGAAAACTTTTCGTGGGGACATAAATTCGTGGATAGCGGCGTCCACGAAATCAACGATAATTAATCCCCCACGAAATATAATGTTTTTACAGTATTTCTACGAAAAGGGCACATGACTTGACGTACGTGCTCCGCGGCTTCTCTGTCATTTCCGTAAATAAAATATTTCGTTTTCACAACCACAGAAATATGCGTAACCAGGTTGAAAAATGAAACATTGTCCAAGGTATCAACTTCCCTTTCTATTGTTTTAACAAGTCACAGACTGGTAGAGTCTCATTCAGAAAAAAATCTTCATAAATACCGCAGTTGTTACTCGATACTTTATCAAGCCATTGTTTGTGATTGTTAAAAAGACCAAAAAGAATGGGGTCAACGTTAAATACTTTTGTAATAAGTAAATCATTTCAATTCTTTTAATTATTTGAAATGCGAATAAAATCAAAATTTTGCATTTATAGAATTATAAATCAAGATATTTTTTGCATTTGGGACTGTAAAGCAGATGATATTTTAGAAGAATTTAGTGTACTGATTTAAACGTATGATTTAATAAATTAAGATTTCCCCGCTTTGAGCCTCGTCGCCAGAGAAACTTCTATTTACTTTCTAACACTGGGCGAGACCAACATTGTTTCAAACGAAGGTGTACGTTTGATTTAAAGTTAACAATGAATTCGCAAAATTCAAACAGGGCATTTAAATTACGCATTAGATAAATTATATATTAGAAAGTTGTGTCTAAAGTGAATAAAAATAAAATGGATATATATTTCTATAGATTGAGTTATATTGCTGTAATTATTGGATTATTACATACAACAGGTAAGTAACCATATAAAATGTGAATTGTTTTAAATATATGTCACTCAATATCAAAAGAAAGTCCGCCACTTTTATCCCCAACTTAAAAGCTTCTATTTTTTTAAAGTCTAAACCAGGAAATGTCCTTAATTATCTGACATCTGTGTTCATTTAATTAACATGTTTAACTTACATCAACGATTGATGCACTCTGTTCGTATAACGCCTTCGTCGTACCGATGTCTTCAAAGCTAATATAGACAGAAAAGTTCTATTTGTTAAAACTTGTACAGCTTAGTGTATATGAAGTAAATTTGCTATATTCAGAAGAAAGAATATTTCGAGCTCTTTGTGAGTAAGCATTGTGAACATTACCATAGAAAAAGGATTGTCTCGATTATACGAGTCTGTCTATATCCCGATGAAAGATTAATCCGAGCTCCTTGTGAGTTACACCAAAGAAACAGTATAATCTCGATTATACGAGTCCCTCTATATTCCGTGGAACGATTATTCTGAGCTCCTTGTGAATTAAACCACAGAAACAGAATCATCTCGTTTTATTCCAAAATCTCGATTTTCCGAGAGAACGATACTCCGAGTACAGTGTCTATATCAAGGTATATTCCAGGACCTGGAGAGATACATTCTCGATTTTTCGAACCTGTCGGACATTTTATTGTCCCCCGTCTATCCTCATAATATGGCAATTTTACTGAAAAGTAAAGTCTGATGTGTCTCTGACGGCATTAAAATACAACATTTTAGGTTTGATGTTGAAGAAAAACCTCATTGTATTCAGACACACAAAGTATTTTATCTGGATGAAAATGTTTATGATAAAACAGATTTATGTGTACATGAAAACCTATATTTAAATCAAGGGGATGTCAATAACGCTTTTTAAGTAGAACCCTCTCAATTTTTACCTCAGAAACATATTTGAACATGATTTTAAAGGAATTTGTAATAGTTTGTATAAACGTCAAACTATTTTAGAGACACACAGAACCTGTGTCAGCGCCCTTCCCGATTTGGAAATTATCGTATTTTTTAGGGTAACCCATTCATCATTAAATTGTGATCATGGTCCATCAAGTGATCGTGGGAATTTTATAGTAAATGCAATCCTTTTTAGACTTTGAGCAGAAGAGCCAGCGCATGGATGCTTGCATCTGCACTGAAGTATTTTATGCAAATTTAAGGATCATACTTATGATTTAATGATGGATGGACGGATTCCCTTAAGTAAAGAAAAAGAAAATCCGACTTACTTTTTACGAAATATCTCAATTTAAAATTTTTATCTGCTCTGAAATCTCAAATCGTATACTACCTAAATCTTAAAGAGATTTAAGATATTTTCTGTAAGAACGTGCTAAAAATACTATTACTTAAAGCGAACATTTACACTAGTATAAGGACTGTACTTAAAATTATACAAGAACGACAACTCTCTTAATATCCAACCCAGGAGCCCAGGACTGTGCTTTTCCGTCGGAGCTGACGGGCAGCTGGGTGACCACGAACCTGGGGACCGTCACGATCCAGACTTCGACACCCACCCTCACCACCAACATTACACTGACCGGCATCTCCTCCATAGAGTTCGACTGTCGATTCGTGTCCGGGACACAGTACATACTACAGTAAGGGGACCTAGTGGATGTGATTTTGTTCTTACATTTGATTGTTTGCTTTATGTTCAGGAAAAAGCTTGATAACTCAATTTGGAAATTTATCAATATATTTTTAGACCGGCTCATCAGGGGATCGGCAACACCCAGTATATAATGCGCTGATTTAAACGGACTAATAAGTGATTGGGGAAAATCTCAAAAGTATGTTTATTATGACTCTTCCGACCCAGCATGATGCTCATTGACCAATCTGCCGACCCTGCATGGTGCTTATTCAAGCGTGCATCATGCTCAAATTTTTAAAGGGTTTTTACGTTTTAGCCCGATGCAGCATGATGCTTAAGAAATAAAAATGCCGACCCAGCATGATGCTCATTGAACAAGCATGATGCCCAGTTGATGAGCATGATGCTCGTTGAGCGAGCATGATGCTCATTGAACAATCTGCCGACCAAGCATCATGCTCGTTAGATGAGCATCATGCCTGGATCGGTCAGATTGTTCACTGAGCATCATGCTCGTTAGATGAGCATCGTGCTGGGTTGGCAGTTTGTCCAATAAGAATCATGCTTAAAAACATGAGCGTCATGCTCGTTAGTTGAGCATCTTGGTCGGCATTGGTCATGAGCATCATGAGCTTCATGCTGGGTCGGCAGACTGTTCACTGAGCATCATGCTTGTAAGATTAGCATCATTGTTCAACGAACCTGATGCTCGCTATTGTAGCATCGGCACAACCAGCATATAACGCGCAACAAGCTTAAACGCGCGCGATATCGATTGGCCAATTAGAGGAGCCGATGCAACTAGAACCGTTTCAAGATTTTTCGTTTATTATACGGGGATTCGTACATACCTCAGTGGTTAATATTGTATAATGGCTTGTAGCAAAATATAATATATATATATGAAAGCCTTTTAGTTTCGACATAATCTGTGAAAAATATGTGATCCCCATTTTCGGTCAATCTATGTGTCACATTCTAAAATGTGAAGGCTATTATCTTATTATTCCAATTGCCGTCAAAAATGATCTGGGGAAAATAAGATCTTTCACTAGTATCATGAAATTTTATTATCAAGTTTTAATGTATATCGCTGTGCTAATTTCACAAAAAAAAAAGAAATGGTAAGGCCTAATAAAAACAGTACAAACCCAATAGGGTTTGCATGCAGATAAGATTGTTACATTTTCTTTAATAAGTGTATAGTGCTAAATGCTTTCTGCTTTCTTGCAAATGAGAAGTGCAAGACAGTTGTATATAAATGGTAAATAACAATTTGATTCTCTCTTGTTCAATATTTCGAATTTTTAGCAAGTTCTACATAATAGACGTTTGAATAGTCGCCATATTGTTATTGCTATGAACGATGTCAACATCATACAAAACAACGTCAAAAGATGACGCTACGTTTGGCACCTTTTCAGGGACGTCAATTGAACTTTGCCGAAGTATTGAATAAGAGTTAATTTAATTGTTTATTGTATTATTTACCTCTAGAAAATTTACATATTATTAATAAATGACAACTGATTGCAGTTTTTAATATGACTTCTACGAATGCAAAGATATAAAAAAACATAATTAATTTGCAAATATGAAAACAGTTGCCAAAAAAAATACTCTAGACGACTCTAACATTCTCTGTGCAGAATGTAACACGAAGCGTACGCTTGAAATTCGTACCAAGACGAATCACACCAGTTTATAGGGACGAAGCCTACCACCAACAGGTTAAGTGGCGATTAGTGTCCCAAAATTATATTCGGCCTTAAATATTTCAAAAACTATAATGTTCTATCGAGACACTATAGGTATAATTTGTAGCGCTTTGAATGACTTTTTAAATGACATTTAATTTTTGAAGATCGGGTTAAAATCAATGGAGTTATGACAGAAAACGAAAATTTTGTAACCCCAAGTGCATTTAACTGCTTATATCTCGAAAATTATTATGAAACATGCAAACAACCACGATTACGCGTAATTTATACACAGCGGGGATACAGTGCATTGTTAATGTATTATAGTGTAAGCTTTGTTGTAATCTCCGGGGTTGGGGTTGTCTCTGGGATGGGAACAAATACATTCCGATTTAAATATTAAAATGAACATAATTGTGGCAAAAAAGGACCAACGGCAACAATTGCGACAAGAAAATTACAGAATGTGTTTGTACCACCGAATGTCAGTATGACATGCACTGACATATAATCATTATTCGAATGAATTGCGACAAGCAAGGACACATACCAATGATTGTCAGTATGACATGCACTGACATATAACCATTGTTAAATGACTAAAAAGTAAAAATGGAAGTGTCATGTGTTCTAAAGTGAACTGATGGTAAAACTAGGATTTATTTTTACCTGAATTTTTTAATAATTGGGTAAGTTTGGTTGCTTTATGTAGAAGCAACATCACTATAACCATTAACCACCACAGAGATATTTTTACAGATGAACTTGTTTTATTGTAAGATTGGGTCATTACTATCATGAGTGTAATATTCATTAATCCATAATCCATTAACACGTTATCCTAAGATATATAACTTGAACTGCACTGGAAATGTACACGAGCATGAAATCAAATTAGTTATATTAACTTTACAATTCCTAAATATTTCAACATGGTGCTAATTGGACAGTCTCCCGACCCAGCATGATGCTCATCTAACGAGCACACTGCTCAGTGAACAATCTGCTGACCCAGCATGATGCTCATGACTTTGAGCATGATGCTCACTGGACAGTCTGCCGACCCAGCATGATGCTCGTTGAGCGAGCATGATGCTCATTGACCATTCTGCCGACCCTGCATCGTGCTTATTCCAGCGAGCATCATGCTCAAATGTTTTTTCACTGAGCATGATGCTGGGTCGGCAATAAAGACCCTAATCGTACGTCATAGTTTATTTCCCACTGAACAATGTGTAACATTTTACACCAGGATGTAGATTAGGTGTTCGGGAAGTGCTCGTTGATTCATGTGGGTTAACGTCTCATTTCGGAGTGAAATGGTCTGTTGAAAAAGTATAGCTACGATAAGGAGAAAGGTGTATAACAGCTGTATGTGTTGTTGCTGTTATAATTGTTGTTGTTGCTGTTTCATAGCTTGAGAGAGGATCAGTTGCATTTTTTCCCAAGACCATTGTTGGGTATATCATTGCTTGTGGTCATTTGAGTGATGTTTATCGAGACTTGTTGCAAAATCAAATACGATCAGTTGTTCCAAATACGCATTTGAATTTCTAGATGACATCTTTTGAACAACAACCTTTTTATAAAAATCGGTATAACGTACATATTCCGATTGTATTTTGTCTAAACATGTTGTATCTTGAGGTATTTTATTGTATTGTATTTTATTGTATTGTATCAAACTGTATTGTAGATCGAAAAACACGATCACTGTGTTCACCGGGACACTTCCGGTCTACATATACATGTGTATGGACTTGAGGCGGATCAGTGTCAACTCTTACTATTACTACCTCAACTCACGTAAGTATGTCCAATATGCTGACATGGCATCAGACTCACTACCTTCTGTGACCAGTGTGAATGCTCTTATCACCTAGCCACGGGGACTTATGAGTCCGAAAAGAACAATTCAGGCCTACGTTTCATGAAATGTATCCAATAAATTTGAGATCTCCCTCAACTCAAAAATCTCAAATTCTGTATCGTTACAAATATGAAATAGCGAGAAAATAAAAGATAAATACTTCGGTTAGAACATTCTAATGACAACATTTTTCAAAACTTCTGTTCTTTTAATCAATAATATTGGTGTCATAGGACTTTCAAAGTTTGAGATAAAAACTGAAATCTCAAATTAAAAAAGGTAGGCACGATCCATAATTCCCGAATATCCTGAATCTATATTTTAGATTCAGAGTCAAGATTCAGAAATTCTAAAAGAATTTTCTTCATTCCTGTTAAAACCCAGATAGATCAGGTAATTATTATTATTTCAAACATATAGATAAGGTTTTAGTAAAATATCACTTAAATATACACTTTTTGAGTCTCAAACTCCACGCACCGGTTACGTCAAGCTACGCTACTTTATCGACAACTGTAAGGGGAGGTAACTACTGCGGCGGAGTTTGTTTGAGTCTAAGTCTAGAATACAGACTGTATGAGATTGGTGAATATTAGGGCCGTGGCAACAACTCATAATAAATATGCAGACTCTTGCAGACTCAGACAACGCAATACGTATATCACGTGACTATTTCAGCGGTGGAGATAGGGTTCGGTGGTCTGCGGCTGGTTGGGCTGGTCAGCACAGTGCCTCTCAACTCTACCTCGGAGGTGTGTACGGAAACCCCGGACACTGCCGAGTTCAACACGATGCTTAAAATAGGTATGTGACATCATCATCATCATCATCATCATCATCATCATCATCATTATCATCATCATCGTCGGCAATCATCATCATCATTATCATCATCATCGTCGGCATTGTCATAATCTTCATTCTGATTTGGATCATCATCATCATCATCATCATCATAATTACCATCATCATCTTTCATGTTAAGAGCAAATTCTTTTCTCTGTATTTGTACCATGATTTAAAACACATATCTTCGAAAGCAGATATGTTAATGAAATTGGAATAACTACTAATTCATTAGAACTTCCGCATTTTTCACAGCATATACATGTCTAAACAAATGGCTTGTGTCAATCTGGGCTAAAAATATTAAAAAGGAAGCGCCATGTAATGACCACAAGCACGGATCTTGAATGTATTTACTCAAACATGTCAATGATTCTGATATGGATCTAGCCTTTTAAGATATAATAATTATAATAATAACACGAAAATTAACGCCCGGTACAGTGCATCATTGTCGAAAAATATTTTCACAGGAAGTGAAGCAAGCGCAGTGGACGCCCTTATCTGCCCCCGTCTGATGCTCGGGTATTACAACTACGTCTACACCAGCACGACGGACACGTGCTCGGGTTCAAACTCGGCGTACATCAACACATGCGGAGATCAGAACCTCCGATCCGTCTTAGCTAACAACACAGGATGTTCACTTACTCCGTTTTTCTCAGGTTGGTGATATTAAGATAAATATTTGATATGGGGCGAAAGAAAATTTATATATTTAAGTTTTATATATTTAAGTTTTCTTTGTGGTCTCTGCAAACATTTTAGTAAAAAACACTGAATTCAAAATGGCGTCTAACAGGACAAATAACCAAGGATTGGTTTGGTCCCGATAGTCCCATCGGCTGCATTTTTGAGAAAAAATAGTCAGGAACCTGCCACCAACTGTCAAGCGCTACTCCATACATTCGGGGGAAGATCTGGCGCGATCAGTCCTCCGAGGGTCGGGTTCTACAAAAATGATCGGTTAGTAACTTACTATCTTTAACATACCGTCGGTAGCAGTGGTCTAACTTTAATCTTCCCGATCTCGTGTTTCTTTTTTTTTTTTTTTTTTTTTATCTAAGACCGAGATTTTCTTTCTCTCTCCAACAGCCGGCGGTGACCTAGGATGTGTGGTCAGTGTCTACAGCTCCGCCCTGTCCACTTACTACGTGGTCCTCTACAACAATGACGTCTATACCAGCATCAACGGCATCACCATAACCCAGTTCACATGCTTGGTAGGTACCCATGTACTCAAGTATAGTTTGTTCACAGTTACTTAGACAGGATTATCCGCCCATTCATTCTAAGTTGCCGAGAAATAGACTGTGTCACGTTTAAACCGCAATACTTCACCTTGCACATAGTAATTTAACTTTGAATAATGATTGCTCGAAACCAGATTGAGTCACTTTGGGCGAGATTATCTGCCTAATTCTGGGAACTAGACTGTGTCACTTTAAGACTGGATTACTTTTTATTAGTCATTTCATTCTGGGAACCAGACAATGTCACTTTTAGGCTGGATTACTTGTTATCAGTCATTTCATTCTGGGAACCAGACTATGTCACTTTAAGACTGAATTACATAACATTATTCATTTCATTCTGAGAACCAGACTATGTCACTTTTAGAATGAATTACACAACATTATTCATTTCATTCTGGGAACCAGACTATGTCACTTTTAGACTGAACCACATATCATTATTCATTTCATTCTGGGAACCAGACTATGTCACTTTTAGAATGAATTACATATCATTATTCATTTCATTCTGGGGCCTTCCTTTTTTTTCTCATTATTCATTCCATTCTTGGAACCTGATTATGTCACTGTTCAGTCCGGAAACCAGACTTCATCTGTATTAGACTGGATAACGTATAGCTTATTTATACCTCACTTCTCGTAGTGGAGAGGGACTATTCAGGAATTAAGTCCCATCCCGTCGTGTCGCCTCGAACTTCATTTTTGAGCTGCATTCTGAATGCAGTCTCATTTCTATGCTGTCGGTCACCGGAACCTGATAACTCATACTTCAGTATAAATGCTCCCTACGAAATAGGCCACATTGTTTTTATATAATTTCGTGATTTATTCTTATCTTTCTCGTGTGAATTACTGTTTCAGAAAGTTTTTTTATGTAAACCATGTTTTATAGTCATAACACCTATGATTAAATATTATTCCATTCAAATATTCAGTGTCTATGATTTTAAAATCCAATAATTTGCATTGCACAAACTTACAAGCTAGGATAATGAAGCAGTGTTTTTCAGTTTTGTAGCTCTCAGGACAAATGGTCCTTTGATTCATGTTGTTTAGCAAAAGGCGATGTTGTCGTAGCTGTAATGGTCACTGCCAACTAAAAAAGAAATAAATAGATGGGGAAAAAATGACAAACAAAATTTGCCTAAAATATTAACCCATTGTATTTAAGACATAACCCTTGTACCGTTGTATACTTGTTTGTGACCATGACAAGTAAGCCTAAAAACAGGCTCACATTACTAGGAAAATGCTACATGTATTTCAAAGGCTGATTTTGTTATTACCGCTTGTATATAAAACGCTCCTCTACTTATTTTATAAATGTTATATAAAATTTCAACTGGTCCACTGGTAGTGTACATGTCTGCGGAATCCGAGAGGTGTGGGTCCGACACCCGCTTTGGGCAATGACCTCAAATGACCTTCCAGAACGGAGTACTGTTCCAACCCAGGAACATTCGCGAAAATAATCATTTGTTAGAACTTGTTTCCAGACAGACGTAAAAGAAAAAAGTTAAAATAGTTAAGCTAATCGGTGTCACTTTAATAAGTTATAACTGAATATTTAAACTGAATACAACAGTGAATGAAAATGATAAAGATGGAATAATTTTGCCTCTTTTCGACAGGCCGTAAATATTAACGCATCGGGGACAGTATTCATCAGTGCTAAAGCTACAAACTGCGAGGCATCGCAGTCGGCCACAACCACGCCCACCGGCGGACACACCCTCGAGCTTACCCCTGTCTGTAAGTATCTGATTTGCCATGACTTCTTGTTGCCATTTTATGTACAATAATGATATTTATATGATATATATGTCATGATATTTAATAATTTCTATGCCATTAAGATACTGATATCATACCTTTTGTACAACATTCTTTGTGTATGCAGTGTACAAAATATACATAGATATGAACATTTGTAAATAGTATGCTAAAAACTATGGTATATTAAATGCTGCATGGAAAAAAAAGACAGTAGGGTAAGAAATGTTATATTAACTTCAGCAGCCAGATTTAAAATGTTACCACCATGTGATCACTTTGTTGTGAACCAAGTATCACAAATGGACCACCCTTACTAAAGCAATTCATGTAACTTTATATACATTTACAGTTTATCCTACTTATTCGGCCAATGAAATACCTGTATTTCGTTCCAAGTTTGAAAAAAATATATTGCATAAAATGAACCGTGAGGTCTTGATACGAAGTGTGTATGGTGCTAACGTGACTAACCCAGATTATGGGCGGAGCTTGTTAACCCTTTCCCTCATATAGACTCATTCTGACGCCCTCAATAGGTACCACATAAAGCCTGATCTGCAGAAAACCACAGTTAAACCTTACCAAATTTAATTATAAAGTCCTCATTTCCAGACCACTGAGGAGCAGCGAACAGCATAAAACCTGATCAGCCTGCGAGTTACTCGCAGGCTGATCTGGTTTTATGCTGTTCGCATAGGTCTTTTCATGGTTTCCTCTATGAGGGAAAGGGTTAAGGCGGCGACTGCTTTACGTCATATTAATTTAACTGTACTTAAAAAATCACGTGAAGCTGTCAATTCAACGGGAGGCGGGTCCATGATGCGAGGTCAATGCAAAGCTGCATGACGTACGTGACAAACTGTGAATTTGTTATCGTTTATGTTTTAAATGTTATGGATTTATAGCAACGGTCGGCTTCATTCGTTTGCGATAAATTCCATAAAATTTAAAATATAAACGATAACGGATACTTATCACCGTCTAATAATTTCTCAATACGACGCACACGTTTACCCTGTGTATGAGTTGATGAAGTTTAGTTTGTTTTGTATTTTAATGCATTGCATGCATTCATACATATACTTGTATTTTACCCGTACACCTATTCCATCCATCAGCATACATACATACATACATACATACATACATACAAATCAATAATATTAGTGAGCTACAAATGTTTCATAATTCCATTTTACTTCTATTTTCAGATACATGTAAAGCAACACTGGATGCTGGGTGTGAGGTGGCGGACTTTCACTGTGTTGATACACATCTTTAACATTGTTTA
>CM037787.1:57627459-57677459 GCA_021229015.1 Solen grandis | reverse complement strand
TTTTCAACGAAAAAGCGTGTCGTAAGATTAACCGATTTAACTGTTAAGTCAAGAATGTTAGGAAATCCCCGAAGTAGAACGTGTCGGATACATTTACGCATGCTCTATTTTAAGTCGTTGTTTTTGTTGTCGTTAAGAACGAATCCTTCCATTGTGCAAGGTGATATCAGAAAGCGTGGCTTGCATAAATACATTTATAGATAAATGAATAAATTGCGTATAGTTTGATAAAATAAACACAACTAATGTAAGTGTTTAAAGATGTTATCATACCGGATGTAGTGAGGGGGCTGAGGGCGGAAGTTAGGTCTTTCCACTGGGGTGAAACATAACGGTCTATATTTGATGCGAGGAAAACACTATTGAAGAACATCGTGACTTTATCGTGGGAATATATGTCATCCACTCGACCGACTTGCGTATTGCAATTGTATAGTTAGCAAAATATATATGAATTAATTTATTACTTATTAAGTAGGACAGTTCCGTGTGCGCATGCGTTAATGACAATTTTCAAGTTTTTTAGGAAGTTTTAAGAGGTACGCAGTTGAAATGCGAAAATAAGACGTCAACTGATAATAGAATTATAACAACATTTATATATACGAATTAAAACCATAATTCAAAAACATTAGGTTGATTAAAAAGAGGGTACCGATGTATTTAAGCTTACCAGTAAATATCATAATATTCATGAATGAAATAAAATAACAGCTGCATCTAATATGAATTGTGTGTGTGTGTGTGTGTATGGAAATCGATATTTGATAGAGGTAAAACGTCTCAAACACTATTTGTTATAACCGGTCCCAGTGGCTGAGTGGATAGAGTATTCTCCGTGTAACTGAAAAGTCGTATGACCGCTACCTGGCTGCGACACACAAAACTCCTTAACAATAGTATTGGTATATCTCCCTATTGTTTGGCGCTTAGTGCATGAGTTTAGTTCCAAGCTTGGCTCAGTGGCAGAATAATTTGTGGATGTGGTAACTTGTTGGCCCAGTGTCAGGATAATGTGACTGGGTGTGGTATCATGCCACATGTCTACGGCGTGATACTGCAGTGTGGCAGCACTATATCTATCTCAAGTAAACATCGTCTCCAAATGACTGAAATACTGTCGATGAGACGTTTAACCCAACAAACAAACAAACATTGATAATAGCAACTAGTATATCATATGAAGCAAGGAAGACCTTAAAGTATTATTAAATGTACGTAACTAATACATTTGCGCATGTGCTCGTGAGCATCTAAAAACGAAGCCTACGTCGAACAGAAACAAAAATACGGAATATAACATATCTTATACTTGTGATTAAGCTAAAAATGTCTCACAAGAATAAGGTCAATGTCCAGGTGTTCTATTGCAAAGGTATTAACGAACTTTTTTAAGTGCATTGATTTAAGAAGCTATTAACTTTCGCAACCCATACCATATTAATAATTCCGAATTACACTACCAAAAAGAAAAACGTTTGCCTACTTAGATTGTTAAATTGTTACGGCCAATATGTAAAGTCTACAACCTTTATGTTGTGTTTATTAATTTAAGTAAGGTATATAAAAATTAAGGGGTTGGTTTGTTGCTGCGATTGGAACAAATTTGGATTTTTTTTCTTGAAACTCTCCGCTCGTGAGGATACGCCGGAATATACAAAGCCATAAATGTAAGCCAGTCTTTGTTTGTAAATATAGATTCTCATAAATTGTACAAACTGTTTTGATTCAAATCAGAACCTATGTAGTCGTTCTTTCTGTTTAATGTTTGTTGGTTGGATTTATCGTCCTGTCGCCAGTATTTCAGTCATTTGGAAACCATGTCTACTTTGGAGTTCGATCCCCAGCGACGACATACCAAAGTCGTAAAACATGTTACTGGTATAGCTTTTAGCACTTGGCACTCAGCATATAAGGGTATTTCAAGGACTTGTTAGCCTGGTGTCAGGAAAATGTGACTGGGTGTGGTATCTTGCCACATGTCTACGATGTGATACCATATCTGTCTAAAGTAGGCATCATCTCCAAATGACTGAAATATACGCACTGTCGGTGGGACATTTAACCTAATGAACAATCAATAAACAAACTTATTACAGAATACCACCTGGCACCGGAAAGTATGTAATCATGAGAGATGGGGAAGCTAGACGCAATAATAAATTATTTATACAAAGCTAAATTAACATTATGCTTTGTGTCGAAATTCTTAGCAGTACCATTTACATGTATACAAGTGGGATAGAAACGAGTACCTGGGTACCAGCGGATCAGGTAGAAATTACCGGTACCTGGGTACCAGCGGATCAGGTAGAAAACTACCGGTACCTGGGTACCAGCGGGTCAGGTAGAAAATTACCGGTACCTGGGTACCAGCGGGTCAGGTAGAAAACTACCGGTACCTGGGTACCAGCGGGTCAGGTAGAAATTACCGGTACCTGGGTACAAAATATCACCCGTTACCTGATATCTGCTTTATCTATTTGTACTTCTTTTCTTTATAACACCTTTACGCGTCAATAATGATTTATTCAACGTAGTTTTACACTCTGTCAATAAATTATCTTCATGATTGTACGTTTAAATACCCATTAAGCTTCCAGACGCCATGTTTATTCTTCGTACGTAAAAGCAAATTGTGTGTTACAGATTTGTTAAGAAATGCAATCGGTATATATTCATTAATGACAATATATTTTCAATTCATAAAATAAGAAAGAATCCTTTACAATAAAGATCATTTGATGTTTACAAAAACAACTGATTTGTATATTTAGACGTTTCCCTTAGAATTTCCGCATGTCTACGTTAACGAATCGTAAGTACACAAATTGATGACGTAACAGATAAACAAATTGTGATTGGTGAAAGTTTTTTCATTTAAATGATTTCCAAATACAGATCGTCTTCGGGAATACTCGCCAATGCAAAATGTAAACATTGAGAGTATTTTGACATCCATCCAAAATACTAAATTGCGTGAATTGATCAACATTTGCAATGCGTTTAACTGTTATTTAACAGAATTTGCACATTATGTACCATTTGTGATAGTCTACAATATGTCAATGTTATTTTATCTTTTCTTTTTCATGAAAATTGTATCATTATGAAATATAACAAAGTCCGTATTGTTAGGGCTAAGTAAAATGTATCAAAATAATTATGAAATGCGGGTAAATTAGCATTACACATCAATAAATCTATGCAATGATTACATGTGCACGGGAACCCCATGGTAATACTATGAATGGTACCCGGATTGAAATAATGAACTCGTTTCAGTCCTTTATACAAATCATAAAAATTCTTCTGGAAAATGAAGTTTTCTTAAATTATTAATACATGTATTTTCAAGGAATCTTAGATATAATTGCACGATTTTTTTTCTTGCTCATGTGCGCTAAAAAGGCATTCGCCGTGAGTTGTAAACATGTATTACAACCTAACTGGCAAATAAAGGGTTCCCCTAGTGGCAACAATATGGGATAAAAATAAAATGTTTAGATATACTTTGGAAACAAAACAAGTATATGGAATGCCTTTTTAAGTATTACATAGGGCTACTTAGGGTGTGTAGATATGGCGTCTCACATAAAGAAAAAAAAAACATAAAAAGCACGGAAATACATCGTGATGATTGACCGTTTTGAAGTAAAGTCGGTGTTCCTAAATGTTGTAAAAACATTCCTCCGTATTCGGAATGCTAACATACATTTACATACCGATAAATCTCTACGGTACGACATATAAGGAAATACATCATTGAAGGTTATGATACACAGTATGTATGTTTTACACAAAAGATTTAGTCATTTGATGTCGATCGTTCATGCAAAACGATGTTGCAATGGATTGTATATTTGAAAAAATATATGTGCGCCGCGCCTGCATGCTCAGATGGAGAGAGAGAGAGAATGTACTGTGAAGTTTTGAAATTCGTAATATCTCAATCCATCCGATTCTCTCTCCTCTCTTCCCTTAAGTGTAAATGACTCATCCACAATATCAATTCACCACATTTTTTTTTTCAAATACATATAAGATAAATCATTTTAAATCAAAATGTTGACATGGGGTGATTTTCTACCCGTAAATCTTGTTTGCAAAATTGGTGTTTTTATATAACTAAAAATTAGCAAAAGAATAACTACATCATTTTGCTGATGTGGTTTTGTTTTTGAAACTAGAGTAGACCATAAATAGACGCTACACTGAAAAAGCCTTTCTAACCTCATACAAACAGTTGAAATCAGATGTATTTTTAAACTATCCAAGATCATACATAAACGCTTTTAAAATGACCTTTCTAACCTCAAACAGGTAGCTAAAATCTGAATTCAACTTTGAGACGTTTGGTGTGTAATTTCACGAAGCGGCCTTCAGTTCAACAAAGATTTGGAAAAATAAAACGGTGTCAAATTTCCAAACCATAACCGGTCAAACAGACGCATGACTTGACCTTTATACCCTCTCATTAACCGTAACCCGGTGTTACTGTCGGCAACGAATTCATTCAACCTTTTAAAAAAAGATAATGAAAAAAGATAATGAGAGAAAGTATAAGAATGTGTATGTGTGTATTGCGCTCCTCTCTAAAAAGAACCCTGTGATTTAGTGATTCTAGCTGGTGACAATGAGTGAACATCCTCAGGGGTCCAAAGGTCAAACGGCGATATTAAGATGGCGGTAAGTACCCTTACTCCGTTATATTTATACGGTATAATTATCACTTTATCCTGAAAATTCTTAAACATGTGTGTATGTTTATTAGGTTTGACGTCCCGAAAACAGTATTTCATTTACCTGGAGACTACTTGAGATAGATAGATAGATAGATATTGCCACAATAATGTATCCCACCGTAGACATGTGGTATGATACCACACCCGTTCACATTATCCTGACACCGAGCCAATCAGTCCTGCAACTACCTTTATATGCTAAGCGCCAAGCAAGGGAGCTTTACGACTTTGACATGTCGCGGCCGGGGATCGAGCCACGACCCACTGCCGAGGCTGACACTCTACTTGGCAATATCATATCATCAAAGACCTTATAATCTATTATGTTCGTGCATACTTTTTCCCATATATCTCGTCATGCATATTACGCAAATGGTATATGCATATATGTGTAGTTATGTCGGATAGATTAGTAACTATTCAAGAATTTCACTTGTTGAAATCTTAATACGAATTCCCTTTAACGCTATATCGGATTTATGAGTGTGACATGTATGTGGCTTTCAGTTTATTACTTTATGCAAATTATTCTTCAATTTCAATGCAGCAATTCTATACAAGAAATTATAAAACATTCAAGAAGGTATACTTTCATCTAATCCCCTTTTTAAACGTTTTATGCCCTTAAATCACTCCCATTGTTTTAGCCTCCCTGAATGACCTACTGGCGTGATATCCCTCGATTACTCTCAATACATTTAACTACAACTCGAGTAAAAAAAAACCAAAAAAAACATGGTATTTTTCTTTTTTTACACTTTCAATGATTATTGTGTTTGTTTATTATGTTTATCGTCCTACTAACAGTATTTCAGTAGTTTGAAGACTATGTTTACTTTTGACAAATTTAATGTATTCCATACCACGTCATAGACATGTGGCATGATATCACACTTCATATACATGTAATTATCCTAACAACGGGTCAACCACTTATAGAGCTACCCTGCTTTTTTATAATTAATTGTCGTATGTATTGAAGTCACTGAGTGTTGTTATCTATCTGTCTGTCTGTCTGTTGCCCGTCTGTCTATCTATCTACTATTTTTCATTCAATAAATAAATAAGCGACATGGACATATATAATTCCTTTCCATTCGTTTGCAATTGCCGTTCACATTACTGGAAACATTACAGCCACATAAAATTAGATTTTGCTTATTTCTCCCACCCATTATATTCCAACTTATATAATCACAATTTTTCATCCACTTTGCATTATCGTCAACTTCTACAAATCGGTCATTCCCCATTCGAACTGCATGAACTTGCCACCTGTTGAAGTTCTTTTTATCTCTTCAAGCCCAAATATTTTTAAAGATTAGTGTTTAACAAAAGTATTTAAGCTGTATATATAATTTTACCATTTAAATATAGAAGCATTAAAGCTCTTATTGACAATAATATTTTCGGGTTATGTTTGTGGTGCTGTTTTCAAAATAGTGTGTGTGTGTGTGTGTGTGGTGGTGGTGTGTGTTGTTGTTGTTGTTGTTGTGTTGTTGTTGTTGTTGTTGTTGTTGTTGTTGTTGTTGTTGTTGTTGTTTAAAGGCATTCGCGCCCCTTACAGCATTTTTATACTATATAAACAAAAAAGGAAAATCGCATTTTCTTAAACTTTGCATGATAATATATAATCACACTAGAAAAAAATAATGGGATGAAAAATTGGTGTCACCGTTCTTCTTTTTGAGTTATCTGCCCCTGAAAGAGCAAAAAAAATCACTTTTAGGGAGGACACATAACTCAAAAAGTAGAATGGTGACCCCCATTTTTATCACATAAATTTGTTTCCATTTTAGATATCTATAATCATGCAAAGTTTAAGAAAATCTCATGGCTAGTTTTTTTTTTTTTTTTTTTTTTTTTTTTTTTACTATATAGTAAAAAAAACTAATGGGCGCGTATGCCTTAATAATTGTCTTTTTGTTTTACTTAAGCCTATATCTTCTAACCCTTACTCACCACCTCACGTTTCACCATCTGAAGCCAAAATGTCTTCCCATCAAAAAGTTCAATGTCATGAAATCAGAGGTATTGAATAACAAAAATGACAGCTCTGACTTGATACATATATACGGCCATTCACGCTGGTAATATATGGGCTGATCTATACGGAACTTTCCACTGTCTATATTTATTTATTCCAAATGCATTTTAAATCATGGCAGATGCCAATTCGTATTTCGAAAGCCCGTTATCGTGTGGATAAATATGGTCCTGGGCTCGTATTTTTCACTGCTGAATTGAACTAACCCCCCAAAATTGTCGTATTCCCACAAGCATTTTGCGCAGGTCAAGATAAAACCACGGACGAACAAACTGTCTTGCAAAGGGATTAATTCATTCCTATTGCTTTAAGATATTAGTGGGAACCAACCCACTTCAAATATACTAATTTTACGAAAACATAATTGTTGAAGTACCCGCTGTCAAAATACTCAAGCAATATAAGAAAGTATTACATATCAGTCTCTCTTTGAATCGAAGTATTGAACATTTCACATTCAACTGGATAATATATTCATAAAATTGCAACAAATTTATTCAACACAGAGGGAGTGGTTATTGAACAGTTTTGTCAAGTATTTGTAAGACTTGGAACTTACTTGCTCCATTCTCATTGTAAACGACGGTTGCTGAAGTTTCGATTGAAATATTTTGTGAAAAAAAAAATATTTAAGAACTTTTGGCGGCAATGGCGGGAACAGGAAGCGGAGCCGGTGAATCTTTTCGTCGGTTGACACGGAAAGCAAGTATAACGCTTGACCATTCGCCCATAATGGAATTACTGGCAAGGAAATGTGAAATGACATTCTCGAGGTATATTTTATTAAATATAATTTTTTCAAAGATAAATTGAATATCAAGAATAGTGCATTATCCATTCATTGCACCATTTTCACGTCACATTTTTAATATAACCTATTATTTCACATGTATGTCTCCTTACGTCATTTGGGAGACATTTTTCAATATTTACCCGTACTAACCCATCTCAATGCAAAGATTGGACCGGTACTTTGCGCCTAAGAGGCCATGAAATATTGTATCTCTTACCGATTTCGGTCCCACATTTTTTTTCTTTTGTAGCCTTAAGGGCTTCTTTTAAACGGGAAGCATTTATATTTGGCCTTTGAGTGGATTACTGCTATGTGAATGAATATTACATTTGATTTTTTCACTGAGGAAGTTATAAAAATATTACTTCACTCTTTCAGCGTAAATTTTAAAAAAAATCGTTTTTGTGGAGGTTGCAATATTCATTTTGTATTTTTGAACTTCACTCGATGAAATAAAATTACATTTTCTGCTAAAAGGGACAAATGTCCTCTATAGTTTTATTATTAGAAACATGTATAGCTACATTGAATAACATATGTTTTCAAAGAATTCTTGTATAATATTTAATAGACATACAGCCAAATACTCGTAAGCAAATAAATAACTAATTTTCTTAGGTTATTTGCTATTTAACACATGTAAATAAAAAATATTCTTGAATGTATTACTTTAAATTAACTTTTTATAGATATTTTAATTTTGAATAACACAATTCAAATACGAAAATAAACATCATATATATTACACTTTATATAGATTGTTATTGGTATAACATCAACTTAAAGTAACTTTTCATTTTTTATGGAACTTTGGGTCCAAAATAAGATCTTTATTTTGATGGTTTAGTTTTCCCATCCACATAGTTTCAAAATATGTTAATATTAAAATGAAAAGCAAAGAAGGTACAATAGTGAATAAGAAACTGATCTGTCAAGCAACTGTAATGTTATGTTTTTAAGAGATTTTGTTACACATGCTGATACATAGATAGAGGATATGTGTTTGTTTTGAGTTGATATTGAATATCTCTTCAAGAAGTGTTACAATTCTAATATTTTTCAAATGTGACAATTATAGCACTTCGAGAAGAGTGAGATATATTTCATATCCATTCAAAGCAAACAAAGTCTCTTTTTATTTTATGCAGTTATAAATAAAGGGTATTAGTAAAGAAAAAAAAATAGTTATAGCACTATATCGCTCACACTGTGGATAAGAATTTCATCTTACTGGTGGAACACAATATTTCATCTGTTACTCGTAGCATTAAATTGATAGTTAACCCTTTCCCTCATAGAGGACACCATGAAAAGACCTATGCGAACAGCATAAAACCTGATCAGGTTTTATGCTGTTCGCTGCTCCTCAGTGGTCTGGAAATGAGGATTTTGTAATTAAATTTGGTAAGGTTTAACTGTGGTTTTCTGCAGATCAGGCTTTATGTGATACCTACTGAGGGCGTCAAAATGAGTCTATATGAGGGAAAGGGTTAATATTATGATATTATCTGGTTGCTGTAATCGTATGCGTAATACTTATTACTTATGTAGTGTATATGTGTATTGTCGGTAAAAAGCTTTTCATAGCTAATGTTTCTCTGTTATGTAAATATGTCTCCGACAATAAATAGGATTTGAATTGAATTGAATTGATATTGTATATGCGTATGTGTATATGCATATGTATATGTTTGTATATGTATATATGCATGTTTACATATGTATTTTTTTTTTTTAATTTTTTTTAGAATTATATTTTTATTTTATTGTGCTATGTATTGTCATCTTACTTAAATAAAATTAGTGAGTTTAGTGTGTACATGTATGTTTAAGATGTATAAATACTTATATAGATTTAGGAAAAAAATCACCTCAGGTGGGTTTGAATCCCGGCAGGGTCATTCGGATTTTCATGTGAGGAAGCCTTCCAGCTGGCTTGCGGTAGGTCGGTGGTTCTACCAGGATGCCTCCGTGCATTCGGGGTCTTCCTCCACCTGTAATTACCTGGACGTTGCTATATGACTGAAATACAGTCGAAACGACGGTAAACTCAAATAGTCAAGTCAAGTCATATATCAACTTTTATTTTTTAAGAACAGAGTATTAGATATAATGGTATAAGTTGCCAAACATTGTTTCCTTATCGACCTTAAAGGAATGTTTTATTTGACGTTTTATTATTTAATCTTTTTCACACTGGGAAATAAGAAACATACACTCTTACATCTCGACGGTTCCTGGGTTGGATTAGTACTTAGCGCCTGAGAAGACAATAAAAATATGCAACTAAGGTGGTTCAAACACAGAACTTTCAGACCCGCAGTCGTGTACCTCAAAACTGGAGATATGGCTTATTTCAGTAACTTAACCACTGGAGATAATTTAACCACTGGAGATATGGCTTATTTCAATAATTTAACCACTGGAGATATGGCTCATTTCAATAATTTAACCATTGGAGATATGGCTTATTTCAATAATTTAACCATTGGAGATATGGCTTATTTCAGTTATTAAACCACTTGAGATAATTTGACCACTGGAGATATGGTTTATTTCAATAATTTAACCACTGGAGATATGGCTTATTTCAATAATTTAACCACTGGAGATATGCCTTATTTCAATAATTTAACCACTGGAGATAATTTAACGACTGGGGATATGGCTTATTTCCATAACTTAACCACTGGAGATATGGCTCATTTCAATAATTTAACCACTGGAGATATGGCTGGAGATATAGCTTATTTAAATAATTATAAAGTCTAAAAAGATTTTTTTTCCTATTGGGTGTATATAAAAGATAAGGTTGCCTTGTATGATAGCAATTTATACATCCAATATGCTTTGATACCATTCTTATCCACATCTACTTTTGCAACCACGTCATGAAACCTTTCACTGTTTCCAACTGTATTTTTCACACCTATAATACAATGATTTTCATGTTGCAGTTTGTATAAATATTTTTCTTCATAATGAATAGAGAAGGATTTTCTATGAGTTTGCATTGAGGCTCAGTGTTATTTCTATAAATAACTGCAGAAATGCAGAATAAATTAAATACTGTTGACCCTCGATGAAAAGTTATTGTAACGTGACCTTTTCGTTAAAACATGATTAATCCATTTCCTTCCCTGGTCTTTCATGCCTAATCAAAACAATAATTTTACTTCTGTGGAAGTTTTTATAAAACCGGTTTAACCTTGATCCAGGATTAATAAAAGTAGTGCTAAAAATTGACCAACGTGGATTTAGACGCCATTTTTTTGTAGTACGCTTTGGTAACTTATAGGACAACAGTAAAAACAAAAAATTCTCCATACAGTTGCTTTCCGCAAGATGTCACAACTTACGGATTTAAAGTAGGTTACTTTGTATATTCTTACAACATTAACCTAGGTGTCTTTTTTTTTTTTTTTTTTTTTTTTTTTCGTTTTGATTCAAAAACAGTTTTATTTTTATTTTATTTTGTTGCGTTCTTTTTGTGGAAGGGGGTGGGGAGGGGTAATTGTTTTTACAGTTTGAGTTTTATCCCTAGCTGTTTTTGTTCTTTTAGTGTATATTGTTTATTGCATAATAACTCGTTCTTAATTTTTTTGTGCCTTCTATTTTAACAATTAATGACTTTCGTACATACATATTTTTTTTAAATAAGAGTGTGTATTTTAGCATATACAGTCCATTTACGATATTTCGGAATGCGATTTTTCGTTTTGACGGCATTATTCGAATAAATGTTACGGTCCCGTCAAGTTTTCCTATATATCTCATTTAAAATAAATGCAATAATTCGTTTTACAATTACTCGGATAAATGTGGCAATTCGAACTTTATTAGAGACCCAACAAGCAATCAAGGTCTTGATCAATGACACAATAGTTCGTACGCTGTGTCACCGTAATTTACACGCGTGCGTATTTTTCACACCTATGTTGATTGGCGGTCATTTCAATTAAAGTAATGCAAACCGTTGAGAATCATGTGTTGACACGTGTCACTTGATTGTCAAGAGTGTTAACAAACAAACTGAGTGAATTTTTATTTAACTATAAATATCAGTGAGTGTTCGATCCTCACTTTACTTTTGTCGTATGCTCTGCAAGAGTAATGTCACGCTATCAATAACAAAGATTCGTAGATTACAGATATATTTGTAAGTTACCATTTATTATTCCGAGTAATTCAGTGAAGGGCCAAGGTCAGCTGGCAGGATAGCTGATTAGAGATGGGTAATTTACAATTTACAAGTAATTCAGTGAAGGGCCCAGGTTAAAAATAAGGCTTGCAAAAAAATTTTTATTGTTGACTTTAATATGTGATTTATGATTTTTATGCAAAATAATATAAAACATAAGACATAACCGTGTTCTATATTTTATAAACATGCATATGATACGCCAACTTATTATCACGACGTGTATTTCTTACAAATACACAAAATGTCCACAGGCAGGAAAAACACGGTAATTCGGATGACACGATTTTTTCGAACATTTCAGTCAGTCCGCAGACCGTTCGAATTATCGTAAATGGACTGTATTCAATTTGAGTGGGGTGTTTTGCTGTTGTTTTTGTTGTTTCTTTCTTTCTTTCTTATTTTTAAGGGGTGGGGGCATGAGTTTGTTATACATGTTCACGTCTTTACTTAAATACTTGACGTATAGATAATTATATTTCTATAACCTTTTCATATCACTAATTTAAGAGATATAAGACTTTTATATACAAGTTGTGACACTATTTAATATAATATTAAAATGCTAATAAAATGTACGGTTAGATAAAAATAGTTTCAAATCAGCATGATCACCAGCAGCAATTTTGAATAATTTGACAATAAGTAAAGTTTGCAATTGATTGATTGATTGATTGATTGATTGATTGATTGATTGATTGATTGATTGATTGATTGATTGATTGATTGATTGATTGATTGATTGATTGATTGATTGATTGATTATTCTTATATTTCTTTAGAGTTTTGTGATGACTTTATCTAAAAATATGTTTCTTGGATGAAGAAAGAATTAAAGTTTTCTATTATAATAAATAACAATATACCATTATCTTTCAATAACCGATTAATATTTGTTGTTTAATAATTACAGCGATCTTCTCTCCTCGGGGATGGAGGACTTCGAAGAGAAACTGTTCGACTTCCTCAGCGACTCCAAACAGCAGCTGTCTATTGACAAATTCAAAAAGGTCAGAAATGTGTTGAATTTCTTTATTGCATGAACGAATTACATATTAAAACAAATTAAATAACTGGTATTTGCAATTCTCTTTAACTCTCTCTTCCTCTCTCTCTATTCAGACATACAACGTGTGCATCTTTTTTTCCACTGTATTTTTATCGAAAAATTTACAAAAGATTTAAGAAACTGGAAACAAATGTAATTCTACCAAATTTAAATTCCTAAAACCATTGTAGCTCATCCTGAATTTAACTGTTCTTGTTCACAACCTAAACAGCGCATCTCACTGAAATAGTTCACTTATTCAATATATGAATAATTTGCAGACGTATATAATTTATTTCAAGTATATTATTCATCGTATACCCTAGTGTATTTTATACGATAAACCAATAAACCATGGTGTAAAACTTAAAACAACAACGAAGTATTATTTGTGCTTTGTTCTTCTCCAAGTCTTATTAAATGTTAGATTTATATTGCATATATTGTATCGATCTTTGATGCACTAATTAATCTTTTGCTGTTGTCATTTAATGTAATTGCTATACTTCCTTATTTAACTAGGAAACTATTTTTATAAGTTTATATAAACATTTCTTATCCATAATATACTTGGGACCTGTGAATAGGACAAAAAATACAGGACGCGCGTGATACAGATACAGACATATATTGTACGGTCACGTGATAATCAAATGTATCTGATTGGACAAAAAAAAGGATATGGAATAATTGTAATTTTTCTATCGATGTATAGTCTATATTTGTATTTTGTAAACAAATAAGATTTAAACATTTACACATATCTAGTTCAGACTTGCTGTCTGGCAATGCCGGTAAAAATTGAAGCCTATTATCCACAACATGAATAAAGAAAATCTAACAATTAAGTTCTTACAAAAACGAAAATAAAATCGAAATATCTTGACCTTGACTGGATTAAAAGTCCAACAATGCGAGTTGACCGTGGATTAACGATCAAGCTTCAAGTTCATTTAAATCCGGCTTTCGACTAAATAATATTGCTAGCTTGCATAAAACTAAAGTTTATAAACAAAAACTTGCCAATTTGACCCTAATCCCTGTAACTTAAGGTGTAGCTGTTATTTAGCCAAGATTGAAATTTATCAATAAATGAGTTAAAATCATAAGGTTTTATCATTTTATGTATATTAAATTGTAATGCGACCGCGATTTATTTGAAAGTTTAAGAATCACGTCACACAATCGAAGAGAGAAAGCATCTATTGTTTGATCCAAGTTCTTGATGATCAGTTTTTCACAATATTTAAGTCCCGGGCACAGATGTATTCGCAATCCCCTAAAATTAATTCATCCGTCATTAAAATAATATTATAATCATGGTTCTTCAAATGCTTGAGAGCACCTCAACGCAGATGCAAGCATCCACTGATTTTGAGTTATAGACTTTTTGTTCAAAGTCTATAAAGGCTTGCATTTGCTATAAAATTCCCTGTAATACTTGATGAGCCATGGTCAAAATTTAATAATGGGTGGATTACCTTAAAGCTATTTTTGAACTATATGTTTTAAATGCCGGGTGATAGACCGATTAGAAATATAATTTGCGCGTGAAAAAGTCGGAGCATAATCTAATGTATTCTATTAAAAAGGGCAACAAACCAAGTAATTTAAATGTAAGTCAGGTTATTTTAGTCATGAATGCTAGTACGGAAATCCTGAAAACTAACTGAGAAAGGGCAAACAGAATGAATGAAAATAGTCCCATGGCCAAAGTCGGCAATGCGGCACGTGGATACTTCATCAAAGTGGATATTAATTTAAATTATTTGATACTTCTATCTAGATTAAGTCAACGTGGGCGCTTTGGTCCAATTGTAACATACATGACTGCGGATCCGAAGGATGTAGGTTCGAACGCCGTTTGGGGCATGAATGTGTGAAGTACTGGTCCAACCCAGGAACCGTCGAGAAGGATTAGTAAAACTTGTTCCCTAATTAGCGTAAAAAAAATTCGTTAAACTAAATATATTTCAGATTTTTCCGAATACAACTTTTAAAATACATATGCTACATTTGATTTCAAAAAAGAAATACATTAGTACCATATTACAAATATTTTTAATGCATTATGTTTATGCATTAATAAACTTGTAAACAGTTGTTATGTATGCTCCGTATCATATACCAGATACTAAATGACACCGGGTTGCGTAACAACGATCCGAGACTGAAGGAGACAATTCAAGCGTTCCATGACGTGGAAGTCAAACAACTCCATGATGAGAACGAACTCCGAGGAATGGTAGACCGGGAGACGTTCAAAGAGTAAGTCAAACTGGAAAACATATAATTGCTTTTCCTCTGTATGCATCATCCGTTACAAAGTACAATCATGTGTGATCAAAAATTAAGGGGAATATCAGAGGGGCCTTGGCTATCATCACTGTTTATTGTTTCTGAAATTATTTGCTTTAATATAATATTATTTATATCAAATAAATTGTAAACCAGTCATAAATGAGATTTAAATCTTTCTCTGGCCATATAATAGTTCTTACTTATTTTAACAAAATTATTCTCATAAATCTGTGCTAACGGCCACCTGCACTAAGCGATCATCCTGCATTACCAAACTGGAGCATTTTGTTAAATATTTAAACATCATTTAGCGGTCACCTCTGTTAAGTCGCCACTTTCTTTTGTTCCTTTAACTGACTGCTTAAGACATGTTTGACTGTATTTGATACATGTATTCTAATGATAATAATGGTCCTTATCCCTCTAGATGCGTGACAGACAATATCGTGGTCATTTCTAAGGCGCTGAAGAACCAATTCATCATCCCGGAATGGACGATATTCGTTGAAAACATCAGAGGAATGTATGAAAGCTGCAAATCTAATAAAGGTGGAAAGGTAGGATTAGATTTCTTTCCTTATATATATTCGTTTCTGTCGTCTGCTTTCTGTTTTTAATGTACATTTCACGTTGCGTATCTGTACAAGCATGGTGCAGACATAAGCTTCATTGTCTGCTATTTAAGAGTTTGCTGACTTCTTCAGTCTTATTGTAACCGGTGCAATGGCTCAGTTGAAGAGTGTCCGCTTGGCGATAAGTTTGTATCCCAGCCGGGCACTTTTCACCGCTGTCGTATAAAATTCGTGCCAGTTGCACTATTGCCTGGCAATGGGGTTGCTATGGTAATTCGGAGTACTCAGTAGTGTTTTTACACAGAAACCTGTCTCCCGTGTATCGGTGCTATCAACTGTACACATTAATTAAGAACTAAGTGATCTACTCGCAAAAGGACCTAGAGTAAGACTCCCTTGTATCCATCTCCTACCTGTTGTCTTTTTAGCACAATATAAAGAGGGGGGAAAAAACAAGAAAAAGTGCATGCAATATCGTGGTTTACCCTTGACCATAATGTCGAAATAAACACACACATAAACACATATTCCTCTACACATGTTTCATCCTCAGCTGCTTTACGGTGTGTATCACTTCCGTAATATTGTAAAAAGACAAACATCTTACTTTTTATTTAGATATTTCTTTTAAAAAAATCACCACTATTACGTCATTGACACAATGCACTGGGTGCTCCTTTCTAACACGGACTTTGTATTAATTTAACATCCACGTGTTTTTATTTCAGCCGGCCGGCTACATCCCTCAGCTTGCACGTGTAAATCCCAATTTCTGGGGTGTGGCAGTGTGCACAGTAGACGGCCAAAGGTATGTTGCGAAAATTATGTAATACCATTTAATGTAGCTCAATTGAAGGCATTAAGCGGGTTGTTTCTGATGTTGTTCAACCAAGATCATTAAAAACATATACGTACACGTAAATCTTTAATAGATAATAACGTTGTCCAGTCTTATATGGGTACATGTATATTCCAAATAGACCGTTCGTTACTGAGTAGTCAGAGAGTCTGTCCCGAAATTGGTTGTGGGTTCGTTCCCCTGCCACGACATACCAAGGTCGTAAGAAAATATGTAATGGTAGTTTCAGGACTGGTTGACTCGGTGTCAGGATATTGCCACTTGTCTAAGGCGTGATATCGCAGTGTGACAGCACTATATCTGTCTTATGTAGACCAAAGTCCCAAAATCAGTGAAATATTGTCGGTACACTGGATCATGGCGCCCTTTTTTATGACGTTAATCTACACATTGACGTCACGATCATTTACACAGGTTCAATTATATGTTTGCAGGTGCTCACTCGGAGACACTACTGTGCCGTTCAGCCTGCAGTCCATTGTGAAGCCTCTCTCCTACTCCCTTGTGTTGAACGACCTCACACCAGATGTCGTGCACGAGTACGTCGGGCAGGAACCGAGTGGAAGGTCCTTTAACGAGCTGACATTGGACTATCAAAGTGAGTACTTAATCATTAACCCATTTGTTATAGGATAAAATTTAATCAAAATAGGCATTGCCGGAAAGCCCCCCTGACTTATTCCGTTGCACTTCATGACATTAAACCATTGGAATAAAGTAATTTTCATATTGTAATCATAATTAAGTATTTTTTTATGCATAGTGTTACGTATTGAAATATGTAATTTGCATATTATGATATAGTAAAAAAAAAAAATAAAAAAATATTTGCATATTGTTATGGAATGAAATACAAGTATATGATTTACATATTTAAATATGCTTAAATTACCATGTGACATATTGTAATGTTTTAGATAAGCCTCACAATCCCATGATAAATGCAGGAGCCATTGTTGTCTCATCACTTCTGAAAAAAGAATTAAACATTGCGGACCGTTTTGACTATGTAAGTAAAAAGTAACAACTAGACACATTTAATATATCTTTGATTTTTATTGTTATTTCATTCATCATCATCATCATCATCATGATTTCATTTTCATTAGATATGTTGGTATTGCTTGATGGCGAAGGCTTTTTTTATCAAGATTTAAAAAATACCGTCTTTTTTGTAAATGCGGGCGTCTTTAACAAAGATAATAACTTTTCAAGTTTTTAGAAGATACCATAGAATTCAACGCTCAGGGTGAGCTATTGTGATCCCGTGAGTGTCCGTCGTGCGGTGTGCGTCGTGCGTCGTGCGGCGTCAACAATTTTTAGTGTTTACACTCTTTCACTTTATTTCTTAAGCAATCATCTTCAAAATTTAAGACAATGTTTATGACCATAATGTCTCGATTGAGTTCGATTATGGCTGATCCGTCAATTAGGTCAGGAGATTTCACGTTGTTTACACTCTAGCATCTTCATCTTTTGAACAATCATCTTCAAACTTTATGGCAATGCTTACGACCATAAGATCCCGGTTGAGTTCGATTATGGCTGAGATCGGTCAATTAGGTCAGGAGTTATACCCCTTTTATTATTCAAAAAAATGCCAGATTTCACTTTGTTTACACTCTAGCATCTTCATCTTTTGAGCAATAATATAAAAACTTTATGGCAATGCTTGTGACCATAATGTCTCGATTGAGTTTGAATATGGCTGAGATCGGTCTATAAAGTCAGGAGTTAAGCCCCTTTCAATATTCAAAAAATGCCAGATTTCACGTTGTTTACACTCTAGCATCTTCATCTTTTGAGCAATATTAAATTTATGGCAATGCTTATGCCCATAATCTCGCAATCGGGTTCAATTATAACTGAAATTGACTAGTTAATTTAGGAGTTATGCCCTTTTCACCATAAAAAAAGCCAGATTCACTTTTACACTCTAGCATCTTTATTTCTTAAGCAATCATCTTCCTCAGGTGAGCGATCAAGGGCCATCTTTTTTTCTTTCTTTTTTTTTTGGGGGGGGGGGGTAAGAAAACGTGTAACGAATTAGTACGCATTCCATTTCCTTCCAGGTTTTATGCCGTGGTGTGGTCCAAGTTGTTTAATACATGACACAGGATTATAAGGTTGTGAGTTCGAATCCCAATTGGAATAAACTTCTTTCACGACCTCCCCGATAGCAAAGAACTGGTCCAAACCAGGAACAGCCGGCAGGGATTGCTATAAGTTTAAAAAAATTGTTTCCCAGATGGCGTAAAGATGTGTTTGATCTAAGCTTATTGCATTGGTTTTACCCTGAGCACAAACACGTATGTTTTATTTTTAGCCCAAATCAGTTGAGGAACAGAGGAAAATTACCCTTCAAAAGGTGACAGAGATAGTTCGTGTAACAGTTTCATCTAATTCTTATTATTTACCCTAATCCCGGTAATGTAAATGTCAATAATTTGTAAAATCTTCAAAATTCAATAAGTGTTCAAAAACATATTGGGTAATAAATTTGTATTTTGTCCATAGATCAAAGAACGTGGCAGTATATGAGATATGAGCAAATAGTTAATGTAAACAGATTAGCCAAAAATTATAAAATGTTATCAAGTGGAGAACATTTCGAAATTGACTGAGCAAATAATAACTGCCAGTTATTTAACTTTTGGAAAATGGAGGTAGATTTAACGCATTACTTCCGGAAACGCTTCTGAAATGGCATTGCATGCGGTCATTGCTGACGTGTTTTGATGGGTATAACATAGACTCGTTTATATCGAAAGAATGTATTAATTTAGATAGTAAAAATGCATTTTAACCCTTTACCTCTTGAAAATTAAGACGCAAAATTAAAACTTGATAAATAACAATATTCTGAAATAATGGAGTAGTTTTCTTGCCGTGTAGACTTTAGAATCTGAGCCAGAAGATTGAATGAACAAACAGAAAGCCATGATCAAAGAGCCAGCTCCTACATGGAGCTTACTGATCTGGGTCTACTCTGTTGGCCAGGCACCAAACATGTCTAAATGTGGTAAAGGGTTAAATCTACTTCTGACATATATTTTTTATGTGCAAGAAATGTAATGGATGCAATGTTTTATTTAAGATATTTATTTCGTTTTTGTTGATGATACATATACTTTCAATATTTTCAAATAGGCCATAGGTGACCGATAATAGATAATTTAAAAAGTACGAAGAAATAATGACAATCAACTCAGACCATCTACTTTCTAAAATTAAAACAAAAAGTTTAAGTTTAAATAAGATGCGTTCGTATAATACAATGGCCTTTCCGAGACTGACCCATAAAAAAATAAACTAAGGGGGGTAATTAAAATGGGACCATGTCGAGTTATTGTTCTTGGCCAATGCACTTCTCCTTGTCACCATCTATGCGTATTTCATTTTTTTTTTTTTTTTTTTTCAAGTCAATAACTTGTTTAGTTTCCAAGTAACGGCCAAGGTTTTAATATCGTTGTCTGTAGACAAACAGTCAGGTAGGACCAAACAAAAACAATCGATTCAGAGAAATTTCAGCACTTATGACAGAACAGTAATTTCAATTACACAATCTTTCCTTCACTTATCTTTATTTTTAAAGGATACATTGCTTATTCAGAGAAATCAACTTTGTACTTTATAAAAAAGAATGTGCAGCCCAACCTGTGTTAAGCGACTAGTTCAAGTAAAATAAAAAATGATAAAATGACTGCTTAGCGCAGGTTGTTGATTAATGAAGATGAAATCAAATAGAAGACATATTTCCTGAAATAGCCGTTTAAAACAGGTTGTCTGCTAAATATAGATGGTTGCTTGTAAACACAGGCTTAGCTGTTAATAACCAATGCATGCTTTGTAGTTGCTTGTTCCATATATATTTTTGTTGGATTTGTGTTGTCATCTTACTTGTGTGGTGAGTCGGGTACTGATTCGTGCCATATTGCATGGTGGGACCGCGAGACAAAATAGCGATAAAGAAGAAACTCTTAATTGTATAATGACCACTACATCTTGCATGTTTATTATCATTATTTGATTTTTTTTGTTGAAAATACAGATATTTAAGGGTATTGTAAGCAGTCAATATACCCTAAAATCAACGAAAATCTGGGCGCATCTTTTTTATTTTCTTATCTTTTTTTTTCTTCGCAACCGAAAGGCATGGTGAAAACCTATTGTAGCTGCTTATTTTATATATAGTTACCATGGTAATATCTTCGTCTTGTTACTTGGCGGTTTCTGGTTAGTTTGAAAAAAAAACTGATATACAAGTGGGGTTGGGACACAAATTCTAGCAACATTAGTTACTTCCCTATACAATAATTTTAGTAATAAAGTCACGTCATAAATTTAATTATAAATCATGCTCTACGAAGTAATAACGCGAAATGTCATCAGTTTGTTCAGCTCTATAAGTCTGCTCCACTATCAACTTCCGCTTTTGTTCGGTTAATTTTGAATCGAGCTATATTATTGGACGAACTTGACATCGTCGGATGTCGAAAATTTGCATGATATTTTATGTCATCCATTTAGAATCGCCGAAAAAACAAACCGGAAGTTTAGAGTGGAGCAGACGTATAAAAACGTACAAAATATTGACATTCCGCGTAATTACTTCTCTATGATTTCCTTTTGGCAATGATTCGTTTTATACCATGTGTAAATTTAATATCAGACTGATCGAACCTTGCATAGAATATAATGGAAACATATATTTGTACCAAGCTACGACCTAAGATTCCGTTCCTGCCATGTTCAATATACAGTCCAGAGGGGGGGGGGATATATCGTAATCAAGATTCCAATGAAATTGGCAATTCTGCGGTTCTAATGCCAGTGGTTTGGTACAGATAATGTGGCAAGTTTTTACAGGGTTTTTTTTTCTGTATTGTTCTGGTGCATAGGAGAACTCAATCAATTACATAAATATACATTAGAATATGGAAAATAAGGAATCAGTTAAATCGGCTTGAAATTGAAATAAATTGGTGTACTACTTTAAAGGTCGTTTGTTTGTTGTTGTTGTTGTTGTTGTTGTTTTCATATTTTATTACTTACATAAAAAAAAAATTTTACCGTGTATTTGTCATAAGTGAAATGTATATCTATTTTTATGTATTTATGTGTTTGTAACCATAGAAAACAACGTATAACTAGCATTTTAGCATTTTTGAGGTTTTTTAATGCTTCTAGACATATCCGCTGCTTTGCCCACTAGCCCTCTGACAGACTTGTGAACAAAGTCATCCGATTGTAAAATGAAATATATTGATTTCAAAACGAACGGAATTCTTATATGTATAATAAAAATATGCTCTCATTTCGTGTCATATGCATCTGTTTAAGTCTTTATAGAAAATTAACGGCAAACAGGATCCGTTTCACGTCGGTTTTTGTACCAAGACATCCTTTGTTCAGAGTCGGCCACTAACGGGGGTCAGAGTTGCTACACATGTATAGCTCTATATCACATAGTGTAATGTTATATTATTTGACCTACGTATTCTTTTAAAGTGACGTCATGACATAACTGAACGGATAATACTTGACGTCATTATTAAGTTTAGGTCATATTCAATCAAATAATCATTTATACACCTGGGACCCGTTTCACTAAACTTCGTTCGAAAAAATATCTTCGTACGCGTAAATTCACAGATGTAAAATAGTATTTTTCCTGTATATTTTTCTTTGCAAAAAGTGTTGTGCTTGCATAATGCAATAAATTAGGCCATCTTTCTTTATCTTTTATTGTGAAAATGAAACATTAGTAGACACTATGTAGAACAACAGACTTACGACTAAGATCAAATTTGTTCGTGCGAAGTTTAGTGAAACGGGCCCCTGGTGTATCTCTTTTTTCCCCAGATAGTATTTTAAAAGTTATATTATCATGATCATTTTGAGGAATGATATATATAATATTCTATCGGGCCTTAAATATAAATGAAAACATGTTATGACATATTGATTTCCCCCTTTTTCGATTACATAATGAGTATGCCGTAAATTACGTTTATATATAATTATGTTTCTATCATATCTTCTTGTATCCTTCAAACAATCCTTACAAGATAAAAACATTGTGCTGTCTTTTATCTATTTTTGCAATGTAAAAAGCTAGCTAGATAAAAATGTTTTGCATTATTTTTCTGTTCACAGGCAATGGAGCATCTGCGACTTTTGACAGGAGGGGAACATTTGCAATTCAATAATTCAGTGTAAGTATTGGTGTTAGAATTAAATAAGTATATAACTCACTCTCCATACATATTAACGCAATGAGCACATTTTCACCATTTACATGTTTACACCCGCTACACCTTTACAATGGTAACATATCTATACCCGCTACACATTTACATTATTTACATGTTTACACCCGCTACACCTTTACAATGGTAACATATCTATATCCGCTACACATTTACATTATTTACATGTTTACACCCGCTACACCTTTACAATGGTAACATATCTATACCTCCTACACATTTACATGTTTACACTCGCTACACCTTTACCATGGTAACATATCTATACCTCCTACACATTTACATTATTTACATGTTTACACCCGCTACAGTTTTATAATGGTAACATATGTATACCTCCTACACATTTACATTATTTACATGTTTACACCCGCTACACCTTTACAATGGTAACATATCTATACCCGCTACACATTTACATTATTTACATGTTTACACCCGCTACACTTTTATAATGGTAACATATCTATACCTCCTACACATTTACATTATTTACATGTTTACACTCACTACACTTTTATAATGGTAACATATCTATACCTCCTACACATTTACATTATTTACATGTTTACACCCGCTACACTTTTATAATGGTAACATATCTATACCTCCTACACATTTACATTATTTACATGTTTACACTCACTACACTTTTATAATGGTAACATATCTATACCTCCTACACATTTACATTATTTACATGTTTACACTCACTACACTTTTATAATGGTAACATATCTATACCTCCTACACATTTACATTATTTACATTATTTACATGTTTACACCCGCTACACCTTTACAATGTTAACATATCTATACCTCCTACACATTTACATTATTTACATATCTATACCTCCTACACATTTACATTATTTACATGTTTACACCCGCTACACCTTTACAATGGTAACTTATCTATACCTCCTACACATTTACATTATTTACATGTTTACACCCGCTACATATATTTAGAATGTTTACTTATTTACACTCGCTTACATTTATACCATTTGCACGTTCTAACATTTACACTATTTGAATATCTAGATCCTCTACATATGTACATAAGCAGAGGCTGCATTTTTTATATACAATAATATGATAAACTTGTTATTTCCTTTCCAGATATTTGTCGGAGAGAGCTACAGCTGACAGAAATTTTGCCCTTGGTTATTATATGCGAGAAAATAACGTAATATATACATTTACATTTTGTTGAATAATGTTTTTGAGAACGATTGTTTTTAAAATGTCTTTTTTAATCATTTAACGGTAAATAGGCAAGCACCTTACCCATATTCATAAGAAAGTATTCATAGAATTAAATATGTTTGTAGAAAAGCACATTTTTGTTTAATTTCCCAAAGTTATCTAAATATGACCAACTGTTTTTAATACATAGGACATAGTGCTGTAAAATGATTAACTTTCGCTGACATTAGATTTCGTTGATTATGTACCTCAAGGTAATTCCATGATTACATTTATTCGTGGATCTATGTTCAAGAAAATGTGAGGTCTAAATAAGAGACAAGTTTTCTCTATGAAATCGACGAAAATAGTGTCCTACAAAAATTAATGATTTCACAATAATCGAAATGAATTTTCAGTTTAAAACTAATTAATAATCAATGAGTGTTTAATGTGTTTCAGTGCTTTCCCGAGGGAGTAGATCTTCACGAAGTCTTGGAATTCTATTTCCAGGTAATGTTTTACATAAGATGTTTTTTAAGATATATTATTGTAAATTAATATAAGGTAGTGGGCTTTCTTAAAATATAGCATGCCTGACCCGAAGTCAATTCTCACAAAATTTTCCCTATTGCTATATTTTCTGTTAGACGAACACCAGTCATGCTTATTTTACTATATTTATTTCCCATCTAACTTTAACTTTTTTCACTATGTTCCATCTTGCGTTCATTTACTGTAACCAAGTAAAGTCCTACTGTCCAAAGCTCGAATCGAGCTCGGGACCTTCGATATGCAAATCGGACACTCTTCCACGCACCACAAAGCTAGCTCTATGGCAAGATAGTACGAATGCCATTTTATACCTCTACTACATTACAACTGAACTTTATGCAGGAACAATTTCATTTTACAGCTCTGTTCCATTGAGGTAACGGCAGAGTCAGGATCCGTTATTGCAGCCACCCTGGCTAATGGTGGCATCTGTCCTATGACCGGGGAGAAGGTCCTGTCCCCTGAGGCAGTCCGTAACACCCTGTCTCTCATGCACTCCTGTGGCATGTACGACTATTCCGGACAATTTGCTTTCAACGTAAGTACAATCAGTCAGCTTGTTTTCTTTCAACGTACGTACAGCCATTCAGCTTGTTTGCGTTTAACGTGAGTACAAACAGTCATGTGGTTTGCTTTTAATAAAAGTACAGTCAGTCAGGTGGCTTGCTTTTTGCGCAAGTACAAATAGTTAGGTGTTTTTGTTGTTGTTGTTTTTTAAATATAAGAACAGTCAATCAGGTGATTTGCTTTTAAAATAAGTACTGTTAGGTAATCTGTATTAATACAGACACATTTTAGCTTTGAATTTCAGCACAGACACTGACAAGATAATTTGCATTAAATGTAAATACACTACAGTCCGTGTTCGTTCAATGTCAGAACGCCAAATACCTGTCATTCAATGTAGGTATAATTAAATCAGCGGGTTTTCTCTCAATGTAAGTACAGTTAGGCAGTTTTCTTCCAAATACCAGTAACGTCTTTCAGGCGGCTGCTTTCCATATAAATGCATTCAGTCAGGTTTTCAATAACACTACCGTCTCTCATGCGGCTGCTTTCAATGTAACTTCAATCAAACAACTAGATTAAAATGAAATGCACTTAGGATGATATAATACATTCAGCTTTAAATTCATGATGTCATTTTGCTTTTATCAGTAATCCTACGTTTGTGTTCATTTATTATAACATGAGTCATATATTTTGATTATGGAATAAGATTAAAGGGCTGTTTCAGTTTCTATGGACTGATCATTCTTGAAAAAAAAAGACATAGTGTAAATATGGCAATCTTTGTTTCGATCATAAAAAATACCAAACTATATTTTACTTTTGAATTTAATATATTCATATACAAATGTATTTGAATGCTTTTGTTCAAAACACAAACTCAACATTTACGCGTGATGTATTGATGTGTTATTATTAACATCATCTTCTTCATCAACATTGCTTGTTTGAGTAGAGCATTTTTAAAATATTTTCTATGACATTTTCAGGTCGGCCTGCCCGCAAAGTCCGGTGTGTCGGGCGGGGTAATGCTGGTGGTACCCAACGTTATGGGCATCTTCCTGTGGTCCCCACCCCTGGACAAGTGGGGCAACAGCTGCAAGGGTGTTCAGTTTTGTACGGTAAGTTTTGCTGATTATTAATTCTTTATCTCATATAGACTCATTTTTACGCATTGGTAAAACAGACCCTGGTAGGCTGATAAACAGCTGCTTTTGGTTTAGTTAGTTTAAACATAATTCGAGAGGTAAGAGCGAAACTAGGCTAAGTGTTTATACATATATATATATATATATATATATATATATATATATATATATATATATATATATGCACTTAGCCTAGTTTCGCTCTCACCCCTCGATATATGTTAATCAATAAACATGTAATACAAAATAGGAAATCTAAAAGCGTATTAAGATTTCCTTCTATTTCCATGTAATAATATACGAAGAACATATACATATATAAATTAAGATTATCAGTTAACTACAGTACATGTATAAAGAAAGCATATGTATGTATACCATTGAATCTTGATAAATGATGTTTAGACATACATAAATATCATCTCTCGTCACGTATGTATCAGTTGTCAGTAGGTTACTTGCATTAGTCAATTGACAGCAAAAGAGTTCCAGTTTATCGCTTTGTGGTCTGATTTTAAAATCAGACCCAATGAATTCTTCGTCATGAAAAGAAATTTTCTGTACAAATGTTGATATCGAGGGGTGTGATGGAAACTAGGCTAACTACATATACTTATATAAGCACTTAGCCTAGTTTCGCTATCGCCTCACGATATGTAGAGCTTGCCTTCTTTTATTCGTGAAATTATACCATAATTTATTTTCTCTCTGCATTTCCTCTTCACATGCTGATGTTCAGTTCAGTTAAACAGCTATTATAATTAAACAACGGGATCAAAAGCCTGACATCTTTTCAACACAAAATATTCCTAATTTTAGGTTAACTTTCATGAAACAAATATTTTGCATTTGTTAAAGTTCTTTAACTAGACTTACTGCATTATAACACATGCGTTTTTGTTCAATCAAGTCTGTACACACGTCGGCGTGTGGTCCACTGGTATCGTTCACAACTGTGGATCCGAAAGTTGTGTATTATAATGGTTCCGCTACATTTCGGACTTCATGACCTTCCAAGGAGATAACCAAGGTTTTCTAATGTTTCATTAGGGTACCTTGGTTATCTTGGTAGAGTTTAAGTGTTCCAAGACAAAGCAGAACCATTACAGGGACTTTACCTTAAAACTCTGTTGGGACAAAGTTTTTCATGGCCTTCCTATATGCGAAAAGTACTGGTCCATCCCGTGAACTGTCTAGAGGGATTAGTACAACTCGGTTAGCTGTAAGTTCTTGTGTACTAGTACCTCAATATTTAAACTAAACTAGCTAAACTAACTCATCTTTAAATTCTCCTTTCTCACAGGAGCTTGTATCCAAATTTAACTTCCACAACTACGATAACCTGAAGCACACTACCAAGAAAATAGATCCCCGGGGACGAGCCATAGAATCGACGGCCCAAGACGTGGTTAATCTGCTGTTCAGTGCTTACAATGGTGACGTCACAGCCATGAGGAGGTACGTTTTATCAGTGTTTTTATGAGGTGATAAACACCCCTTGCAGATTACTGTTTATTATAAAGTATCAAAGACCTAACAACCTAACAGAGATCCGAAAGTGAACTCTCTTTAAGTTAGGTGCACGGTCATGTGACAGTGAGATAACGTTGTAGAATTTTCATCTTAATGATAAATATACTTAAGTTTTCTTTTCAATTTATTGCCGGTAAAACTAAATGTTTGCTTCTCATTAGACCGCAAATCTCTTTTATGTGTGATGCTGTCTGCTAAGCGTCTGAAGACATCTGCAAGATGATAAGCGTCTCAGCGAGATGTCTTTCAAATCCCGTTCACCTGGGAGTTTGTTTGTTGTTTTTTTTTCATGAGAAAAGGCGTTATTTCGGACAGTTACGTATATCTGTTGAATATGTCTTTGAAAGTATTTAATCAAGCTTAAACCGACACCGCCATGACCGAAACGCTCATATTAACAGTTAGCCATTTGCCATTTGCGTGCATTGTATATTCATGTCCCGGTCGATTCCTCTTCCAATCTTTCTTGTGACAAAACCCTCAAGTTGACCTCTTATAGGTCGATGGTTCCTTGTACACTCGACGCATTCTTCCGACATATTAATGTAATACAGCATATCAAATTTTCTTTTTGATTGAGCTAGCCTGCAAAGGGACGTCACTGTGAAAACAATAATAAAATTGTTTAAACATCTCCATTGTGATTTCCCTTGCACACTCGCTTGATTTTACCGTGTAATGGGGATAATAAAAATAATCCAAATATATCATCACACGCAACTTCTTATACCAAAATTACAAATAATTAAACCATTTTAGACATCCTTTTAATTAATGTCAGTTTTATTGTATCAAGAATTTTAATCTATTGTTTTATTTATTTTGTCAACATGGCCCAGAGATACAACCCCTCCCTGTATTTCCAGGTACGCTTTGCTTGGAATGGACATGGCTCTCGCCGACTATGACGGACGAACAGCGCTACACTTGGCAGCGGCTGAGGGCCATGGCGGTATAGTAAGGTTTCTGCTGAATAAATGCAGCGTATCACCATACCTGCAGGACAGGTAGGTCCATAAGGATAACGATGACATTGTCATGAAAATAACCAATATGTTTTGCGGTATATATAAGAACATATAAATCGAGGACATGTGCTTATAAACAATTACATACTGTTGTTAAATGTACAAGTGTCCATAATTAAACATAGGACTGTATACTGAAAACGCATTGTTTATCTTTTCTTGCGTATTGTTTGTTATTACACATTGCTGATTACAGTTTTTTTGTGTGTTCATAATTGAGGCTTTATTTGTGTATTTTACTTTGATTCCTCTGATTGGTTCAAAAAGGGAATGATGTCATAGCACTCACTCAAGAGCGTGTCTGTTATATTTCAGTCTGTATTTCCTACTTATAAAGTTAAAAGTCACTGGGTTTTTTTAATACATTACGTCATAAATTGAATTTCCCGGTGTCTGGCAGGCACCTAAATAAACTACACACATTGATTAATTTAACTCTCATTCTGTGCACTTATTTGATTCTCAGGTGGGGTTGCACGGCTTTGGAAGACGCCAAGAAGTTTGGCCATAGTGACGTCGCCGATATACTAGAAAAATACATGGCTTCTCACCCGGAAAAAGACGTCAGCGTCATGACGTCACAATTTCGAGGCCTCACTTCAATATTAAAATGGAATCATTTTTAAACCCTGGACGGACCATGTTTATAACTGATACCTGGGAGCTTTGTGATGAAAAGTCGATGCACGCTGAACAGACACAAACATTTTATGAACACGAAACATTTTCTCTCTAATTAATTTGAGTGTAAAATTATGGGACTAATTTTAAATTAAAGTATTGGTTCCTATACATAATAATTGTATTCACAATTGCCCTAGTTGCTAAAAAATAAAAATATCATTCGTCACTTGTTTAAAATTATCAAACCCACGATTGGCACAAAATTTACGAGCACATGTCTTTTACTAAAACTAGAATATGGATCACACTGGCCATGTGGTTTTGAAGAAATAAAGCACTTTAGATATGCTAACATGTTATACCTCATTTGCATAAATCATGCTAATTTCAGTGAGACTTCATCCGCTCCATATAATGTTATATTGACCGGCACTGCCTGCCGATATAATTGCTTAGCATTTTTCAAGACGTGCAGATTTCACAATTTTATCTTCTTCATAATATTTTGTTGAAAATGCCATCTAAATCAAAATTAGAAATTCAATAGATAAATAATAATCGGTATTTAAAAACAAATCATACATTGCATTGAGGGCAATATAAAATTTTATTGACTGGTTTGTCAAACGAAAGAAGGTAAAAATTGCATACTGCCCTTAATGTCATGTATAATTTGTTAATTCAATCGGTATGATAACTTAAAGTCAACTTAATTGTACAATGTGTTTCTAATTTGGCTCCTGGTCAAATGTTTTTAGACTCATGCTTGATATTTACCCTATTAACAAAATGAACTTTAAATGGTACTTGTATATGTATAAAATGATTTTTCTTTGCCCTGGATCTGAGCTGCCATATCTTATGAACAAAGAAGACCCTGATAGTCAACTCCTGAGAGGACCCTGTCTGATCCAATCCTTTCTGTTGGCATGCGTCAAAATGAGTCTATTTGAGGATAGGGATAAAAAAAATAGTCCCATGTTAAAAAATAGTCCCACGTTCTTCAAATTTGTCACATCATCCCACCCAGCTTCAAGTGTTCAAATTCATGGTTATCATTAAGTTAAAGTCAGTCTGGTGCGTAGATGAAAGTGCTGACAGAAAAAACGGAACTACTTCTTTTATCACTGTAATTTTCTCACTCGATTGAAATTTGATATTTAATGATGTAAAAGCAGATTGACGTAACTTGTTTTGCGTCAATTTAAAAGTACATAATATAGGTAGGTAGATTTAGCTATTGTGACTGAATATGCCGTGAAATATCACTTTTTCACATTCATTCACTTGGGTCTGTTTCTTTCCATGCCTTTTACCTCATGAATATATTGTTTAATTATTGTTATATTACTCGATATTTTAAGAGAATATGAAACAATGGATTTCGTCTATTCAGACTATTAAACCATATCGGCTACGCTGTTGTATTTGCAAACAGATTTACACGATTGTGTTTTTTTAAACATAGCTAATGTACAAAGTCCAATTCGTTGCAAAATGTAGACAATAATTGTAAAGTATGTGTACACTTTTGTAAATAACTACATTCTTCTGCACAATAAAATAAGTGCTATGAAATTGTGTTGTTGTTGTTGTTGTTGTTGTTGTTGTTGTTGTTGTTGTTGTTGTCGTGTGTGTGTGTGTGTGTGTGTGTGTGGCGAGGGGCTGTTAAAACTTCATGGTTCACAGACTCTCTCTCTCTCTCTCTCTCTCTCTGCTGATAATCATGCGGACGGACGGGTAGATAGATAGATCGATATCGATCGAGATATTAAACTACGTTATACAAAACGAATAACTGTCCTTGACTGTTCTGTTTATTGTGAATGAATGAATGAATGAATGAATGAATGTAACTGAAATTAACAAACCGGTTCTTTTGCATTTGCGATTGCTTTCGGGGTGTATTCGGATAAAATATGTTGCTGAAATCAGGTGTCATATAATTTTCCTCAGTTATAGGCGGTTACAAAATTCTGTTTCGATCACGATCAGTCAAAGATTCCCTCTATCATTAAGAAATATACGAGTTTGACTATCTGACAGCTAACACAGCTAGCACAAATGGCAGCACCTAGGTATTGCCTTTGTCCACATCATACTGAAGAAAATCTTCTTAAAGTTGCGAAGATAATAAGTGTTTGCTTGATCCCCAATTTGCTCACCGATGAGCAGAATCGTACGATGTCGCAAATGGCAAGGCAACTGCCGAAGAAGTACTCAACCTATCAGAAAAATGACTGTGCGATAATTAAGTATGAGCCAAAACGGAAAGTTGATAACGGGTTGTAAGCTCTGGATTATGCCAAAAGGTCCAGTATTGCTCAACGAACACTTAAGAAAAGAAGGTATAACCCGCCGTTTTCTTCTGAAATTGAAGGTCGATCATGCAAATTTTTTTCGAAAAGTAGGGGTGTGTCTTGTAGCATCTGTAAGAATAAGGTTCTGTAGAAGTTGCAAACAAAAGAAATGAGAGAAAACCGTCCAAAAACCGATCTCCAGCATGTCAAATTGTTAAATGACAATGCTCCAGCCCACAAATACTCAATAATGAACAGTTTTGAAGTTTTAAAGGTCAATATATTGTCGCAAACTCCCTGCATCCTAGACCTGGCCCGGTGCGATTTTTCCTCAATCCGAAATTGAAAATAAATTTAAAAAAAAATCATTTCTGGTTGAATATACAGGTCAAAAAGTGCTTTGGGATTTCTAGTTGATCAGTGTCTTATTGGATGTATCTACAGATAAGTATGGGAATTGTTTAAATTGATAAAAAGATTGAAAACGATGTGATCTTGCATATGACGAAGCAGACTCCGCGCACCGGTTACGTCACGTTACCCTACTTTAACCACTGCCAACTTACAAGTCACGTGATGATAGTTGACACTCATAATTAATGTAATTTGATTTTATCTTTTACTTTTATCATAATCATGAATGTTATTTTCAAGGAATATAACGAAACTGATATGATATATTCAAAACTAAAGTCAAAAGTGAAAAAGGTATATCCGGCTTATATCAAACGAATCTACTTGTGGTGGCAGTGATTATCGACAACTGTAAGGGGAGGTAACCACTGCGGCGGAGTCACTAAACAAACATATCAATTTTTATAAAACCTTTGATGAAAAAATAATTTGCAAAAGTTTTCAAAAAATCGTTGTTGTAAACTATTCAATACAATCAGACAAAAATTTAACCACGCAGTATTTAAAAAAAAAAGTTTCCCGGCGCTAAGTTCAACGCCTTTGACGCTGGCCCGCCATACAAAAATATTTTCATGCGGCAGTAACTTGATGCACATTAAAACATAGAAATTATTAAAAGCCCATTGGGTCTTCGTTCACTAGTCCGAGGAGAATGATATATTTATATACATATATTTATGTACCGTATAAGGCTCATATCGGTACTTTTTTTCACCTAGAAATCATTTAAACTCATCACTAAGCATATTCTTAAGTTATATTTTACTCTGGAACTAGCACTTCCTTACGATGATTTAACATGTTGCCCCTATCACCATATTTAATTAGCTTAAACCAAATTACATCTCTAACTAAGTTTAGTCAACCCGTTTTGTAAAATCCACTAACACGTGAATTTTTTAATATATGACGCCATGAAGAAGACGTCAGATCGTGGAGACTTGTCATATATCGATATCAAAAGAAAAAAGTTAAATAAACATGAAATATACTTGTTTTATTGCAAATATTTTACCATATCGGAAGTGAAGAATTCAGAATGAAGCACTTTTTTTCATTTCTACATGTATATAATTTACATATTTTTGGGGCATGAATTGACTAACTTTTGACATACTTGTAACTTGAAACTTATTACAGTTGTAGTTCGCTCACCGAATATATCTCCCAAACTCTACATTCAGTGTCTGAACTTAAGGACATTACCTACTAGCATCCGTAACAAAGCACATATCTTATTTCAAGACTACCCTGGTCCAATATCTGAGAGATACTACTTTTAGACTGAAACCTGCTTTACTGATACATCATTTAAATGTCTAGATGGGAAAATTCAGTTGTCCAGTAATATACTATTTCCAAAGAAATAAATGCAGTTGAAAGTTTCTATCTAAGTCGTAATAAAGGAGTTACTTGTTTCCACTAACCCGGCCGACCTTTTTTTGTACAGACCCTAATCGTTTTTTCGTAGCATTCGGGCTATTACGGCTGCAAAACCTGTTTTCGTCACTTCCTCTTAAAGAATAAGGTAAAAATGGGGGAAAAGGTTAAAAATAAAAAAAGAAAGTTTAACCGACCTACCGACCCTATTTTTTCTGAGATGTTAGTGGAAGGGAGGACGCTGGTTCGACCTCCGGTCGCGACATACTTAAGTCGTAAAAAATAACACTGTTTTTGCTATTGCTTGGCGTTCAGCATACAAGGGTAGTTCCAGGGCTGGTTGGCCCGGTGTCATGATAATGTGACTGGGTGTGGTATCATGCTATATGTCTACGGCGTGATACTGCAGTGTGGCAGCTCTATAACTCTCTCAAGTAGACATTGTTCCAAATGACTAAAAACTATTGTTTTTCTGTTTGCTTTGGTTAATTGTCACATCGACAGAATTTCAGTCATTTCGGGACTTTGCTTCCATTAGACAGTTTACTGCGATATCACGTCGCAGACAGGTGGCATGATACCCATCATCGGATACCCCCGGCTGACTTATTCCGTTTCACTACTAGACATCATGTCGTGGGGAAATAGGCAAGCAAACCGTCGTGAAACAGTAGTTATTGATCGAATTATCGACCAATGAAAACGCGAGTTATAAATACAACACTCTTCGGCGTGGAGTCTTGAAAGTCATGTAAACAATAAAATAAAGACTGCGTCCGGCAGCTGTATAAAACGGCCTTAATGACTGGTTTTAAACACGTTATGCGACCAATGAACTGGCGTAATTTGACACATCCTAAAACGAAAAAATTCAGTTGTGATATTCCACGGCCTCTATCGATCGACCTTGGGTATTCGATACCATGCCCATTCACATTATCTTGACACGGGGCCAGCCATTCCTTGATAAATAGTACGGAAACCCACAGTATAGATTCTGTCAACACTACCGTGTATAACGTGGGATTTTTAACTGGCAAAACTTCGTTTTCTTGAGCATTAATCAGCTTTAACTGATCATTGAAACCACGCGTAGTATTTTGAATAGTCTTCATTGATGTTAAAAAAGTAACAGATGATTTTCAAAAATTCCGAACAACTTTATGTAGCACGCTGATTCATTGATCAAGTGATACGTGCTTTCTCAGCTACCTAAATGCCTAAGTACGAAGTTTTGCTATTCAAATAATCCACGGTTGATTTAGAAACCGTGGGTTTCGACGATGTAGAGATCATTCGTATCTACTTTGGTATGTCGCGGTCTCCTCCCCGGACACAGAACATCGTAGGAAATCCACGTTCGCTCAACACATTTTTTTTAATTGTAATATGGCAGTTCATTGAATCCGTGGCTGAGACAACACAGCGACACCACGGATCATTTGACCAAGGAAACGGTTCGGTATTTTGAAAGTTAGCTCCGTTCTGCTATGTAGAGGTGAGGTCACAATTCTCGTTTAAGCGTAGCGGTCTATCTTGCGGGAATAATGCGTCAGCTTTTGCTTCAATGAATAGTATTAAAAAAACTACACGTGATTTCATTGGTCAGCAAGTAGCTGATCAATTTTGATGAAAACGAATGATGAAACGTTTTGCCAGTTGAAAATCCCACTGTATATACAGTAGTGATAACGGAATATATATACCGTGGGTTTTCGATGATGGGTACGGGACTAACGCTCAGCAACCAGAACTTGTATTTTTAAGAAAAGTATTGTACAAATTGCGTCATAAGTTTTGCAATATTTATAGTAGAAAGTATATAAATATGAGTATTTCATGAATTCACGGAATATCTTATCGAATTGTGCTAAGTAACTGCGGAAAACCAAGTGCGCAGCGCTTATTATGCACAATACACTCGTTTGCATAAAAAACTTGGCATCGCTTAGTCCTTACTCTTTAAAAAAATGCGGTTGCAGTGTCCGAATGAAATTGCTGGGATTCGAACCCACATCGGCGATAGGCTGGAAGATATTAAATCAATGTCTTAATCTACTCGGCCACGGAAGCCCTATTGCGGTATTGTATGTCATCACAAAGTTTCACCAGCTTTTCACCATTCTCATTGTGTTGCCTGCATAGCAAACATCTTCCGAGAAATTTAATACTTCCCCAACATTTGTAGACTCTTTCACGCCAAAATGAGATGTAATGAGATGTAATCCTACGTAAATCAACGAGCACTTCCCGGACACCATGCTTTTTTGTGCAATTTTACGTATTGTTCAGTGGGAAATATACATCCACTTGAGAGTTTTCCCCAGTCACTGATTGGTCAATATACCGAATATTGCCGATCCTCTGGTGATATGGTCTATTTCAGGGTGCTGGTACCATCTAGTTTGCCAAAGTTTCATCAGCTTTGTGTTGCATGTATGGCAAACCACTTCGGAAAACTTGCAAGACAGAAAAAGACTTCCCCAGCATGGTGAATATAAAGACTGAACAAAAGGAAAAATGTTGCTGATATATCGCTAGATTAAGACAAAAAACAAATTTGTTACCGATAACATTTAAGAACCAGAGGAATACCCCCTGATCTCCCATGACCCACTGCTACTGTGTTTATATTTATTTCAAAAATTGTAACGTTATATTAAGTTCAAGGTTAGCATTTTACTCCCCATCCACTCATCCTACTTAGTTATACAGTTTCTATATAGTCATGTATATGAGAAAATACTATGGAACTTACAACCAGTTCTCGTACGTAGAGATAGCATCAGGGGGTTTGGGGGCCTCCGTGGCCGAGAGGGTAGGGTCGCTTACTTCAACGCACACTCAGACCCTCACCGCGTGGGTTCGAATCCCGGCAGGGTCATTCGGATTTTCATGTGAGGAAGCCTTCCAGCAGGCTTGCGTTAGGTCGGTGGTTCTACCCGGATGCCTCAGTGCATTCGGGGTCTTCCTCCATCTGTAATTAGCTGGACGTCGCTATATGATTGAAATACTGTCGAAGCGACGGTTAACTCAAAAGTCAAGTCAAGTAGAGGGTTTACGTGTAGATCATAATGTACTTTCGGGAGTATACAAAGAGACGGACAAAGTGAAAAACGTACAGACGAACACATGAACAATTAGGTATCTAGCGCTCTTTACGTCTAGGACTGAGTGGCTTAAGCGTTCGCCACGTAACCGAGAAGTCATAGAATTGATATATGTCCGTTGCTTTGATGTACCAGGTCCAGTGGCCGAGTGGTTAGAGCGTCCGCCTCGGAAGTGGGAGGTCGTTGGTTCTGTCACCGCCGCGACATAACAAAGTCGTAAAAATGGTACTGGTATAGCTCCCTTGCTTGCGCTTAGCTTATAAGGTTTGTTCCAGGATTGGTTATTTCGATGTCAGGATAATGTGACTAGTAGTATCAGGGCGTGATGCTGCAGTGTGGCAGCACTATATCCGTTTCAATTAGACATAGTGCTCAAATGACTGAAATGCTGTCGGTTGGACGTTAAATCCAATAAACCAACAAACAGGTGCAAGGGCTGATTAAGATGTGTAGCAGGTATTCAGTGAGGAGACACTTGACTATATCTGTTTTATATATACAATTAATCTGCTCCACGAATAATACAAAACACAATGCCTGCTAATGCTACTTCTTAAAATATTATGAAAGGACAAGCAAACAACACACGCGTCTGACACTATACGTTTCCGAACACCTGTGCGAACTACGCTCTACCTCTACCGCCCTGTGTCACGAAACCTTTGTTATTCCCTGTGTCTCGGTACGATTACAGAGGACAGTATCTTCTAGGGATTCAGCACTATATCTACCAGTTTGCTTATTGAGCGAAACATCACAAATCCGGGTGTGCATTGAACCGTACTACTTCTAGTGGACGCGGTTTGCAAGATTACGATATTAACCAGGGCCGCTGGAATAAACTGGTCGTGATCACGGACTGTAGTTTTTGCTTCCCGCACAGGGGAAAAATATAACATTCTCGAAGGCGTTTTCGTCGATTTCGACTGCTGATCAAAAATTCCAAATATGAATTGGCGAAGAAGCAAATTTAGCATTATTGCACTAGTACTGCAGTTATTGTTTATAATACTTTTCGCAGTTCTTGGGGAGTACAGTGAAACTGCGAGGCCAATTAACCCTGAACCAGCTGTTGATGTCCAAGGCTTGTATCCTTGTAAGTAGACTTATGAATATTACCTTGCTCTCATACTTCACATGTCATAATTTGCATAAATTATGCAAATTAATGTTTTGCATAATTTATATAAATCTAACCTTAGAGTAACTGTTGTTATAAAACCCGTTTGTATTTTCAAGTGCACTTATCATTAGACGCAAACGAATTTATTTTTTATTTATATATATATATGTTTGTTGTTTTTTATCTATTTATTTACCTGAAAAACTCTCTTATAGTATTTCAAAAACCATGCATAATAATTAAGAGGCAGGTGTTATTACAACTACACCTACTAGAATATAAGAAACACGTCATGCGATCACATAAAATGCAAATCAAAACGTTTCTAACACCGATAGTGTATTATATTACTATAGAAAATTTGTTCACATCTTAGTTCCAAAACTTACGCCTATTGTCATGAAGGTTAAGACGACATATATTCCAATTAAGTTTTTATAAAATTTAAAAAATTTAAAATGTTGATCTTTTGATATTCGTTGATATGCTTCTGACGCATGAAAATTTACACATCTGTCAGTACACCTGTCCTTGGAAAAAAAGTGTTTTTTTGTGTGTGTTTTTTTTTCGCTTTTTTCGCTTTATTATTGTTTCCTCTCTTTAGATTATTCAATATGGAAAGGGGTCTGCATGAAAGAGTTCACCATTTGGTCTTAGTATCAGAACAACTTGTTATGCTCCACGCTTGGTTCTGTAACCGACGGATTGATTTGAATCCACCAATCCGGTGAGAGCTTAACGACAGTACTAGCATTCCATTGGCTGTTAACATCAGCTGACTCAAAACACGTGATTAAATTCATTTCTGAAAACATGAAAACATATTGTTTTGTTATAAATATAAAAAAGAGGAGTACGTTTAAGATTTTATACGGAGAATAAGTGACCGCTTAACAAAGATGACAGCTAAATGAAAAGCTACAGTTTGGTAATATTAAAATTGACCGCTAAATACAGGTTGACTGTTTAATACAGATGGTCGCTAATATCGGTTAAACTGTATGTAACATGAGCTCATGAACTGAATATACCCATCACGGTAAAATATCCGTATCGTATTAGAAAGTTATCAGCGGATATCGACCGAATAATTAGGTGCAAAACGCTTTGTCGGCTGAATGGAAAAAAAAAACCTATAGAATATATTTTATACACTGCAAGTGTTCGTCGGATCACAAGTGTTAATTTAGTAACCTTGGTAACATTTTTTTTAGATCTGAAATTGTATACATGTTGTATTAACCTCATCGTCGAAAACCCACGGCCGATCAAGAGATCATCTACAGGCCGGTTTAGGGTGTGTCAAATTAAGCCATTTCATTGGTCGCATCACGTTTTTAAAGCCAATCATAGAAACCCGTTTATTACAGCTGTCGGATGCAACTATTGACGATGTATGAAATAATGAACTTTTGTTAAAAAATGCAATACAATTCTAGAAAATTTCACCTGCCGTATGATATAAGTATGGACGTAAATAAGACAATAGTGAAAGACAGCTACTTGTGGTAACGGCTGGTTCAAACGGTTTAAAGACACGTTACCAACATTAAAAGTTGCGTGCGAGAAAATGGTAAAAGCTTCCTTTCTGTCGAATTACCCTCGGAATGTGATACTGTTGTAAATAATATACCTATTTAATAGCATGACGCGACCGGGTAAGACGATGGCGATATTCAAGTCGGTCTGTGTTTATTAGCGTTGGCCTCTGCTGACCGAGATAAGGCGATTTAACTAAAAGAGATCCAAATCGGATTACTTTGCAATAGGGGTAAAAACATTGATGAATGGTAAAAGAAAGGCCTATTTTGGCCTATAGCAAGTGTTTTTAACCATTCAAATAAAACAACCTGCGGTTGAAATATCGCATATTGTGCCGTGTTTGTACTTGTAGCTTTATTTTGATAAGCATTTATACCGCTTAACCTTATTATCAACGGTTACCTAATATCGGGGATACCCAAAAACAAATGTATTCTGAGCTTTCAATTGCTTAAACCTGAATCTGAACTTTGCACACAATGTATTAAATCAAATTAGCAAACTTAGGTCAACATGACTTGCTTATTCGATATACCAGATGAAATGGTGCATTTTCTACGCCTACTAAGAAAAGATATCTTGTCTTCTAGATATACCTTAAATATTTTTGTTTTAAACTATTAAAAGGTATTCAAAGTTGTTAATTACATTTTTTTTACAGATGAACTAGTGTTAAAGTAAACTGCTCACAGATAAGCGGATACCTTGGGTCAATAAAAACATGGCAACAATCATGAAAAGTAGTTAACCCCTTACGCCATGAATATTCATGAACAGATTTATGACTTTCAAGATGACCATTAATTTACCGAACTTTAAATGATAAATGAACATGGATTAGTCTTTGCCATGCAGACTGGTTAGGATATAGGATCAAATATTCAAGGAGCAAACAGAGGTATCCTGATCAGGCTTTGACTAGAAGCTTCTGATCTGGGTATATATGCCCTCTGTCAAATAAAGGGTTAAACAATTTGATCTATTCTATACGTTTATGTATATTAAATTTTTTTTTCGAATTTTGTTATTTAATAGCAATCAGAAATATAGTTCAGTTGTTTATTTAGGATGGAAAGCCCCCTCAATGAGTCGCTCTCGGCTCGACATGCTTTTTTTTTTTTTTTTTTTTTTTGTTACTGTCGCCAAACCGAAAGTAGAACGATAAACTAGGCTGGTTATAGGTGTAACCCACAGTTAACGGTTTCCACTGGATAATCTTGGCTCGTTATCTTTATCAATAAAGTGTTATATCTAACTAGTATATATTTTTTTCTAAAAGACAATACATAAGAACCATTGATTATTAGAACATTTCTATCAATCTTGGATCGGTTTGTGACCATGCTAGATAAGTACAGTTGTACCAGAGTTGTGTGTTTAAATACAAAATGTCAGTGCATGACCGGACTACGGATGCATTAAAGGGACATGTAAGATATACTTTTTTTATTTTACGTGTGCGACCACGATAGCTACTGCGTGCGCACGCGATAGCTATCGCGGTCACTTAAGTTACCACGTGCTATATTGGATGCGAATGGGTAACTATCGCGTGTGAACGCGGTGGTTATCGCTTGCGCACGCGATTTGAAGATATCTTCAGTGTCCCCTTTATGCCACCGTACCGGGAGCTAAGTTACCACCATAATGTAAGTGTAAATACAAACTTTAAGGAAGTTAGACATTGCGTTTTATACTACCATGGCCACAGTTTGGAGACAACCCATAATTAAATGCACAACAAAGAAATACAACACTATTTAAAAACATGCACTAAGCATCATTTTAACCTCTTAAGTTAGTTCTTCTGTTTCCTTAACAGATTCAACTGACACTTGGTGGTGAATTACTTAGTTTCATCTTACTAATAAAAACTCTGTTTAATTTTCTGCTTGAATGTTTCTTCTTTGCATGTGGTAGCAACGTTTACAGGTGTGTATAGATAATGTATTCAATGATGCTTCCTTTTACATGGTATAAATTTAAAAAAGAAAGCTGAGAGCCTTCAAAGTACAAATGCACGAAAATCACTATATGATTATTCATTATGAAGAAGAAAACACTAATACTAAAATTAACAAACTTTTCTATATTAACCCTTTCCCTCATATAGACTCATTTTGACGCACTCAATAGGTACCACATAAAGCCTGATCTGGGGAAAACCACAGTTAAACCTTTCCAAATTTAATTACAAAATCCTCATTTCCAGACCACTGAGGAGCAGCGAACAGCATAAAACCTGATCAGCCTGCGAGTTACTCGCAGGCTGATCTGGTTTTATGCTGTTCGCATAGGTCTTTTCATGGTTTCCTCTATGAGGGAAATGGTTAAGATAAGTTCATGAGTTTTCATGACTGTTCAAAGCGCAAAGTGCGGGTCCGGCGCAATGGATTGGCTTCAGTTTTTTTTATTATTTTATTTGCATCTGTGCGAGATCTCCTGCGTTGATCTCCTGCGTTGTGGATTGGTATGGCACATGTACACCTGAATAACATCGTTAAGAAATTCGTCGTAAAATTGAAACTAATGGTTGATGCACAACATGATAAATTAATGAAACAAACATTGTACCAATGTCCTTGACACAATTTTAATTTCACCCAGTTTCGGACACGATAATTTCATTTTAAACCAGTACTATTATAATATTGGTATTGTAGGGCTAGGAGGTCGTGGCACAGTTAGTTTCCTGTTCCGAAAAATATGTAAACAAATGATTACTTCAAGGACAACGCAAAAAGACTGACCTTTCTTAACCCCGTGTTGGTTTACTCAGCCTTTGTGAACAAGTAGTCAATACAGATCTTAACAAAGTATGTGGAATACAAAAGATGCAATTAGAGATCTTCACAAACGTTTCATCTGATATTTGTTCGACGCCATAACAAGTATGAATTAAGGCTGAATTAAAACTGATGCGTCTAAAGAATCGTGGTCAACCGGAAGTATTTCAGTTTCCTGTGGATCAATGAAACCTTTAAGTTAAATTTGAAATTCAATTCATTTGAAAATATTAACGACTAACAGGGGTAATTTAAAAATAATTATTGTAAAACACTTAAAATGTTCAAAAATGGTTGAAGGATGTCTTGATTTCAAAGATTTCAATATTCTCCATCGAGTGCCTTAGCGTTACATACCGCCATGTTGATATATGAAAGGAAACTTAATTGATAAAACTACCGAAAGTTTCTTACTTAAATAAGATGAGGTCATAAATGACTATGAAAAACATGGCATGAACCGAAGCCCCAGCAATAGGTGATTATATAACATAACGTGGTATCATAGTTGATTTAAACGCAAATCTTTTATACTCCTCCTGAAATTAGTACAGGCCCCTCGAAAATAAAAATGGTACTTAAGTATGATTTTCATACTTCTAATCAAACGATGCCCATTACTTTCAATATGGAACTGTGTATGATACTCAAATTTGAGCACTGGTGTTAATCTCATGTTTGGCACTTAGAGCAAATGGGTAGTTTCGGGACATGTTCGCACAGTGTCAGAACAATATGACTTAGGGTTGTTGGTGCTGTTGCTAACAGTCAATGCGGCAATACTTCAGTCATACAATGGGACAAAACCTTGAGTGCACAGATGCATCCAGGTAGAACCACCGACCTACCGCAAGCCTGCTTTTAGGCTTCCTCATATGAGAAATGCGAGCGACCCTGCCGAGTTGTCTGGATGTGGTATAATGTACTTTATGTTGCCTACCTTGTAAATTTATACATGTATATCTTGAGGCAGCAATGTATATATTACATGTAGAAAAAAATATACCCAGTAGGTATGAAATATTACAATGCATTTATCCCGTACTTGATTTAGCTAAGTCACGTCTTACAATAGAATTAATTGTTATTGTCGAATAAGTATTGATATGTAAGAGGGTTTTACATACTGTATTACAGGAGGTAAGGACCCTGGACCAGTTCTATCAAGGATATTTAGCGCTAAGTACTATTCAAATACTAAGTTGGGGGCGATTTATAGTTCTTTGTTTCTGTAGTAGATCATTTCGCTCTGAAATGAGAGGTATACCTACGTAAATTAACGAACACCCGGAACATCTAATCTACATGCTAGTGTAAAATTCCACACATTGTTCAGTGGGTTATAAACATATACATGCAATTTTGAACCAGTCACTGATTCGTCAGTTTTAATCAGCGAATTATACTGGGTATTGCCGAAGCCCTGCTAAAATGTCTTAAAGTTATCATCTTACATATATATATATATATATATATATATATATATATATATATATATATATATATATATATATATATATATTCCATTCTTCACGAATATTGTAAATTTTATTGGGTAATAATTTATGTCACCTTAGTCGTGTATATTAAAAACAAGAAATATTTTTAAAAAAACATACTCGGCCGTGGTACCCAGCTTGATGATTAGTGTCTGAATGGTTTAACATGTAATAGATTTTGTTGTTGGTTTAATAGTTGTGTAATTCCTGTGTCAGTGCAGCTCTTTGAAATACCACGGATCCAAATAATTTGTACAATCTTGGTAAACCTTTAAAAGCCTTAAAACATCTGCGCATTAGACTTTGTTTCGCGGGCTACAAAACGAAACCGGATGTTACGTTTTTGTTGAATATAGGATCTGTCAGATCGAACGATCAGTTTCGAAATCTATGTGTTTCCAATTTTTTTTTAGCGTTCTACTCTTTCAGTTTACCTTAAAAAGGTGCAGTGTCTTACTATTCGGGACAATTCGTTCGCAGGGGAAGAAACCTTCAATTTTTAAAACAAACAGAGATCTAAAGAACTCGTTTCCGCAACTCCTTTCTTTTCTTTTGACTATTTTACAAAGACCAATCGGAATTTATCAAATTATATAATAACCAATGAAAGACCTAATTTTATTCCGCATCATTACTGTGTGTTTCCCACGAAGTCAGGGTAAAAATAAACGGCCTAACGGCCGAAAAAAAAAGTTTAAACTCTGTTTATTTCACATCGATATCGAAACAAGTTTTCACAACTAATATTAATCACTCCTTGATGGCTCTGGTGGCGGCGTATGTGGTCATTATTGTGGGAGGAAACCGGAGAGCCCGGAGAAAACTCACGTGTCTGGACGGACGACTACTATACCATCTCGTATACGTGACCAGGAATTGAATCCAGGACGTATTGGTTAAAAGTGAGACTTTTCACCACTACGCTTTCCAGGCATCCATAATGTATATTAATATTTCGTAAAACAGGAGAAAGAGAATGCATTTCTTTCACCGAATATAATAATTCAGGTATAACTTAGCGTTTACCATTCTTCTGGAATGAATTCGAATGAATTCGAGCCTCTTTAGATAGAGGGTTAAATAGGGAGAATTCTCTTAAATGGCCGGGTCCAGAATGCGGGCCCCTTCAATGGCTTAATGAATTCTGTTTTACTAAACTTTCAGTTCCGGGGTTTTGACCCCGTTCCCTCTCCCTTTAGATCTTCGCATGTGTAAATATAGCAACCAGTCGCAGTGATTAGTTGCAGTATAGTTTTCCGGTTCCGTTGATACTATGCGACGATATGTTGCCCAAAAGGAGTTTCGAGGAAGGAGTAGGTTTTCTTATTAGCTGCCTCGTGCAGTTGCATGGTAAAAACCATGGCCGACAAGGTGTTTGCATTTCAGGCTTGAAGTGAACATTTCTAACTGCTCAATAAATGTAGAAAAAAAAATTTTTTGCCGTTTCTGTTAGAAGGTAAAAAGTGTCCATGTGACAGATAAATACATGGAATATCAGCTAAATCTTGCAGAAATTTTATTGCAGTGAAAAGGTAGATGTCCTGAACGCTTTTTGTGCTAAAATCGTTGCTCAAACCACAAAGAAAACATAAACATACTACGTTGCAGCTTTTTGTTCAAGCAACGCACCCCCAGAAACCTAGTACTCCTAAAATGCGTACCGTGGGAAAAATAGGTGGATGGATTGTGGACAATAACTTATTTTCACGTTTTTTCTCATTAAGGATGACCAGCCTGTTTGCCATTTTGTTCATTCTTGAAAAGAAATCCTCAAGATAATTGAACAAAAACAGACATGCCTGTTTTCGCTGTAATTTGACACAAACTAATGTGGGAGGCCAACTGTAGCTAAACATACGGCAGGGTCTAATAGCTTCACCCCTTGTCATTTTAAATGACCGCTGTCGTTTATCCCTAGATAAGTATCTTGGCGGTGAACATTCCTGCCATAAATACGGCCGGAATTAATATATGCTCACCCCAGGTGTATCTGTAAGGGACACGATTGAGTGAGGAATGGTGTCAAGTAGATGTCAAACCTTCGCCCACGAAAACCAATGACACACTGGGCTACTCTTCTACAAGGAGTATCTTTTAAGTTTCAAATTGCTCCCAATGAGTCGTACATATTACAATGGTTGTCTTTCTCTACAGATGTACCAATGCCTATGGTGAATTCAGTGTGTTTTCGTTGAGTCAACCGGATATACACCGGTACTCGACTTGACTTGACTATTTGAGTTTACCGTCGCCTCGACAGTATTTCAGTCATATATCGACGTCCAGCTTATTACAGGTGGAGGAAGACCCCGAATGCACGGAGGCATCCGGGTAGAACCACCGACCTACCGAAAGCCAGCTGGAAGCCTACTCAACATTAATAACTTCACCATAAGATTTGAATCCAGCATCTTACATGTAATTTTACATATTTAGTAGGGGTTACACAGAGTTAAAAGCTGGGCAAATATACTTCTTTCAATCTCTAGTAAACTTTTTATAAGGTTGTGAACAGGCTTATATTTGGTTAGAAAAATGAATTCAGTTATTATTTTCTCACTATTTTAAAAGTTGGCAAAAGTAAGAATTATTAGGAATATCAGTCAAATGTAAAGGTAATATAATCATTATGGGTATCCCAGTTGATTAACAATATGTATAAAAAGAGCGGAGAGTTATCACTTAAAGCAATGGCCTACAGAAACACTACAAATTCGATAAAAAAAAAACGTTGACAATATGTTGTCAGATTTTCTTCTTGTCCTTCTTTGGGTCATAAAAAAGACTGCAATTTATATTCGTGCACATTCCTGTAAGTATTGCTTAAGAACACAACAAGGTCTTACAAGGTACTTAAAAATAAAAATAAAAATCTTTTTTACATCACGTGTCTTCCGAATCATGTGATCTTAAAGGCGGACACGCATTTCTTTTGTGAGATATCAAGCTCTTAGCCTTTCAGTAGATCTCAACATAAAATTCTTTTTCTTCTTCTTCTTCTCCTCCTTCTTCTTCTTCTTCTTCTTCTTCTTTTTTCAATTTGATGTTAAATATGAGTAGTTGTTCTTTTCCGAAGAAAAAATATGACCTCTAAGACGTATTTTTCGGATGAATTGTTATTTTTCGGACATCAAAATAACAATTCAAATAAATGAATCTGAAATGCAATATAAAGCAAAACCTGTCTTAAGTGGCTAAATAAATGGCAATAAAACTAACCGCTCAGCCCAGGTGAATGTTAAGTAAAGGTCAAAATCATGATAAAATACAATTTGAGGTTAACTATCTGAAAACTGATCCCTAAACACGGGTTGGCTTTTAATACAGGTGTCTTCTAATAAAGGTTCAATTGTATTGCTGCGTTTACTGTTACTTACGTCTCCAGACTCCGTGTTTTCGGAAAGAAAAGCGGTACTTAAGTATTATTTTCAGACTCAAACTATGCCCGTTATTTCCAATAGGGATTTGAGTATGGTACTCAAATTTGAGTCTCAGATACTTGAGTACTTTCGAGAACACAGATCCTGGTCTTGTTACTCATGAATTTTAAAACCGGCGGGCATTATTAATTTGCATAATTACCACAGCCGTTTTCTCCGCACTATATCACTCAGTGCTCAGTATGCGATTGTGAACATCAGCCTGCTGATTCACTTACTTAAGTAAGGTAATTATCTCCTTAAGTATGCAATTTATGAATGGAACAACACCCCCAGATCATTATAAAACAAATCAAAGCACTCGAGGTACTGAGAGACTACCGGCGGAGTAATCATTCAACAAAAAGCGAGTTCACCTGACTTTCTTCTAGTAACTAGAGTTGTAGGAAAACACGTGGAGGCTTAGCGTCAAGTGTCTATTGAGTTGAACCCTTCTAAACGCTGGAAGTAGAATTATAGCTATTTTATCATCAGTCTTTCAACGCATGAGCGCTTTGATTTATGTAAGTTGGCTTGCGGTCGATGCACTCCGCGTCTTTAGATAAACATCGCTAAATGACTGAAAAACAGCCCCGACAAGGAAAGCAGCAAAAAAAAAAATATTTTTCAGGAGACTCTATCTAAATCCTGATCAAATCTGTATTCCCCCTTTAAGACCATCTGCAAATGTTTTAGTATTATTTGACTGGGCTGTTTTCACTTGACTGCGCTGACCGAATTTGGAGCTTTTGTTATGATGTCATCCTATACCCATGACTAAGGTTTACAAACTTGTATTGTCACAGCTGATGGTAGGGACCTCCTATTTTATACGCTCAGCCACACAAACAATTCAAAATATGTATTTACCTGTAACCCGGGTCTCGTCGTATTATTGTTCAAGAATAAAAGGTGTGGTTTTTATGGTTGTTGTGACATAAATATTTTTGTCCTCTCTCTCTCTCTCTCTCTCTCTTAATTATAATCACATACTCATTCATATGAGAAAAAAGACCAGTATAAATCGGCAACACGTGGCAGGATTATTACATATGAGATTACATCGGAGATTATGTATGTAATTAACTATTTAATCCCTTGTATAGCCTTGCATTTCATATTCCTTTCTCACATCCAGTCGGATTACGGATCGCTACCATCGACTGATCTTAAAGGATAAAAAAGAATAAAAATGGCCTAATTTTGTTCCAGGCTAATTGTAAATTAAAAATTTGGCCGGTCCGTGACCTTCACACTAAATTTACTAAACTATTTAAAAGTTAAAGTTTAAACTTGGCCTGTCCGTGACCTTCACACTTAATCTACTAAACTGATGACACTAAATACTCATGCAGTAGATACATATAAGCATGAATAATGATTTCACATCTCACCATGAAAAGATTTCGTTTCGGGTCTTGATGAAAACAGCAATGATCAAAACAAAGAGTCCACTGAATGCGAACTCGAAGAGTACAATTACAATAAGGGTGGGGGAGAGAGAATAATCTAGGACAGACGTACACTACTTAACCCTAACGATGAAATAGCATAAATTTGAATTAAATCAAGATTCAAGATTCAAGATTCAAATATTTTATTTAGTAACGTAAACATATACATGTTTTTTGTTACATGATCCAATGATTTCAATAACAAAACAACAAAAGTCACATTACATGGTCTACGATGGCAACTATAAAGAGAGAGAGAGAGAGAGAGAGTACATGTATCAAACAACTAAGCAAAAAATATTCAAGTTCTAAATAAATCTACATTTGTATGTAGATTACTTAATACAATAATAATGTGAGGATGAACAAAATGCTATACAAGCACAATGCAGTCAACATAGCTATCACAGAACAAAATAATTACAGAAAAAATTATAGTATCGTAAATAAGATCTTTTTAATCAATTCAAGTATTCGGTATGGACGCACGGCTTACATAATGCTACTGTCTAAATAAAATACAAAGAGAGAGAGATGTGCAGAACAAAAATACACAATCTATGTTTCATTAACAGATAAAATGGCATTACGTAAAGTAAAAGCATGTTTAATAAATTTACTTAAATTTAGCAAAATTGTTTTATTCTTAGATTTCATAATATTAATAAATTTATAAACACTAGGTTTAACATAGTATTGTCTTTTCAAATATAACTTACGTAAATCATTATAAGCATTACAAACACATACAAAATGAAATTCGTCTTCAATATCTCCATTTCTACAAATATTACAATACCTTTGGCAATATTCAACTCTATTTGCACCGTACCTACCAGCTTCAACTTGTAAATTATGTGACGAAAGTCTTAACTTTGAAAGAAATATTCGATAATCGCAATTCCCAATCGAGTTGGAAAAAAAAAGATTTTTTTTTAATTATATGGAAATAGCAGATTTTGACTCGCTTCTGTGTTTTTTCCATTTTTATCTATATCACCAAGGTCGAGTTTTGATTTAGACTTTCGCAACTACTTGAATACATAGACTGTTTCAATGTATCATCAAACATGAAATACATTTCTTCCGTCCTTTTGATGGTTTATTTTATATGTCATGAATATTTCAATTATATATAATAACTTGTAAGTGACTCAGTTATTTGCCTGAAATTAAACGCCCATCTCTTTCTGTTGTGTCATTATGACTTTCTTTCATTTCCGAAAATCTCCATGGCCTATAGGTTCTACCGGTCGACTTACAATCCCCTAGCCCCTCGCCGCTGTAGGTTCAATTTCCGGTCTGTTCACTGTCAGCAAGCCTTATATCTGGTTTTCGGTAGGCCGCGGTGATTTTACGCAAGCTATGAAATATGTCTTTCGCAATCCTACAGAAAGTTTATTTCAGCATTACATTGATATAATTTTATAATACATTAAAACTGCGAAACGAACCTCGCGTTTATCTTAGGAAAACTTTCCCGAAACTTCTAACTTCGCGTTTATCTTAGGAAAACTTTCCCGAAACTTCTAACTTTACGATTA
>CM037787.1:57592359-57627359 GCA_021229015.1 Solen grandis | reverse complement strand
TGTGAAGATTAAGTTTCTATTTTGGTAAATTTCGTTATTAATTTTAACAGTTCTTTTCTTGTATAAGGTAGCCAGGATCTCTAGTGATATTCATTTGCTACTGAAATTTATCAGAATTTACTGACATCAATTATATACCAAACAGCGATCTAAGGTCAAGACTGCTTCTTTATAGAACTAAGGTTAAGATGTGCTATAGAATATATGGGAGACAAATGAAAGGATTCAAACGTGTATAAGAATAGTAGACTGTTGATTTTAATAGAATATATATTCTCACTCTTATGTTCATTATCATCATTGTGTACATGTTATTTTGTTGTATAAAGAAATTTTATAAATGCATGTTCATTTAAACTTGTTTTTACTTTTCATTTAACTCCATTTTAGATTGTTTAAGGTAAACCGTCCATCAGTAAATGATATACAAGATCCTTCAAATGCTTAAAAAGACAACAGCGCAAATACAAGCACCCATTTGTTCTTTGCTCTAAGTCTATAAAGGCTTGCATTAACTATGAAATTCCCATGATCACTTGATGGACCATAATCACAATTTAACCCTTTCCCTCATAGAGGACACCATGAAAAGACCTATAAGAACAGCATAAAACCAGATCAGCCTGCGAGTAACTCGCAGGCTGATCAGGTTTTATGCTGTTCGCTGCTCCTCAGTGGTCTGGAAATGAGGATTTTGTAATTAAATTTGGTAAGGTTTAACTGTGGTTTTCTGCAGATCAGGCTTTATGTGGTACCTACTGAGTGTGTCAAAATGAGTCTATATGAGGGAAAGGGTTAATGAATGATGGATAACCTTAAGATTCTGACTAATACGAAAAATCCAGATGTTAACTTTCTCATTTTCTTCTGAACTCTTAAACATGGCCCAAGCTTCTCGAAAAATGTCTCAGTCATTAATTTAAATATAAAAGTCAAATCCCTATTGAACCAAATGGCCTTACTTTGAGTCTGAGCATGAAAATAATATTTATGAATGTTATTTCTCTTTGAGAACATGCTCTGTTCAACTTTGCTGAATTTGTTATAACCGGTCAATGAAGACGTCTTCATTGTACCTTCTTTGTGTGTCGGCTGTGCAGACTGTCATTTACAGATACTTTTAAGATACAGTTGTAACTATTTCGACAGGAGATATTCTAATATAAAGGCCCTGATTAAATTTAAACATTACAAGTACATTTTGCAGACAGTTGCAATTGAACTATAAATACTCTTGTAGTTATAAATATACAATTACAAATGAAATATATTCAGTTTTAAATATCACTGGTGGTGATGAAATACCTCAAAAACATCATCAATACAGCTACTGGTATGATCATGTGGTATGAGTTCTCATTAAAAAAAAAACAACAAAAAAAACAAAACAACTTCATGTAGATGCATTTTGACATATTTGCAAACATCAGACCTTGATAACACAACTCCTGGAGGAAGCTGTCTGAACAGGGCTTCCTCTGTTTAATTAATACAATATTGTAGCTCAGAATCCACATTTTGCATGTCAAAGAAAAATCCGTTGTTTCACTGGTACCATTTTAAGTTTTAATAAATTAAATTTTCATTATTTTAAATAAAGAGCTGTCGGAGGACAGCATGCTCGACTATTCCAGTGCCTTGACTGTATAATATAATCCTTAATGTGATCTGCATGTTTAAATGGAAGATGGATTGATCTTTAAATTTTAAACATAATATCAGAGTATCTTCAAAAAATTCTTAGATTTCTTTTCCCATATAGATATGTAAATGCCAAAAGTGAGACCAGGTACCACAATCACCAAAGGTATTCACTTGAAACTTCACATGTCTTCAGGGTCATAATTATACACCACATAATGTCATAATAAGACTCATAACCCTAGCATTGGTATTTACTGCATTATTCCCCTATGTGAACTTAGAAAAATCCTGGTTGAGCTTCTGTGTGCACATTCAATCTCCACAACCACCAAAGGTATTTGCTTGAAAATTCACAAATGTCTTTGGGGTCATAATTGTAGGCCATTGTCCAAAATGAATTTTTACGGAATTATTCCTCTTTATGAACTTAGAAATACCCAATCAAGGTTAAAAATTCACGCTTGTCTTCAGGGTCATAATTGTACACCACTAACCAAGACCCATAACTCTAGCATGGATGTTAACAGAATTATTCCCCTTTATGACCATATAAAAATACACCCATAAATATTTCAAAGTCATGTTATTGCTTTTATACTTTGTATACTTGTTCAGCAATATAAAATGCAGTGAGTGGAAAAGAGCAGACACTATCATGTATTTTGACAGATATATGGCCCTTGAAAGATTCAGCATGGCTTATTTCATACTATAAAGCACAGAGATGTTCAGTCAAGCACAATGTCTACCGGACAGCTCTGCTCTGACAAATGGTTGACTGCAATAACTCGGATTATTATGTGAATAGTTAACCCTTTCCCTCATAGAGGACACCATGAAAAGACCTATGCGAACAGCATAAAACCTGATCAGCCTGCGAGTTACTCGCAGGCTGATCAGGTTTTATGCTGTTCGCTGCTCCTCAGTGGTCTGGAAATGAGGATTTTGTAATTAAATTTGGTAAGGTTTAACTGCGGTTTTCTGCAGATCAGGCTTTATCTGATACCTATTGAGGACGTCAAAATGAGTCTATATGAGGGAAAGGGTTAAGCTTTAAAAAATGTATGTGAATGTTCATGAGGTTAAGGGTTAACAGACCCTAACAATTTAGTGTGTTTGACACTGTCCAAAATACATCTCAAATTGAGGTTTTCCTAAACTCAAAATTATCAAATTCTATAACACTATAATCTGGAAATAATACAGAATTTCAAGGGCCTTATTCTGTGAGAATATGCTGTAAGTTATATGCATACAATTAATTGTCAGTGAAGTTATATATCTTGAAAACTTTGAACTAAGAAAAATCTCCAGCTGAGTTTTTCCTATAATGTGGACCAGGGGCAGCATTCATAGAACATCTTCAGATATTTTAAAGGTATGTCTTAAATGTATGTAAATATCATGAATCATACGCTTGACGTAACTTAACAGTCCACCTCAACTTAACCAATATTTACAATTTACATATCCATTTCATCAAAGTTCAGAAATGGTTAACCTAATTTGCCTAATGAATACAGTCCTTGGGCCAAAGTTATTGAAAAAATACTTAGTTATATCTCTGCCTCAAACTCAAATATTCTCAAATCTACGTTGATTTAAGATTTCTGATTTTGTGCATGAAAATCATACTAAAGTACAGTCTATTTTTGAGAACATGTGGCCTGGAACTACTTTTGATTGGCATATATACAATGTATGAAGAAAGGAAGTGAGCCCAAACTGATAAAATTAGTATAATCTTGAACTTTTTATCAATTGCTTGGGATTTAAGAAACACATGACATTATTTTGTTTAAAATTTATAATTGAATGTCCTGATTTGGACAATTAACGATTATATATATGATATATATTATAAATATATATATAAACAATGTATATCCAAATTACAAAAATGTATAAATAAAAACATAAAAAAGTAAAGAAATAGAAAATTCTTAAAAATCCAATAAATAATTCTGTAATGAATATATAAATATATATATATGAAAATGATTTATCAAAATGAAAGAAAAATAATGGATTTTCAAAAATAAAAACAAAAGGTGTAAATCTCCTTTTCTAATCCTCATCTTCTTCCCAATTAAAACTTGATCACTGCAAAGGAAACAAACATTTATTAAACTTTACGCACCCTTTTCAACAATGCCCTGAAAACCCCCCCAAAAAAACAAACAAACAACAAAAAGAAACCAGAACTATGACTAAATGAAGGTTGTGAAAACCTTTCATTGAGCTTGGACACACATAAATACAGAGCTTGTGGTCTTGACCTTGGGTCCCTTAATGTATGTGCAATATTTCATTCAATTATAAGCTTTTATTTTCAGATGGTTACAAATTACTTGCTAAGACAAAGTTGAATTTTAATGCAATAATAAAAAGAATGCCATATACACATTTGAATCACTTTTAAAACTTTACAATCAAGATGGAAAGACTCGGGTTTACAGACTTTGACATTAGATTACGATGCATCCGAACATAATACTGCGCATTATTCTGACCTTACAGACGGACGGATGGATGTACAGACAGATAGATGGACACGGTGATTCCTATATATCCCCAGGGAATATGCAGGGATTCAAGTAAATTTCCATATTCACCGATATATTTGTGTTTTTAATAAATGCAAATATAGCGAAAATTTCACCCACAACAAAGAAATGTTTTGAATAATTTGTAAAAAATATATCATTTCTCATTTACTACTATGAAATGTCGATGATAATTTTATACTGCATTCAACTAATGGAAAAGCAATAAATATTTCACAAAACTTTGTATAACTGTACACGTCTGTATTATAGCATACCTTGATCTGTAGTCCAGCCCTCCTGTTTGCACCTGGAGATCCTCAGGACAATTCTTGGTGACTCTACAGACCGAGCACTGGAGATGGGCCTAGTTGTATTTCTGAACCCAACTGACCTTCCTGTCTGGTGGCTAGGGACTGCAGAAGGGTTCAGCCTGGCCAACTTGGCTGCCTGGGTCACTAGGAACCCCTCATTGGCCTTCCTCTTGAGCCCTCTGTCTACATTGTACCGAGAGCTGGCTGTCTGGGTGGGGCAGGCGAGGGAGGGTGGGGCCACTGGGGGAACCAGCGTGCTACACTTGGTGGCCAGACGGATGTACTTGGAGGAGTTCATGGCCCTCCTCTTCAGCTCCAAATCCCTGTTGTATTTGTTTTGGGCCTCCTTGTAGCCAGCTGCAGCCTGGAGGGAAGACAAAAGCCTGGTGAAAGTGACATAAGAAAGTGACATTCTGATTCTGAATTTTTGGTAAGGCTGAATTTTTTAGGAATCATCTTAAGAAATGTTTTCACTTTTCTTTTTGATGAAGCTTTATAAATCCTATATTTTCTGAAATATTTAATACTTGAATACCAGATACAGGAAAAAAATCTACAAATGCAGACCTATTTATCAAGAATAATTAATGGAATTATCCGGTAAACAGAAATAGTTTTCATTGAAAATAACATATTTTTCATACAGGTAAACAATTAAATGAATCTGCTTTGTGAAAACCCCTATTGTTTTAAAGTAACATTAAGAAATAAATATAAATACAGTCAAATATGTCCACAATTATATCACTGTAAGTCCTTTACCGCTACCGGGTAGTTTTCATTAGTCATTCATTTGAGATAATCAGAAAATTTTCTATCTTTCTGAGTAAGTCAAATTAAAATTTTTAAGCATATGAATTTTGACGTGCAGTGAAATGCATGTCACTCACTGGTGACACATTCAGTAAATGACCAAAAAGGTCACATATAATATAATAACAGATTGAAGCAAAACTTAGACATAAACTAGGACTATCACTAAAGATGATTAATACCCCAACATCTCAGCTTTTCTTCATGTAATGTAATAATAGAACGTGACATGACCAAACGTGACGTGACAGGAAGCGAGATGGGACGCGACAAGAGTGATTCCTATATAGTCCCTACTTGTGTGAAGCAGGGTATGAAAATTAACTTTATTTTGAAAGTCATATTTGACAGGTGCCAGCTAAGGCAGCTCTAGCTAACTCCGGCACATTTATCCTGCTGTTTTCATTTGAATCAAGATTTGATAGGTTACTCACAGAAAACCCTTGTTTGTATGTAGGCACAGTGGGTACACTTCATCATCATCATTTATTTATTTATTCATTCATTTATTTTTAACGACTTACCAGACCTGCACTCCATATCTTGGTCTTACGTCGCTTAGCTTCAACCTCAGCCAGAATTTTCTCTCTTTTAAGGAGCAGGTCCCTGGCCAGCCCAGGCTCCAAGTCATCAAACATGCCCTCATCTCTGTGAGCCTTCCTTGCCTTTTTCTGATAGACATGAGGCTTGTCACTACCCACCAGGGGGAAGTGGGGCTCCTGTCTAGGGGCAGGGGTACCTGGAACAAGCAATGTTCATTGATTTATTACTGCAAGAAGGAAATTAAATCAGCAAATAATATAAGCAATACCTACATTTCTTATTTAACATAAATTTTTTGTAGCATTTTCTAAACAAAGGAAATACTTCTAATAATTCTGAAACAGATATTCATTTGTTTGATGCCATGCCATGTACGCGAAAGTCTTAAAAACTGTACTAGTTTACAATGACTCAATGTTTCAAAAAAAAATAAAATAAATGTGAAACTGCATTGTTTTTGCAAGTGGTATAAATTTAAATATTTTTGACAGCACCTTAAACCAAATAAACAGACAAATTCTCAAATTATGTACCTTTCTTCACAGGGGCAGTGGGGCACACCATTTTGGAGGACCTGATGTAGGAAGATCCATCTTTTACTCCCTGGGTCTGAGGTGGAAGGTCCCTGATACACATGCTGGGTTGTGGGTCATTGCTCCTGCAGGATTCACCAGCCTCCTGTGTGGATGTCCCAGACTGGGTCTCTGGCAAGTCTGCTGGGGAAGGTGGGGCTGGAATCGCTGTGGGTGCAGGAGTTTGGGCACAAGGCAGACCTGTGGGGCTGGTTACTGTTGTTGCTGTCTCCTGGCAAGCAAGGGTCAAGGCTGTATCCCAGGACACAACAGGAAGGTCTTCAAGAAGTCAGATGAGAGGTCAAGGTCAGGAAAGCTGAACTCTAATTGGCTGTCATCAGATGTTGGAGGGGTCTGACTTTTATCTTTATCTGGTTCCCTGCTTGCAGTTTCAGACTGTTTGTCAGTCAGGGTGTGCGATGACCTTGTGCTGGGTACCACACTGGTGCTGCAGGGTGTAGTCTGACAAGATGGCCGAACTTCTGGTATCACAAGTCTGGGACTGGACTGTGGAGGAAGCTGTGTAGGAGCTGTGACCTTGACTGGTCCACTGAACAGATCCTCACGGATGGTAGACTTGTACACAGAGTCGATAAACTTGTCTGTAACAATGATGTTGAATTGTAGAAATAAGGAGTAAAATTCTGGTGTCAAATAAGTATACTAGCAATTATTTTAATAACTTAAAATCAAACACTTTGACAAACACATGTATGAGATGGTGACAAACAACATGCAATAACTATAAATTAGTAAGATTAACAAAGTGATAGATGACATAAAAAATACAGAAATAAACAATAAAAATGCAGAATGTAAAAATACTAGAATACAAATGAAGGTTACATGACAGATGAATAAATATATATTGAAAGATAAAAAAAATACAATTTTATATTCACATTTAAAACACCACAAACATTAAATAAATATAACGTGTTATTATTGTGTCATCAGGATACACATAAAAAAAAATAATCTTGGGGCAGGGGACTCACCATAGCTCAGATCATATCTGATCAGAATATGATCACAGAGCACTGTGAGAGGCTGAACCTCTGCCTTCCTGCTTTCTAGCATGTCAGGGAAGTCTTGGAATATCTACACAGGGGAGGGTGGGGGACAGGGTTAGTACAGGGAACGACAGTTTCATTAGATATTTTCTTGCAGGAGCGTAGCTAATTGACTTTTGATATTATGCACGAATGCTTTTTTTGTTTTTATGAAAATTTGTACATTTTATTGTCATTTAATCAGGACATCTCTTGGTAATAGATATATATAAACCTCAAATTAAGTTTCATACACGTGTACACCAGCTACGCCTTCAGCACATGAATATTAGCCAACATTTACAACATTACATTCCAGTGTGAGTATATCATATATTGTATATGAGCTCAAGAAAGGCCAAAATATTAGAAGTTATTCATTTTTATGTGTTTTTCATATGTGGACAATTTGCAAGTGCTGAGACAACACAAAGTGAGACAAAATGAAAAAATGACATGTAATTAACCCTTTATCTCATGAATATTCATGTACAAATTTATGCCTTGATGAATATTAATTATACTGAACTTTAAATAGTTAAATGGTATCTATTAAACAATGGATATTTCTTTGTAGTGCAGACTGTGTAGAATCTGAGCTTAAAGATTTTATGAGGAAACAGAAGAACCTGATCAGAAAGCTCCTTTCTGACCTGTCTGATCTGGGTCTGCTCTGTTTGCCAATGTGTCAAAATGAGACAATATGAGGTAAAAGGTTAAATATCTCATGCAATTATCATATGAATGAACATTGTTAAACACTATGAATAAGTAACATACAACATACATGCATTTCACAATTTAGATTTTTTAAGTCATGAATAAACAGTGCATTAAAAATATGTGAGCTTTGAAAACTATAATCATCATAAAAACAGACAAAACAAACTGAAAAGTAACATCTCATAATTTATACAAATACAGAATATAATAAAATAATTTAGTAATCATGCACCTATGGCTATTTTACTGGTTAAGTGGTTTAATCATAAAAAAATGTCTTCTTGAGCTTCACAAATTTAAAAGAATCTATAAAAACCTGAGGAATAATGTTTGTATTACTTTTTGATTGTTTTAATACATATTATTATTAATAAGGCAATAACAAAAGCTCAGAAAAACACATTTCAAGTGACATGAACAGTTTCTCTGCTTACCCAGGCGGTGGGAGCTGTTGGCATGGCAACCCCTGATGCTCTCAGATTCCAGAACCTCCTCTGGCAGCTGTTTACCAGCTTCTTCATCATCACGTTTCTCTTCATCTCCTCATTCAGAGCCCTGATGTGCAGGCTGCGGTCAGCATCCACTGACCCCTGCTGCTGAGACTGACCCGCCAGCATCAGGTAGTCCAAGGCTGTAGCTTGTGAACAGCTGTCAATGTGGTGTAGATACCAGTGTTAACAAATACTATACAACAATAATGGAATAAAAAAAAAAAAAGAACAAAAAAAAAAGAAACAATAATACAAAAAGCATTGATATATCTCAATAATTATGGAACAATTCAACACATTATTGATATACTTAATTTTTGAAATGAATATTCATCATCTCCCATTTAAAGTACAGTATCTCTGAGGCACATTTTAATAACATAATTATGGACAATTTATTAAATTAACCAACTAATATCAAATACATAAAACAGAGTTGAAAATAGTTCAAAGTTATAAACAAGAGCACTGCATGCAGATGCAAGCACTTGTCTGAAATGTTTTTTTTTTCTTCTTTAAATGGGAAGATAAATTAGGTCAAAAAGACCTAAGAGTTATGGCCTTGATAAGAATGTAGCCCCTAGTGATAGTGGACAAGTATATGAAATTTAATGACAGACGGTTTAATAGTTAAGAAGTTATGGCCAAGGTTAAAGTTTTTCAAGATGATGCCAATCAACAATGGCGACACCAGAGTGATGACAGTACCTCAACTTTTTTTTCTTTGAAAAACAGACAAGCTAAAAAATGAAGGATCTGCCTTATAGTTGAATGGTATATGACATTACCTGCATGTCCCTCAGAAGCTGAGGTCTGCCCTGGGGACTAATGAGCTGCTCTGATAGAAACTCATATATCCTGCCATTCTTGTTGATGGCTGATATAGTAGCCTCAATGATTTCTGTAGTGCTAACTAAATTTGATCTGAAAGTAAAATCAGACATGTTATTACTATCAATAATCTTTTTTTTTTTTTTAGGCAATTCTGAAAATCAAAATGAGACCGAGGAAAATATACAGAATAAAAGTTTTGCAAAACAGTTAAAAGAAAAATATATAAGAAAAAAATGTTCAAGCATTTAAATGTAGCATTTCAACTCAAGTCCTCATGACATGCAGATTTATTTATTTATTTTTTTTTTTTAAATTAAGGGGCTGGCTGTCACCCAACCATGTACTGACAATTCTCAACTATGCTTAACTTAGCATGATGAGACTAGCAAATAATCAAATAACACAAAAATTATTTGAACTACCAGACAGCTTAATGGGCTATCCATAGGTACATAGTACAGTTTAGTTACATGTTTTTGTATGATAAAAATATGCTCTTCTTTTTTTTATCTTAAACATAATATTATATATGAACTATTTTATGTAGTATGTGATATTTTTTTATATGTGCTATGTCCTTAAAGAATAAATAAAACAAGTAGTTGGCTTATATCACTATAAAAAAGTATAATTCAGATTATGAAATTGATTGATCGCAATTATTATTGAAAAAAATCAGTTTTAAAAATCCTGATAAACGAAGGTCTGATATTTGCTTTTAAAATTTAACAACTGAAAATAGCAGATGTATTATTTAACATCATCAAAAACCAATTCTCAAAATTCGATTTCCTGTCACCGACAAATCATTTGTAAAGATCTAAATCTGATAAGACTTTCTTAAATCATATGAAAGAAATATGCAGTATTTTGTTGATTTTTTGAAATGTATTATATGTCCAAAGAAAAAAAAAAAAAAAAAACAAAAAAAAAAAGAAAAAAAAAAAGATAAATGTAGGCTACACGTTGTAGTAGGTGTTACAAAAAAAGATTCAGCTTTCTTTGATCTATCAGTATTCTGGTTTTATTTGTTGTTGATCTTATAAAAAAATGTTGTAAATACATAGTATACCTCTTCATTAAAGTTGTCATATTTATATTGTGACGAAAGTAACTGATTCTGTGATATAATTCAAGAAAGCTTGAGAGCGATATGTCAACGACTTTATTTGTGCTCAAACAAAATGGAGTCTGAATCCTAGCAACGGGTTGCTATGACAAAACGGAAGTAGCGACTGGTTCCTATTTTTAATACACAACGCTATTAAAAACCGGAATCGATATACTAAAATAGTTAAAATTGCGGTATTTTTCAATTTTTGAAATGTCTTTATTCCATAAACATTGGCGATTGACTCGTGCCATCATTCTCTAAAACACAAAGAACCGATTGAACAAAACTTCTTCTGTTTTAAGGGATAACATGTTTATTTTAATGCCATACTTTGTTTAAATTTGACAAATTAAGATCTAACGGAAACAAGATGTACAAACTCTAGACCACGAAAATTTTCAAATTTATTAAATCCAACTGGATTACGAATAGTAAAAACTTTTTTTAGTTTACGTCGATTGGGAAACAAGTTGTTACACAACATTTTACTAAACCCTCACGACGGTTCCTTGGTTGAATCAGTACTTTGCCCTTGGAAGAAATTTTCTTGCTCTCTCTCTCTCTCCCCCCCCCCCCCCCCTCCCAACGGAGCTCGAATCCACAACTATCGGATCCGTAATCGGGCACGTTACCTATAGATAGCGGCGCCTTTATTGACATTATATTTGTTGTCGTGAAAAGTCACAAGTATAATTGGGATGGATGTAATTGAAAATGAATAGTATTCATTTGAGGGGAAAACATGAAAAACCTTAAAAGAAGCCAATGGTAGTTTTCATGTGTCATTTGATCTGTATCTATTTTAGTTTTACAGTATATTTTCTTGACTATTTATACCCAGCTGATGAAAATCACGTCACCCGAGCAACAAGCACAATTGTCGGTTGTTTCCCTGTCAAATTTTGTCACGCTCGAAGAGAACCATCGCGTTATTTAAGTAGATCGAGTATACAAATATGGCGAAAAATAAAAACTTGAGGATGTAATTCAGATTGTAAAATTGATTGTAATTTTTATTGAAAAAAAAATTTAAAAAAACTATGTAAAAAAGTAAGTTAATCTTTTCAAAAAAACGATCCTCAAAATTTGATTTTCTGTCACAGATGAATCATATGTAAAGATCTAAATCTGATCGATAAAACTTTCTTAGATTATAAAGAAAAATATAGTATTTTGTTGCTGTTCTTGAATGTATCATTTGTGGAAAAAATAATATGGTAAATGTAGGCTACACATTGTAGATCTAGAGGGTGTCATAGAGAATAGACTCAGCCTCTTTGATCTATCAATAAAACAAGAGTATTCTGGTGTTATTTGTTGTTGATCTTATAAAAGATTATTAAAAACACATAGTATACCTTTTATTTTAGTTGTCATATTTATCTACTGACAAAAATAACTGATTCTGTGATATAAATTAAAGAAAGCTTGAGAACAATATGTCAACGCCTTTGTTTGTGCATAAACAAAATGGTGTCTGGATCCTAGCAACATGTTGCTATGACAAAACGGAAGTACAGACTGGTTCCTATTTTAATGTACAACGCTATTCGAGGCCGGAATCAATATACTAAATAGTTTATATAGCGGGAATTTTAAATTTTGAAAATGTCAAATAGTTATTAACATAGATAATTAACTAGTGTTAACATATTTAAACTTTCAAATAATTGATTCATCAAAATTCATTCTATTTTAAGGGGAAGGGGAAAAAATGTATAACTAATGCATACGGAGATTAAATGATGAATTTAAACATACAGGAAACTCGAGAGAAATTTATCCAATTTATATGATCCAACTGGAATGTAAGTAATTGAAAATTAATATCATTCCTTTCCAGGGAAAAACTCAGCTATGTTTGTAAAATTTAAAATGAAGCCAGCGGTATATTTACATGTCTCATTTGAGTTGTATCTATAAATAACATGTGCAGATTTAAATAATACTCAGAATTCTGTGATCGCCAAATCAAATCACCATTGAAGATATTGAATACCAGGATGTGATCCTGACAATTAACGTAAACAAGAAGTGTTTTCACCCATTCAGAGTCTGAAAAAGTGCCTCTCATTGCTGATCGAGAATTCTACCAAGACCTTTTGAACATTGTTGTACCCCAGATATAAGCAGAAAAAAGTTGCTCAAGTTGAATCTTTATAAGTCTTCTGGAGAGGACCAAATTCCCTCTCAAATACTTAAGAAAAATGCTGATATTCTTTATAATTACAAATATTACGTGTCTTTGTTATTCACCAAATCATCAGCAATTAGTCACATGCCTTACTCCTGGAAATCGGCGAAAGTTGTTCCTCTACATAAGAAAGGCTGCAAGAAGAAAACAGAAACTTTTCGCCCAGTAAGCCTCACAAACATGTTTGTAAATTGTTCAAGTCTATTGTCAGAGAGGCTGTCGTGACTAATACGAATAGTAACAATTTCTTTACTGAACAAATTAATGCATATCTAGGTCTAAACACTAGGTATGAATATCATAACAATTATCATATGAAGGTAGATGGAAAATATATATAAAAAAAACCGATTCGTGAGTACTCTACTTTGATATAGTTTCCATTAAATAAGATCAGCGCAGAGCAATTACACTGGTTAGAGAAATTCGTGAGTTTCAAATGAATAGAGAATTAGGGTGTTAGAACTTCCTACTTTAATATATATAAGAGAACAATTAGACATGATTCAATTGTGAAGCAATAAATGGCTTTAATGTAATACATTTAAAAACACTGAAAATCAGCCACAAAGATAATTTTAAAGGTCAAAAATAAGACACTACAACTTGAAATCGAAAATGAACTTGTCCATCCTAAGAAGTACAAACAACTGGGACACCTTGCCTACGGAATGTGTTCAAAAAGGATCCGTAAAAGAATGAAAAAAAACAACAAAACAATCTTAATGTTGCCTGGAAATTAACTCATAATAAGTTACCATTTGGATGTGAAATAGTTAACATAAGATTCAGCTTATTCGTGACTTGACATCGGAGGTAAAATTTGTTTAAAATCGTGAATAGTTGGGATGCTTGTAATGGAAAATGAATCTCATTCCTTTGGGGGAAAAACACTTTGCCTATAAAGGTAAAGTCCATGTAATGGTTCCGCTACATTTCGGACCTCATGGCCTTTCACGGAGATAACCAAGGTTTCTTAATGTTTCATTAGGGTACCTTAGTTATCTTGGTAGAGGTTAAGTGGTCCAAGACGTAGCGGAACCATTACAGGGACTTTACCTTAAAGTAGCTTGTCAAAAACATATTTTTCTACTCTCTCTGGTTAATGTTGCTGAAGTCTTTGTTAACTTACAAGTGTAGGTCACATTGCACGGGATAACGCTATTTTCATAATTGCAACTTCGGCGAAATCGGCAGCTGTGCTATTTGTCAGTCATTAACATATGTTATTAACCAGCTGACATACCCATCAAAGTCTGTGGCAAAATATGGTCCTGGCATGCATGAAAGTATCCTTCACCAACACCAAGCGTAAGATATGTTACTAAGTAAGAGGTGTTGTGATGTGTGTAAGAAGGTTAGTATATTTCAAGGCGTGTCCAATCACAACCACACATGCCTTAACATATCATAATACATACTAAACATATCATAATACACGTAGAATGTACAAAAATAAGCCGATGATAAGGTTTGCAAGTACAATAACTTGAAACAATTCTGGTTCTTGCACGCGACATTCCTTTTTAAATGGTAAACAATTGTAACAAACTATTTGGAAAATTCAGCGATCCTATGCCAAGTTACAGACCGGACAAGCATATTGGCATTGATTTACTATTATTGACCTCTAAGTATGACCTTGACCTTCGAGCTAGTAATCTGGTTCTTTCGCGCGCCGTCATCATATGGTAAACATTTGTGCCAAACCATTTGGAAATCCAGCGAGGCATTTTTAAGTTAGAACTCAGACATAAAAAATCGGGACAAACCGACGGAAGGACAAAGTGATTCCCATATAGCTCCACTAATTAGATTTTTTTAACCGTATTTGTTTTTAATTTGGAGAGTATGTCTACTTGGGACAGATTTAGTGCTGCCACACTACCGGATCACGCCGTAGACATGTGGCATGATGTCACACCCTGTCACATTATCCTGACACTTGGACAACCAGTCGTAGAACTACCCTTAAATGCTGAGCGCCAAGCAGTACCATTTTTTTGTTGTTGCGACTTTGGAATCCGGCGGTCAGTGATCAAACCCGATCCCATGTTCTATAAAAGTGTAAATGGGTAAGTCAACATATAAACCCAGCGTTTTTTTCCCCCAGAAAAACCGTTTTTGTTGCTGTTCAGAAAAATGTCATTTGCACACACACACACACACCTGAAAGAAAAACAAATCAACTGAATATGGTAGATGTAGGCCACACGTTGTAATGGTAGGCCACACGTTGTATTAGATGTCATTCAAGGTAGATAAATAAAACGCAGTTTTTGTTATTCTTCGGGGGAAAATGTGGCAAGAAAAAAGAAACAAGAAATATCTTTAAAAAAGATATTCGGCGTAAGAAAAAAAAATGAAAGTTAAAGAAAGTAAAATTGTTACAATTTAATATATCTGATATAATGATTTTGGCACGTTTTAAATGGTATGTGATTCTAAAATAATGCTAGAAAACGTATTAATTTTGGAAATGTATTTATATTAGCCAGTGAAAACAAAAAAAGGGGGGGGGGGGGAACAAATATTAGATCAGTGCTGTTGCTATTTATAGCTCTTATTTTAGCTAACTTATACGACATAGAGGGACGAGTCAACTGGGTCCACCAACAATTATTAGCGCTAAGTTATCCCCTAAATACTTAGTGGCGACTTTCATTATTCTTGTTTCTCTTTAAAAATACCTATAAATTTCATTTTTTTAACAAATATTGTTAGTTTTAAAAGGAAAAATTGATTTATGTTTAAATAGGTAGATTAAAATGTTACTAGTATTTGCCAACTGACAATCATGCAGTAAGATATGCAGCCCGAAACTGCCATTTTATGATGGAATATCCTAATATAATATATGCAAGCCAGTGAAATGTGTGTTTTTCTGAACTCTTCGGTTGTTAATAAAGATTAGGTTGGTTCAAGAATTAGGTCAAAATCTATTTTATACAGCTTACGCCGAAAAAATCATTTGAATACGGAAAATGTAGGCTACATGTACTGAGCGACATACAGGATAAAGAAAACCAAATGTTTCCACTGACTAACAAGAATACAGAGTATTCTTATGTTGTTGATTTATTTTGGTCAAAAATACAGTAAATGGATAGTACATGTATACCTTTTTTCAAAGTTATCATATTTGTCTCCCCCACCCACCTCCAGAAAAAGGTAATTGTATGATAATATTTTTAAAATTATCATATTCATCTCCCCCCCCCCCCCAAAGGTGATTATATGATATATATTCAAGAAAGCTTAAGAGCAATATGTCAGCACCTTTGTTTGTGCATAAACAAAATGGAGTCAGGATGCTATGATAAAACGGAAGTAATGACTGGTTTCTGTTTTTTAATGCACAACGCCATTAGAGGTTGGAGTCAAACTACAACAAGTTTAAATTGCGGAGCTTTTTCAATTTTGAAATACTTATGTCATGACAGTCATGTTAACCTTCTTCAGGCTTATAAACACACAGTTACCATTTAACACAAATTATTCAGTTTTATGAAAGATATCATTATGATGATTTAATTTCATACAGATATTACATTTTTTTCAAAATAGAAGAAGTGCGGGATAGCTGTAAATGAAAAAAGGCCTACATTCAAATGAACGGCATTCCCCCTACGGCGTGGGGTGGGGGGTAGGGTGCTTAGACCTTATGGGTCAAGGTCAATTGAAGGTCAAGGTCACTTGGTGTGTAGAGCTCATCAAGGTGCATAAACCTGTGAAGTTTGGAGGTTATGAATGGCCTTGTGACCTGTAAGTGGGTCTGTTGGATAGGGTTTATCAAGGTGAATACATATGCGAAGTTAGAAAACTTTATATTTGCTATATGGTGACCATGACCGTTGACCCTGGGACATATAAGTGGGTCTGACAGATAGGGCGCATCAAGGTGCATACACATGTGAAGTTTGGAGATTATGGATGGTAGCACGTTCATAATGTGGCTAAAATTAATATTTGCCATTTTGGGTCACGGTTACCTTGACCTTTCATCCCGTGACCTCTAAGTGGGTCTTGAAGGTAGAGCTTATCAAGGTGCACGCACCTGTGCAGTTTTGAAGTTATGGATGGACAGAGCTTACAACTTCATGATACGCCTTCATTTAGAATACTGTGTTCTATACTAGACAAACCTTAAGTAAGTACTCCGACTAAAGTGTTGTGTATACATCTAGTATCAGAATTAAAAGAACTATTTTTAGTTTTCAGAAGTTGTCCGCGAAAATTGGTTTCGCATGGTTGATTATGCATCAAAATCATTTAAGCTGACGACAGATTTATCCAATACTAATTTTAATTATTGAATGGGCATATGTTTTGGAAAATAGATTTGTCCAGAAAGTTTGAAATCAGAGTACTTATAAGTTTTGTTAATTACATCATATCTTCCTCATATCCATATAACATTTCCTAAAGGTCAAGTGTTTTCAGACATACTCGATCTAACATACTAACACAGAAGACAACACTTCTGCTCACGCCGTTTTATAAGAGTTTGAGTGGGCTAGTTGACGTTGGCTTAGAGCTAAAATCTTAAACCAACAGATTCCATTTACTGAGTACCACATAGGACAAATCAAGAAAACTCAAGTTTCCTGTGTCAACCCAACAATAATACATTGTATTCCAGTGCTGTTCGTTGAATCTTGCAAAATACATGTTCATAGAATATCTCTTAAAATTCTATTAAAGGCGTCACATTTGTCCTTTTAAAAAAGTAAATGATTCTGGGATATCATTCAAGGAATGCAATTTGTCAACAACTGTGTTTGTGCACAAACAAAATGGAGTCTGGATACTAGCAACGGGGTTGCTATGACAAAACAAAATTAATAACTGGTTCTGAATTCAACACCATTAGAAGTCAATATACTCAAATGTTCAATTTGCAGGACTTCTTCTTCTTCTTTTTTTTTTTTTTTTTTTTTTTTTTACTAAAATATACATGTACTAAATTTTGTATCTATAGTCTATGCCTATGCCCAAAATGGTGTCATTTCTAGTTTACCTCTCATCGAGAACACATCATATTCACCACGAACAAACAAACAAACAAACAAATGAATAACTAACTAGTATTAGTATTCCTTGAAATGAATATTTATCAACGTTTGAGTTATAAACATACTGGTTAATACCGATGAAGGAATGCATAGAACACAGAATTAACACATGATGTTACACAGTTCTTGTTGTAGTATGCCTGATTTGGTCACATTGACATTTTGGGATTCTTTTTTTTTTTCAAGGTGTATAGCAATCAGAGATATCTTATATATAGTTTTATAAGGCTAGAAATAATAGATAAAAAAAATAAATTCCTATCTCATTTGTTAAGAAATCACAGTTTTCTGTCAGTCTGGAACTACACTGTATTTATAAATAAAGGGAGGATTAGTCTAAACCTGAATTTAAATAAAATAAAATAGAAAAATAAAAATAAACAAAAAGCTTAACATCAATATTTTTCAACTTTCCTCTAAAAAAATACCCAATTTTTATGTTGGTTATACTTATCATATGCATTTACTGGATTAAAAAGCTGAAACACAGTAACAGGACAGAGAGAAGCCATGAGAAGGAATAAGAATAATTTTCCATACTTCATTTTCAGAGAGAGAGAGAGAGAGAGAGAGAGAGAGAGATTATCAAGTAAATTGAAAATTAACTTTATATTTAGTCAAAATTCTTTACTAAAGTCCCCCGTTTACACCCTCTTTTGAGCTATCTATAGCCTTCGTATCTATTTATATCGACACAGGCGCGTGTTAGTTTCATTGTGATGTGTATTCAAAAGGTCGGATGTTTTTCATTTTCATACAAATACCGGTATATCTCAAAAGGTCATCTAACATGTCCTGAAAAAATCAAAACTAAAAATAAAAAAGTTCAATATAGGGCTGCGCGCGTTTTCTACCCCCCCCCCCCCCTCCCCAACCCCCCCGTAATACAAAATGTCCTTAAAATAAAGTTGTCATATTCGTCTTTTCACAAAAGGAAATGATTGTTGATATAAAGAGCCTAAATAAAACCCGCACGTTTTCAATTGACCCAACAAGAATACGCAAGAATACGGATTGTTTGTTTTCTGTTTGTCATTTCTCATAAAAAATGTTGTAAATACATAGTATACCTTTTTATTAAAGTTGTCATATTCGTCTTTTCACAAAAGGAAATGATTGCTTGATATAAATTCAAGAAAGCTTGAGAGCAATATGTCAACGCCTTTGTTTATGCATAAACAAAATGGAGTCTGGATCCTAGCAACAGGTTGCCATGACAAAACGGAAGTAGCGACTGGTTCCTATTTTTAATACACAACGCCAATAAAAGCTGAAGTCAATCTTTTCAAAGTTTAATTTGCGGGATTTTTAAATACGTGGAACAATTTGTTAAAAATCATATATAGCCAGAGGATTAAGACTCAGATTCCTGTGATTGTATAACTACTTGCCCCATTTGATTTGTATCTACAGACAAAAAATAAAGATTTAATTTTTTTCGGAGTTTTTTTATGCATCGTGTTTTATGTAAGTTAAGTTATTTACCAGTAATTTTAATTAGCTTTCCACCTACAATATTTAAGTTTGCTGCGAGAAGCAAGTTCAAGGTCACCAATTTTCTAAACCCAGTATAATGAAAGGCTTTAGACAAACACCGTACTACTAAGTATCTAAGTTTCGAAATCCAATATGACTTGGCATAGAAATCGCTCATTAATCGAGTAACTTAACAGGCAAATGAATTAAATGGCACGTTTTACATACTGCCAGTAAAACACACAGAAAGGAGCTTATATCTTCTATATATTTTGAGTATTGTGCTCAGTCCAGAATCAGAATAAGTTTAATGTCATATGAATACGAATAATATATAGTATATATACGAATAATACTGAAAAAAAAATCCAAATAGATCTAATTTATTTATATAAAAAATCGTATTTCTATTATATTAACACATATTATAAAACAATGACTGTAAGGGCGCTGTAATCCGGTAGGCAATTACATAACGTTGAATTCAAAGATTTTTGGTTCGATCCCCGTTGGGGATAATAACTGAAAACAATTAAAAATCATTGTCCCTTTAGCAAAGTATCAAAGGAACACCCGAGAAGAATTAACATAAGTACAAATACTTTTTTACAAATCAGCGTAAATAAGTTTCACTTATTAAATATCGTTTTACCACCACCCCAGTCAACATCGTCGGTCACCCATGGTAATTTTCTCTCTCTTTCTTCGTGATGTATGGAGAATAGCGTAATCAAAAACCGTGGGTTATCCGACGATGTCCAGGCAATGTCTTTTAAAATACGGTATAAGTGTATTAGTTAAATCTTTTTGCTTTCATTCTACTACAGTTATTAATTTACATGTTGTTTTTTTTGCAAATATTGAGATAAATGTTATCTATAGAGGTGCTTATTGCTGTTTATTGTTTGTTTGTTTGATAGGTTTAACGTCCTACCGACAGTATTTCAGTCATTTGGAGACGATGTCTACTTGAGATAGATATAGTGCTGCCACACTGCAATATCACGCCGTAGACATGTGGCATGATACCACACCCAGTCACATTATCCCGACACCGGGTCAACCAGTCCTGCAACTACCCTTATATGCTGAGCGCCAAGCAAGGGAGCTATAACAGACTCAGTACTGTTTTTTAAGACTTTGCTATATCGCGGCCACGACCTCCCGCTCTCGAGGCGGACGCTCTAACCGCTCGGCCACCGGGGACGATGCTGTTTATTGACGAGGAGAGCTACCATAGATGTACAATTAGTTGTACGTTAAGTTAATATATATATATATATATATATATATATATATATATATATATATATATATATATTATTTATTTACGTCTCATCTTGTACAAAGACATAATTGCACAATCATTAATACTTTATACAAGTACAAAGAAAAAAACATAAAAAATATAATCAATCAAATACACATGTATATATGTACACGATACAAAACTAGAAACATATGCTAATCCTAACTTAAAAACTCATTAAGATACTACTTTAAATAAGATTCTGAAAGACAAAAAAGTACACTACTGTGTTACATTAAAGAATGGATATAAAAAATCGATTATCACCCCTGTCAGACAGTAGATGAACTGATTAGCATCTGCTTCTAGTTTACAGATAAAAAATGTTTAATTACTACATACATAAAATAGAAGAAAAACATTACTTACATAAATAAAACAATCTAGTATTAAGAATACTGTTGCAGGTTTTGGCACTTAATCGACACAGTGTTTCTTCGGATAAAATAAATGAAAGCTTATCAATATCAGGTAGTAGATTAAACGAAGGGTTAATGGAGGTAGCCTTTTCAATTAACTCTTTACGACAACTGTTATATAAATCACAATATAATAAAACATGTATTTCTGTTTCAATTACATTATCTCGACAGAATGGACATAGTCGTTCCCCTTCACTAATCCCCTCATACCTTCCCGTTTCTATTCTAATAGGCGCTACACCACATCTAAACTTGCTGACAGCAGCCCTGTGTTTCGGTGCCATGATAATCTTACAATAACGTTCTGGCTTATACTCTGTTTTAAATTTACAATAATTTCTTAGCTTATTACTACCCCTTCCAGATTTACTATTTGTTTTATTTATATTTTCTCGCCAATCATTTATATATGAACTAAACAATATGTCAGACCCTTGCCTAAGTACCCCTTAGTATCCAATTTCACATTTTATTACAAAAACTTATTATTACACGTGTACATATTCAGACATACACGTGTGTAATTTCAATAATGTGCATGAAACGCCTATTTCTGTGTACATGTATTTCCCTTATCGAAACAAAATTATTTTGTAGAAACTGAGTTCAACATGCTAAAAAAAAAAAAAAATAAAAAAAAAAAAATACAATTACTTTCTTATCTTCAAAACAGTGCAAAAAAAATCTCAGGTTTCTGAAATGTGACAGTGTGCTGAGTTGGAGCAAACTGCGACAGTATTTCAGTCACATAGCGACGTCCATCTTCGAAAACCCCCGGTATAAATTCCGTTATTCAGGGCCGGCAGGAGCCGGCACGGTTCCTGATACGTTTTTAAACAGTGTTGTGCGTTTCTCCGTGCCTGTCTTTACATGATGTAATCTTGTAAAGGAAAAAAAAATATAGATATTTCTCTCGTATTTTCTTGAAATTGTCTATAAAAATGATTATAATAGATGTCAATATGTTTTTCGATTTTTAAAATTTAGTTTAACGTTTTAGGTTTTATCTGCGGACTGTTTTATTGTACTTATACAAAATTAAGTATATACGTACTTGTTTTCCCTGCTAACAATAATAACAACATTTGAGATGGAACACGGGTTGTAAAACAGATTACACCAAATCATTATTGAAAGTTTTTGTATTACCAGTTGCCTACTAGAAATGTAGATCTTCGATTTAGTTCTCTTGTAACCCTCAACAATCATTAGGTGCGAATGTCAGTTATTTGGACCATCTCAAAATGTAGTCTCATTACATGCTGGTTCCCAATGTATTACTGTGTTAAGTGAAGAAACAAGTACCAGTAGAGCAGCGAAACGCAGATAATGTCATTTTCCCGCAATGACGGGGAATTACGCCAGCAACAATAATTACGGCCCGATTCTTTGACGCTTGCGTCAAAAGTTTTCTTGTCACTTCTGTATATACCGTGGGTATTTCAGCTGGCAAAACTGCTTTTTCATGAATATTAATCAGCTATTTGCTAACCAATGAAATCACGCATAATATTTTGAATACTCTTCGTTGAAAAGCTGACACATCGTTCCAGCAATATAAATCTCCACGCTTTGGCGAGGAGCGTGACGCCTCCTCTACATGGTAGTACGAATTTGGCCCCTATACGTGCAAAAAAAAAAAAAAAAAAAAATAAAAAAAAAATGAAGTAATATACACATGGAGGAACAGATTAGATGTTAGTAATTTCTGGTATTAGCATAAGGAAAAAATCATTAAAACAGTTACATTTGAGAATAAAGTAATACTCGTCTTCGATTTCTAAATAATTGCAAAGCAAGCATAATCTTTCATATCTAGGAATTCTATTTTGACCATATCTTCCCATCTCAATACTATAGTATTAATAAATAGTCTTATGAACGTAAAGAAGCGGTCAATAAATCATGAGTACTCTGTCTCATATAATTTCACTTCTAGGTTATCTTTTAAAGGATTGTACACCGTAAAGACACATGTCTATCAATTCTTTGGTTATCTATTTATATTTTAACAGAATCTAGGTGACATTTCCTATGAGATGATTCGGTTATTTTCTGAAATAAGATTTATAATGCTGCTTGTAAGATTTTCACGATACAGCTAGTAACATTTTCTCAATGCTTATTACATTTTCAAAATGCTTATCACATTTACAAAATGTTTATTACAATCTTGAAATTATTACTTAAATAATACACATTAAACGATCGAGTTTCTGATTGCCACGTTTTAACGTTAAAAGTTAAAGTTGAGAGTTAACTTTCGTATGTTACAAATTCTTAAATGTAGATATTATATTGTCGTTTTTGACTTTTGATTAACGTTTAAAATTGTTATTTATATAACAAAGAAACGTGATAAACTCCCAAATAATTCATTTACTTGCCGAAACGAACTGCACAATAATAAGTATTAGAATTATTTTTATTTATTGACATATAACAAAATGCTTTGTGAATATTTAATTTTTAAATATAATATGTATAATATATGGTATTGGTTTTCACTGTAATTTATTCTATGTGAACACATTTCTTTCGTGAAAAAAAAAGTCTAATTATATCACCTCTAATTCTTGAAATTAATGTATGTAATGTCAGTCCACATTTTTTTTTCTGCTACCTACTTACCAAGTTTCACCAAATGGGATACATCGTCCACATGGACATGCATTTTCAAAGTTAATTTTAAAGAACATAATATAACTAGAACCGCAAAGCGGCATCTTGGTTTTCGCTTTTAACTTGACTAGTAAGAGTACTGGTTTCAACTGCAGACATAATTGATTGATATTAACTTTATTCGAATATTATTAACATTTAAAAGTCAAATAGAAAGTTTGAAAAAATGAAGATACTTAATACAAAACAATCGTGTATTAAATTACAAAGGGATATCTCCTGACGTTATTTGATGACAACAGCCTTAATCGAATTTGATCGAGAGAGTGTGGGAAAAAAACTGAAAATATAAAATTTGAAGATAAGAAATGAAGTGCGATATTCTTTTTCTTCTTTTTTTTAATATTCATGGGGGAAAAACTCAATATATAATAGGCTGATAACATTTGTTAACCTTCTTGCCCGAATTTAGGAAAAAACACTGTGGTTAAGTTTAAAAGTGATTGCTTAGAGAATGAACACGCAAGCAATTTGGATCTATTTGAGCTGAAGAAAATGGCAATTATCGTTATATAACCTTGACCAATGAAAATACTGTTTAATTTTTTATTTATGAGAATCTGTGTATCATAAAACTATACAACCAGTGGAGAAAATGATGAAGCTTGAACAAAGGGACAAAAAAAGACACACACTAAAAACTTATGTTTTTGAAATTGTAATTCATCCAATTAGTGACGTTTGCCGCATGCTGTTGACAAACAATACATACCCTTAACTCGCTTACCCAAATATCCTCTGTATAAATGTTTAGTAAATTAAATAATGCAAATATAATTCAGGTAACATACTGATTTACGATTTTTCGATAAAGGATCAAACTTTGGACTGTTGTAAATTGATCAAATGGAGTCCGATCTTCAAAAACTAAACATCATTAGAAAGATCTCTTCACGAACTAAAACTTTTGTTCATATACTTTCTATAAAAATTTTTTAGATTTGAAGCTATTTTGTGCCGATAAAAATAACAATTATCGGTATTATGACCTTGACCTTTGCATATTTTCATCGTTATTTACTATGAGTTTGTTTGTATTATTTAAATGCATAAACAGTGAAAAAATGATGAAGATTGAACAAAAAATATAGTTAGGAGCTGCAAAAAAGAGGAAACATACGGATTTACAATTGTTTGATAAAAGGATCAAACTTTGGACTGTGGTAATTTGATCAAATGAAGTCCGATCTTCAAAAACTTAACACCAATGGAAAGATCTCTTCACAAACTAAAACTTTTGTTCATATTTTTATAAAATATTTTTAGATTGAGAACTATTTTATGCCGAAAAAAATAACAATAATCGGTATTATGACCTTGACCTTTGCATATTTTCATCGTTATTTACTATGAGTTTATTTGTATGATTTAAATGCATAAACAGTGAAAAAATGATGAAGATTGAACAAAAAATAAAGTTAGGAGCTGCAAAAAAGAGGAAACATACGGATTTACAATTGTTTGATAAAAGGATCAAACTTTGGACTGTGGTAATTTGATCAAATGAAGTCCGATCTTCAAAAACTAAACACCAATGGAAAGATCTCTTCACAAACTAAAACTTTTGTTCATATACTTTCTATAAAATATTTTTAGATTTGAAGCTATTTTGTGCCGATAAAAATAACAATTATCGGTATTATGACCTTGACCTTTGCATATTTTCATCATTATTTACTATGAGTTTGTTTGTATTATTTAAATGCATAAACAGTGAAAAAATGATGAAGATTGAACAAAAAATAAAGTTAGGAGCTGCAAAAAAGAGGAAACATACGGATTTACAATTGTTTGATAAAAGGATCAAACTTTGGACTGTGGTAATTTGATCAAATGAAGTCCGATCTTCAAAAACTAAACACCAATGGAAAGATCTCTTCACAAACTAAAACTTTTGTTCATATACTTTCTATAAAATATTTTTAGATTGAGAACTATTTTATGCCGATAAAAATAACAATAATTGGTATATGACCTTGACCTTTGCATATCTTCATTGTTTTTTTTCTATGATTTTATTTGTATAATAAAATTGCATAAACAGTAAAATGATGATGAAGATTGAACAAAAAATAAAGTCAGGAGCTGCAATTAACCTTAAAAGTCATGCTTTTAAAATGTTGATTTTTCGAAAATATTGGTTAAGTTTGACCGTGTACTGTGGACAAACCATGCATTTCCCGAATTCGCCACCCCATATATTTTGTGTGTATATGTCTTGCAGATCATATGCAACAAACAAAATTCTCCTATCTCATCTCTGAATAAAATGGGTAGGTTTTTGGTAGACCTACCCTTATTTCACAGTTTTTGCGAGATTCGAACTTTCAACCTCCTGTAGCACGAAAGTTTTATACACGCAAATTTTTGGAACCTATCATATTTTATTGGGCTATTTACAAGGAACATTATGTAAAAACCGCATTTAAATCGGACCTCAAATAATTGAGATATTGCTTATTAAACATTTTCATATAAAACGCCACCTGGCGGGAAAATCAAAACAAAAATGAAAATTTTCTCGACGTTAGGATCATCTTCAAATACGTGATTATTACTGATAAAAGTTTCATAGATGTGGCTTTTCTCACCTTGGAGCTATGCCGTTCACAAAAAAGGGTTAGAAAAAAAAAAAAAAAAAAAGAAACAGAACAAGAACAAAGGGTTTTCGCACTGCGATGCGAAAACCCAATTAATAATTTTTTTATTGAAAGATGTATATACAATGTATATTACAAATTTGTTGTGTTCTATTTAAATTGCTTAATCAATAGCCCATCAACTTGAAGTAAAACTGGTCTTAGCAAACAAACAAATAAATACACAGTATAATACTTTTATAATTAAATAACGTTCTAAAAATTTACATTCATTGTAAATAATTTAGATCAGTTGTCTGATCATGATCTTAACTGTTTGCTTTGCACTATACCACATTAAAACATTTCGTAATGTACTTGTCAACTTTTCTTTGGAGTGCAGTATAAAATATTCACCAGGTAATGGTGCGAAACACTTATTTATTTATTTATTTATTTATTTCAGTCTCATCTACATTCATACATATATACAAATTATAAATTTAAATACATTTCAATATGTAGCCATTCTAAAATTATAATTATAAGGGACTTACCACATTATAAAACATACTTACACACTTAAATCTTATACACACGGAGCAAAAAGAATGTACTAAAAAGTAAAGCATTGTGCAATGGTACTGCCACGCCCTGAACTACACCCTCCCCCAAGTAAATACCCATCCCCCAAAAGGCAAGGTGTCCAAAATGTAGCAGAACCATTGCAAAGAAAATAAATCAAAACAACAACAACAACAACAAAAACACGTATTTTATATTCAATATTTTAGTCATCGAGGTGTAATGACACGTTTAACCCCCATACGTTAAGAATCTTTATTTATGTCCTTGTACCATTTTTTTTGTTGATGTTATCTAATCAAAACATTAGATTTTATTACACGTTTAGATTATTCTACATAACGTACAGATTTATTCAGATTGTCATATATAATTTGAAAGACATACACTTAAAATAAATTGGGCAAAAGACGTATAATTGGTGCCATTTATATCTCTGATTGGGCAGAACTTGTAGATCTTATGCTGAATTGATCCTTGAACTATTTTACTCTCGTTTGTGCATTAACTAATTTATGAATGATCTAGATCTTTATTCTATTTTAACTCTAAATGTATTTACCGGTGTCTCAAAAAGCATCGACGTTTGGGACTTTGAGAATTCTAAGCAGTTTATTGTGGAAAACAATTTTTCTACCCATTTTTTTCACAATTCAATTCGGAGTTCATATCATAATTAAATAAAAAGTTGTTTTAGATCTAAAAGTGAATCACTCTGGAAAAAAGAAATAATAAAAACATAACGAGAGCCGAAAATAGAGTGCTTGTGGTCACTAGTAAAATACAAACAACTAAATTTATGGATCTCTAGACAGGCTTTAATTATTTATTTCTTTATTGTGAAATATCGTCGATATGTGAAACATTAACATAACATTATAGACTACATTGTTGTTTATCTGACTAAATTTTGATGTAAATGTAGCACAAACCTCGTCACTATTGCCGCCATTCTCATCTTTAGACAGGATTAATCGATTTTGTACGATATATTAAAGAAAACTTAGGAGCAATATTTTAACACTTCGTTTGTTCAATAACAAATGGAGTCTGAGTCCTAGCAACAGGTCGCTATGACATACCGGATGTAACTGCTGGTTCCAACGTTCACCCTTAAACTTCATGAAAGACCGGGGTCAAATCAATCATGTTTATTTTGCGGCAATATTTAAAAATACTTGAAACATTATACTCGTACGATATCTAAGATTAGTTAGAGACACATGTATATTTACAAGGAATACGTAATACACAGTGTTGGGATAGTGAAATAAATACACTCCATTTTTTTTAATTTATAGATATACCTCATATATAGGCCTACATGTACAGACAAGGAGTTGAAAATGCCTTAAAGGCTGAATTTATCAAGTGCAATTATTTCATATGTAGCTTTAAATAATTGCATTGAAAATAGCTTTGAAATGTGGACTTTGTTTACATTTTGTAAATTACTGCAATTGATGTTACTGCATTTATGTAGCAATATACTTGGTGGTTTTGCCAGAAACTGGAAGCCCTATTTTCAGTATTTTCAATAAAATTGGGTTAGGGTTGGAAAAGTTCAACAAAAACACGTTTTTCTTTTTTCAACTCACACTTTACTGAAAAACCATTCGGTTATATTTCTTGGTCAGGTTGTATGTTTCTTTAAAAAAAATCACAGTAAGTAATATAATGCTGCGTAACGTATTATTAATAATTCGAATACTCTTTGATACCATCACACAATTTCTTACCAGTTGTTCGAACATTATCTCGAAAATGTCTGCTATAAAAACTGATTGGAAATTTAAGAGATACATATAACAAGTTGACAATTTATCCACCTGGCAATAAAAAAAAAAATGACGTGCCCAATGTCGGTGTGATGATGTCACGGTCAACCACAGCTAAATGTATTTGAGCGAGAAAAAAACGTGCAGCCTGTTTGTTGCCTCATTCATTTGACATTCTTATTAAAGTTCTGAATGCGATCGGAAAGTTTCGGACTGTGTTACGTAATCGTCGAGTGTACTTGACAGATTTTTCTTTCGTTATTTTCATAATATATATGTACTTGACAATAAGTTACTCAGAAATGAAAAGCATTTCAATATTAATCTATTTTCATATTGACATCATTTTTTTTTTTTTGTCTAGAGATGGCGCCCCACAAAGTGCGAGTTAATGCAGTCAAGTATGTATAATTACATAATATATTTACCCTCTTCGAGAATTCTAATATAGTGTTCTCCTATTACTACTACAAATGTTGTATAATCACTTTTTCTTTTTTATTTTACATAAACATGTTCTTACAAGTAATTTATTAAATACAGAAATAGTTTACCGGTAATTAATATTGGTATTTTTTATGCACAACAAAATATTTATGTCACATTACAAACATAAATTGCTGAAATATGCAATGAGAAAACATCGTCATGGATCTGACGAATACATCTTTAAAGCTTTGTGATATACGCTAACATTTTCCAGAGAGTGCGTCCGCCGATTTGTATAATGGCGCTAAAAATAATCAAAGGACTGAGAGTCCTAATGTTGCGTTAAGCATTTTATTTGCCATAATCAAGGACAAATCACATGCCACAGGTGCGTGGACTACGGTACTTTACTGACTTACGTCACACAATTTCATTCATAGTATTTTCAATGATATTTTTCCCGCCTACGAACAGAGGTGCACGTATATCTTGCGCGCTAGAGGGTAATGAATTTTGATATTTCGCAATCGGTTACATATTGTAAACAACGCAACATAAATATAGGATAGTTTAAGAACAGACTGGCTTTGTGTCAGGATAATGTGACTAGATGTCAAATTGTTCAATCCAATTTAACATGAAATACACAACTTATTTCGAGATATATTGCGTGATGAAATGATATAAACGTAAAATATACTAAAATATGTCACGAAGATAATTAAATCTGATATGTTTTAATGGAAACATTTGTTGTAATTTTTTTTTTGTCTGTTTCGTGTAGTTGACACAATATGTCCTATATTTCAGTCCCAGTACAACAGAAACCAACATATCACGCCGACCGCATGGTGATTTTCAAGACGACAATCTTTATCGAAAAGTTAGTTTCAAGATGTGCCTAGAAAACCAAGTGTCCCATTAATGAAAAAAAATTACTGGTAATTGATTCGTAAAAAATAACAAATAATGTATTTCCTTTGAGAGACAAAGCTCTGCAGTGGGTGGGTTCAAAGTATATAAAATATAAACTGCTATAGAGGGCGCCGTGGTCCAGTGGTAAAACACGTGACTACGGTCTTTGGTTCGAACCCCGTTTGGGTGAATATTTCTTGTGGCTTCTACAGGCGCAGACTAGGAACTGCAAGGGGGGCCTCCGTGGCCGAGATAGTAAAGTCGCTGACTTTAGAACTCACTCAGCCCCTCACCGCGTGGTTTCGAATCCCGGCAGGGCCATTCGGATTTTCATGTGAGGAAGCCTTCCAGTTGGCTTGCGGTAGGTCGGTGGTTCTACCCGGATGCCTCCGTGCATTCGGGGTCTTCCTCCACCTGTAATTAGCTGGACGTCGAAATACTGTCGAAGCGACGGTAAACTCAAATAGTCAATAGTCTAGGCACTTCAATTCACTTAACGTTGCTTTATCCTCTGAACTTTGGTCTAATCTTCTTGTTTGCTATATTTGTTATTAGGATTATTATTACTATAATTTTCTGAATAAGAAAATAACCAGTTTGACAAGAAATCAAGCTTGACATGTCGTTGATGACAATGTCATGTATAGTTTTATAAACTTTGTCAGTAAACACATCATTTCATCTCCTTTGTAATGAACACCTTAGGAAAGAATGAAAATAGTTTGTATTAGCACTATACCGCCTCATGAAAGGTCTCGGTGTCGATGGAACGTTACCCTGAACATACTCCAAATCGGAACATTTGCCAAAGAATAAAATCTCGTCTGGTTTCAGTTTCTAGAGCAACAATCACTTGTCCATCCACTTGGTCGAGTGGGACAACCGGAAGACTGTGCGACGGCTATTGCTTTCTTGGCTTCTGACGCCGCTAGCTTCATTACAGGTCAGCTTCTCTTTGTGGACGGCGGGCGGAATTGTGTCTGTTAGGGAGTTACTGCAAGCGTGACAAAGCAGTCGCACACAAATTTTAAAATGGACCCTTCATTTTGAAATATATCAATATTATTTCCTTTTGGTGTATAAAATTCACAGTATTGCGGACAATCATTAATGTATCTATTTTCCTTGATTCATCATATTTTCCATAATAAAAAATCTTATTTTAACTGATATATGTCTACTTATATTTTAGCTTAAACAGACATGAATTGAACGATGTACAAATACATTCATGCACCTGCACGGTTAATTTTTCAAGTGCTACGGTATGATTGGATTAGGGGCCTCCGTGGCCGAAAGGGTAAAGTCACTGACTTTAACACTCAGTCAGCCCCTCATCGCGTGGGTTCGAATCCCGGTAGGGTATTTAGGATGTTCATGTAAGAAAGCCTTCCAGCTGGCTTTCGGTAGGTCGGTGGTTCTACCTGTATGCCTCCGTGCATTCGGGGTCTTCCTCCACTTGTAGTTAGCTGAACGTCGCTATATGACTGAAATACTGTCAAAGCGTTTACTGTGTAAACCAAATAAGTCTAGTCAAGTAAAGTCAAGTCAAGTCAAGTTTCAAGTCAAGTCCTATACGCCCTATACCCTGAACACTGACCGGGGTAATGATATATGTAATGAAAACGAATAGCATCTACGGGAGGCAAGTCAATTACATTAAACTGTAAAAGCTATACAGAGTTAATGTTCATGAACTGTGATATAAAATGGCGTCCATCTGTTGATTTTTATGGGAACAATTTTCCATGTAGAATATACCATGTAGGAAATGTTAAGTTTTAGAACCTAATTCAAAATTGATGAAAGAAAATGAATCTTATTTGAAAAATATTCTATTAAATTCTCAAATGAATGACTATATACATGTAGTTTTAAAAATATGACCAGATAATTAATGCAAAAATCTTTGATTTCATTTTTTTTATATGTAAACTGTAAAACAGCTGCTCTTATGTACGTTATAAATTCAGTATCTTACGAGGTTTGAGGCTTCTTAAATAAATTGTCCTTCTAAACATCAGTATGTACTCCAGAGGAACGGTGGTATAAATCTCCTTGTTATCTCAGTAAGTAGACACATTTTATTTATTTGTTACGTTGAACGTCTCACCGACAGTATTTCATTCATTTTGAGACTGTGTCTACACGAAACAAATACATATAGTGCTGCCACACCGCAGTATCACGCCGTAGACATGTGGCATGATGCCACAACTAGTCGCATTATTCTGACACCGGGCCAACCAGTCCCGGAACTACCCTTATATGCTGAGCCCCAAACAAAGTACATGTTGCACATAGGGATCGAACCAACGACCCGCCGCTCACGAGACAAAGTCTCCAGATTATTGAAATACTGTTGATGGGAAGTAAAACCAAGCAAGCAAGTAAACAAGATCTGTAAGTTTGGCTAGGGGGCGGGTATAAACCTTTTTATCAAGACATCGGAGATACTTGGCAAAATTTGCAGTTTCGTATCACAGGCTGTTCAGCTGATAAAATCAGTGCCTATTATAAAGATCTGAATATTTTTTTTAACAATAGGATTAAACAAGCATTAGCATTTCTAAAAATAATAGCTGTTAGCCAAGTGAACAGAAAGTTACACTGTGACGTAAAGGGAAATTATACATTATTATTGTATGACGAAGTACTTTTGAAGGAGAGGTTCATTGCTCGGAAATGTTATTAAAGCTGATATTAGAAATAGTCTGATTCCCCATTCATGTGAAATAGGAAGCTTAATTTATAACTGCTGTACATACATTAATCATGTGTTGATTACTATTAGCATGGATATAAGCGACATCAGTTTGATATTTCCCTTTAATGCACTTAGCTGCAGTCTTGTTTCTGACAAAATTTATGCATAGTTTTCTTGAAGAATGTACTTAAAGCTATGAAGCTACTACATGTCGATAAGAAAATTATAAGCTGCGTAAAATTGTGAAGTGGAATAGGGAATTTAAGGAACAAAGGGGCGGACTTCAATCAAATCTGCCCAATTAGGTGCCTACCAGTCTAACAACATGTACTTCCAGTAGCCTATGGACCAGTCCAGATTTCCCAGAGTTCAAAGCAGTTTCTCAGAGCTTGCTCCCGGTAATCTGATCTGTTCTTCTTTCTGCGACCGGCTGAAAAGGAACCTGCTTCACTATTACTTCAGTGGTTCGGGAGTAAAAAGTTGTTTTCTTGTACGATAGTATAATATCGCCGCCCTGGGACGGCTTATTATACATATTAAGACTGAATATCAACAGATGTGGTAATTTGGACTTCCCAAAAAGACGTTCTTAGGCAAAAATGCCTTCCTAAGATATTTTTATTTAATGTTACTAATGTATTATTTTAAAGGTCACTTTTTTTTCTAACGTTTATTTTTTCACATTTCCTGACGAATTAACATTTGTTATATCAAAAGCCATTTTCGACATATGTTTGGGTTGTTTACGATTAGACAATGAAAATGTACACCTTGTTGTTTACCTCCTGCATGTTTGTATTTCTTTACATGACAAGATTGTCAGTTTCTTTCCATTCCGTAATCATTCCGAGTCTCCCATCATGTGTGTGTGTGTGTGTGTGTGTGTGCGCGCGCGCACAATTCATTCGCCTGAACTCCACGCATTGATCAACTTTGCACACTAATATACTGAAGAATGAAGGGGAGATCACTGCTTGGAGATTGATAATCTTTTTCGTAAAATTTCGGACATATTGTATATGATAGATAGCCGAGACTATCCGTTTCTGTACACTCCGCATGAGGATTTCCCCAAATTAACTTGAATTGTGCGAAGAATAATCAAGCAATCAGGAATTTGACTGCTTGTTCTGGTACCCAGTCCTGAATTTTAACAAAATACATTACTGTAGAAAACAGTTGTTATTTATAGCTCAATTATATTTTGGCCTTATTTAGCCTAACCCCATGCAGTGATCTCCCTTGCACGCAAAATACAACCGTAAGGGTAGGTAACTACTGAGTGGATTTTGGTCTTGGGGATAAACCGGTAGTTGAGTTTAGTATCGTAGATTTTCGCCTGATTTTGGAGTGAAATAAGTAAAAACAAAATAGTATATTTGTGATAAACATGTATGCATAATACGATTAATTAATGACGATAATGGTAAATAGTGTAAATCTATAGATTGTCCTCAAAACACAAAAGGAAATAAAAATCGTAAACCACGTGATATAGTACAATGAAAATGATATAATGTGAGGTGATACATTCTCATACATAAACAGGGGTGAGAAATCCTCATATAGGCATATGAAAATAGGTAATCTGGTATCTTATAGTCATCTTGTACGAAAATACCGTAAAAAAACTCTTCTTACACCACTTTCGTCATTTTCATAACTTACTTTCAGTCGAAAATTTGCGTTCATCTTGTAGCTCAAGTGAAAGTAAAATCACAAACTTGATTTTTTCCCTTTTCCACATAATGAGATACCGGCCACTATTATACATGAAAATCGTATACATGCCTCTATATTGTGTAACTGTGTTGACAGTAAACCAATGTTTGTGAAATTTTCAGCACAGAAAAAGTACACTAATATCACACAGCTGCACTCATATAGACCACATATTACCCTTTGATTTAATATCAAATATACATATATGTGTAAATTACTGATAGTCGTTTACATGCACTTTTATTTTTTTTATGAGTATTTGCCGAACGAAAATGAATCTATAGTATTCGTGTGTCATATTCGGGGTACTGTCATAATATACTTCCCGCTTTTGCTAGTTGACCCTCCATTATATATAATTATATATTATTATTATTATTATCATATAAAATATAATATATATAAAATTATTATTTGATGCAAATGTGTTTCAAACCACCATCATAAAAATATATTTTATTTTCTGGACCTACGATGAATT
>CM037787.1:57577359-57587359 GCA_021229015.1 Solen grandis | reverse complement strand
TTTATTTATTAGGAAATATCGGTATAATGCAATATTGCAGATTAAGAAAACTTGTACCGTTCGAGCTTGAGTCTAGAAGATAGACTTATCTTACTGATGAAATAGGGTTCAGCTTCCTTGACATTCTTATTAACACCCATCACTAAAAGTTATTAAGTTAGATATACAGAAAATAATATTTTCCAAAAAAGTTTAAAATAGATATGGTGTTATATGCGGAGCGCTAAGCCATGGACATACAGGACTATTTATTGATATAAATTGACGTATAAGTCTTCATGACTCATATAAAAGTTGAAATAAAGGGGATTTTTACTAAATGTTCACATATTTAGACACATGGACTAACAACTTATAATCTGCAACAAAAAGGTGAAGTATTTCGCCGCTGATGACGTCCGAATGAGAGGCTCAACTTACCGACCATGGAAAAGACATCCGAATGATAGACTGAGCCTTCGGACTTGGCATCTTCGTACTTGTCGCTGTACAGAACTCGGGCAACCGCTAGGCCGAAATAGGCACCAAAAGCGTGGATATACATAGATTCACCGACATCCACGGCCTGACAGTATAGAAAACATGGTCTAGTTTCAAGCCCAGCAGTTTATTATGTAACCCAAGACAACATTTTTTTTTAACAGCAATGAAATATTAGCGACAGTTTAAAAGGTGTCACAATTTATATTGTGCCTAATATTGTATTTCATAGAGTTATGCAAATAATGTAAGCGTTGTCCTAAAAAAAATGGTCAAAACATGTGTCTCTTAAAATATACATACTACCGTGGGTGAAGGTGGAAACCAAGAGAATACAAAAAATGTATTTTTCTTTAGAAATTATTATTTTCGACTGGTTCATATTTATGTAAAATCAAGCTTAATTCATATTTTTAACTCATTTTGTGAATATCATAAGGAATATAAGAGAAAGGATTAGTATCAAATCGTAATAATTATTTCGAATCCTGGAAAATCAAGATCGCTGATCTACGTAACTTTGGGTCATACGAATATATCCGGAAAGGCCCGACGATATCCGATAATGCCCGAAACTCACCCCGAACTTGTCGAGACCAATCATCTCGTTGACCTGGGACAGCACGACCTCGATGAGCGCCATGACGAGAAGCTGCAGGGGACTTGTCTTCCCGAGAACGGCTCCGAATGAGATCAGAACAGTGGCGGCGGCGAAATCAGCCGAGAGCATCCTTGAAGCAAACGAAAAAAAAGTTGACATTTAAACCGCTCATGCCATGTATGCATTTATTTGTATTTTGTGTGAATGATCATAAGATTTTCATGCTTAAGTCCAAATAAAATGTATGTTCTGTTGTGTTCTTTTCTGTTCTATGCATATTCTGTACTATCTGCTATCCCTTTAGGGGGAGTCGTGCTTATGACGCCTATGGACAGGTGGATAGACGGATGTATATGGACAGACGCTTTAACACTCACTCAGCCCCTCACCGCGTGGGTTCGAAACCCGACAGGGTCATTCGGATTTTCATGTGAGGAAGCCTTCCAACTGGCTTGCGGTAGGTCGGTGGTTCTACCCGGATGGCTCCGTGCATTCGGGGTCTTCCTCCACCTGTAAATTAGCTGGACGTCGCTATATGACAGAAATACTGTCGAAGCGACGGTAAACTCAAATACTCAAGTCAAGTCATATGGACAGACGAGGCTACAAACAAGTGGTGGTTTGTAACCAAAACCCAAACTTACCAAAATATTGAAATACATATATTTTCGTGTCAAAAGTTCCCCATTGCAGTTATGAAGAGAAAAGTCTTTTTGTTTTTGCAAACACCAAAAGGGGTCAGGTGTTGGTAGGATATTATCAAAGAGAGAACAGAAGTATAATTATAAGTGATAAGAATGCATATGATTATATTAAAGCGCTATAGCACTGAGAGAACAGGGTTTTTAATGCGATGATATGTCAAATTAATGATTTTCATATATGTCTTATATTGCAAAAGAAATAAAAAAAGTAAAAAATAAAGTAAAAAAAAATATCCGCTAGGTCTCGAAACTACAACCTTTGTCAGGCTGGTTAGACCAGCAAATTGTTTCGAAATATCTCATGAGTTGCGAATTAATCTCCTGCATATTATCTTTTTTTTTCGGTACAGTTGATTAAACACGGTATCTCAAGCACTGATTTTCAACATATTATTTTATTCAATTTCGATATCCATATCGTAATCGTTGTAAAATAAACACGAAAATTGTCACCATTTAGTGTTAAGAGAGGAATTTTTTTTTTGATTTTTTTCTTTGTGTAGTAAAAAAAAGAGGGAAATCTATATTTTGTCTTCATGAGGCGTCAATGCGATATCATGACGACCGTAGACAGGTAGCATGATACACAGTGACCTTGCCAACTAATCCTGGAACTACCCGTATTAAGTGAGAGCCAAACAGGGAAATACTGGGTACACCATTACCATTTTTAACGACTAAAGTTAGGGCCCGGAACCAAACCCACAGGACGGACTCTCTAACTAATCGGAAATCAGAACCAGTCGGAATTAATGATGTTCGTGGAACACTAATTTTCATTGATTCTGTATAATCTGCGAATATTAAGCCTCACAAATTCATTTATCTAATATATCTCACGTTTTTTTTAAACATGAATACACGAATAAGTGTATCCCCGGAATTTCCTTTAGTACAGTGGTTCTCACTTACAGCGAACTCGGATAAAGCGAACACTTATAAGGAACACCTCCGCTAGGTCTCGATTTCCCCTTCTTTATCTTATATTAAAATCTTTGTTGATAGCGTACTCGCGTATAACGTAGCCTCGGTTAGTAGGAACATCTTTTCTGGTCCCAAACCAGTATTTTCAAATGTAATTTAAATGTTAAAATCGATTCCATTCTCGCCGAGAGAGGTTTGTTTCAACATCTCCCAGTCTATTTGACAAGCTTGATTGACACATAATACACGTCGTTACCACTCAAATTAAATAATAATAATAATAAGTTCTTTTGTGTGTCCGAAGAACAGAAGTCTCCATTGTTATTTTCAAAGGGCACAATTTACGAGTATTTTACATGTAGTGCATCTGAGCGTATAGACATGAACGCTGAGTGAAGTCATTCCATAAATAACAAGAAGTGTTAAAGAATGGGGCCGAAGGAAAATTGTTGTTGGCGTGTGGGGAAAAGATTCATTTCGCGCTGCTCTACTGGTATTTGCAATAATATATTTTGAACCAGCATGTAAAATACTGACTTTTGAGATAGTCCCTATAAATTACATTCTCACCAAATGGTTTTCGTCCTGGCTGGTTATTACAACAGAACTTAATCGAAGATCTACATTTCTAGTAGGTAACTGGCAATACAAAAACGTTTAAATAATAATGTAGCGTAATCTGTTTTTACAACCTGTGTTTCCATAATCAAATGTTGTTATTTTTGCTAGCAGGAAAATCGGCAAGTGCGTGTATACTTTATTTTGTGTAAACACAATAAAACATTCCGTAGATAACCTTAAACATTAAACTAAATTTTAAATATCGGAAAACATAAAGACATCTGTCATAATCATTATCATTGACAATTCAAGAAAAGACGAGAGATATATCTACATATAAACATTTTTTTCCTTTACAAAAAGACAGAAGAAACCCAACAACACTGTTCAGCAATTAACCGCATCAGGAACCGTGCCGGCTCTTGCCGGCCCGGAATAACTTTTCTATGCAACTTGTAATCCATTGCGAAGATTGCCATATTTTTTTCTGTCCGTATACGATCGCTACCTTAATATTGCGACAGTTAGGTTTCTCACAATAGATCATTGCATGAAGGGCTTTCAAAATATATATGAAACTATGATAAATGAATAATGAATCTACATACATAATTCAGAATTTGTCAGTATAAACGTAGGATTTGATAATAAAAAATGAGTATAAGAATAAATCACAATTCTATCTATCCACTCGTCAAGCATTTAAACATCTGTTTGCTATATTTAGGTCGTTTATAAGATAATAGTTCCCTATATTAGTTACGAGGAACATCGGATATAGAGAACAAAAAGTCATGGTTCCGACAAGTTCGCTATAAACGAAGTTTACTGTACATAGTCAACGAAAGTTAAGTAATAATGATTCTACAGTATGAAATTCCTCTGCAAATATTTCTTTTCTTTGGTTTCCTTGTGGTTAGAGAGTCCGCCCATAAGCAAGGTCATCACTCTGAAAGCAGTACAGTATAGCACCATTGATTGGTGCTCAATATATAATCATACGATACAATACTATCGGTGGGACAAAAAAAAAAGTTTTACTACCAAATGTCACGGATGAGGAATGAAATGATAAACTTACTCTCCAAGATGTACGGGAAACTTAGCGTGTCCATGCAAGACACTGTGGAGAACCCCGCGCACAATGAAGGCCCACTGGAGGACGAACGAGGCAATGAGAAGATTCACGGACACGGCAGCAAATCCATAGCGCTTCAAGAAGGTCATAAGGAACCCGAAACCGATGAAGATCATGACGTGCACATCTTGAAAGTCTGAAAATATATCGAACATGTGATGTTTTGGAATAAATCTACATAGTGCATTATAATCAAACTTTTATGAGGATTAATTTTCATTGATTGATAGCATTAAATGGTGTTGTTAGCATATGTTGACTCAAGGAATTTCAATGATTTAGTATGAGTATCGCATTTTCTAGAGCACGAAAATGCATATATGGTAATGTTTATCAATATAGCGGCTTGGCGAGTGGCCTTAACTTAGCGACTTGAAGTAAGAGGCATGACTCCTAGCGACTCAAACTAAGCAAACTGACGTCTACGGCCCAGCCCCTATCGGCATGCATCTGCACATAGCGGCGTTATAATTATAAATTAAATTAGAAATATCAATTTAATTTTAATGTGTGTGTGTGTGTGCGCGCGCGTGTCAGTGTGTGTGTAAGAGAGAGAGAGAGAAGAGAGAGAGAGAGAGATGTAACAGAATGAGAGAAAATAAAAGACAGGTTTTATTACAGACATAAAATCGAGAAACATTAACCTGTACATTTGCATCAATTCATGTTTGAAATGAATTTCATGATTTTCACATAAATATTTATTACTCCTATTGTCAAAAACCATTTTTCTATCATTCAATTTTCGTCACCAAACTGTTTTGCTGACAAGGTATTTTTTCTTATTCCCTTTGTAGTGGTACCGTGTGAATAAAATCTCAACACCTGTATCATATATCCAATTATACATTGATACATTTTCATGCCCCATCTCAGTTTACAAAGAAATGTAATGATTCGGTATTTTATTGCACTATGATTTATAATTGTATCAATGAACCCGTAGGTTTCCTACGATACTTTTCTGTTTACCACGTAAAGTAGGCAGACAGAAAGCAGTGTGACGGATTTTTTTCATGCATTCAGGGAAGGGATGAGGTGGGGGCGGCAAGTGAAGTTTATTTGGTACACATTTTTGGACTGAACTTAAAAGTAACATATCGTACAAGAATACCGAGCGACCTTGAAAGCAGGACACTTGCTAAAAGTGTGTGTGTGTGTGTGTGTGTGTGTGTTGGGGGGGGGGGGGGGGGGGGGGGACCATCCTCTCTCTTTCCCCTCACTTCCTTCCTCTGTTCCTTCTCTCTCTCTCTCTTCTTCTACTTTGTCTATTTTTCCCCATGTCTCTCTCACTCTCTCTACCGCCCCTTCCTTATCACCCCCCCCCTCTATCTCTCTCTCTCTCTCTTATCACCTCCGTTAATCTGCAATAAGCAGCACACTCCAAACCAACACTGAATACATTTTCCTCTTCGCACACGTCCTTTAATTGATTCTTAGATGTATGGCTGATAAACAAATGACCCAAAGCTTATTATTGTGATAATGCCAATATATATATATAACCTGTAACCAAAAATCAGATTACCGATTGTTAATATGTTTTTAGAACAAAGTTTATTGCATATTTTGACATCTGATTATAATGTACACAGTATTCCTTATTGTCAAAAGTATCGCGCCATGCACGAGACCTGGCGATCATTAATCAGATAGTGGACACCAAACATGTCACATTTCTGACAGGTACTTAGACAATGTACTCATAAGTATAAAAACACATCTTTCTTCAAGTAGACATGTTGACGCCTTGGCAAACAGGGCAGACCGAGATCAAGAACTTTCTAATCAGGATCTCATCTATTTGCTCATACAATAATGTAGTTCAAGAAAAATTAATTTAAGGTAAAGTCCTGTAATGGTTCCGCTATGTCTTGGACCACTTAACCTCTACCACGATAACCGAGCTACCCTAATGGAACATTAGAAAACCTTGGTTATCTCCGTGAAAGGCATAAATATGCACATGAGGATATTCATGAGGTGTAGGGTTAAACGTATGGAAACAATGAGCATGATTTCTTATAAAAGAAAGGACACATCTTTAAAGTTGGAAAAGAAAGTTGCACTCGGTAATTTTAATGTGAAATGTTCGGGTTGCAAATAAAAAATATATCAATATCTTTAAAAACCTTCATCATATCTATATAAGTAGATACCAAATAAACATAGTTCTGATAGAAAAAAAAAGCACAATTTCATACATGAAAACATGAGTGTTCGCTTTCTTTTGTAACTGATGCAAGTCCATCGTGTATAAACACTATTGTAAAATCATTAATTTTCGTTGACATTAAATTTCGTTGTGTATGTACCAAAAAGAATTTCATGAGTACGTTTATTCGTGGACCTATATTCTAGAAAACGTGAGGTCTATATAAGAGGCAATTTTTCATGGGATAATATTCGTGGATAAAACCCTCCAAGAAATCGACGAAAATTAGTGTCCCTCGAAATTAATGATTTCACAGTATACGTGTACCCAAAATATACATGTTACTGAGTGAAGGTTATCTCAACGCTTACAAATAAAGCACATCGTAACTAATAATTTGTCTTATTAATTATACTATTTTTGTTGTTAAAATTATTCAAATACTGTCCCCCAGGAATTCCTCTCTCATCCATCCCGACCGCCCCATACTGACTACATACAAAATACAAAAACTCCACAATCATGTTTAGTTTCAGGTTGTAAAATCCACACTTCAACCAATATCCTAGCCCCTTTTCAATGCTAAGCCATTTATCTTTCGCGTCATCTGGAATCTGGGGGGCGGTACATCTATTGAAATTAATTCATCGAGTGAGTTACTAAAAAGAATATGAACATTTGGTTATCTCTGATCGGAGCTTTGTAACCTGATACCTCGAATTCAAAACATCTCGATAAGCATCTTATCTGCACACATAAGGGTCAAACGCCTCGTTTTGAATTCTTAAATAAAAGGCTTGAATCCGGTTTTCCTCGGTTTGTCAATGATGCGATGGTAAGTCAGTAAAATGAGACTGGTAAACAAGTAAAGTTCAGTATCATTTTACCAGCAATAGCTTGTAAAAAGACACAATCAGGTCACTTGATGCTACAACTGAGCGTTTTATCACATCCCACTGTATACTTCAGCCCTCAATTATAAAGCAATTTTCCCACGAGTCCCAAATATATATCATTCTGTCAACATATCGTCTTTTCCCATAAGGCTTACAATCGTGCCATCATTTTTTCCCTTAAATTTAAGGAAAACTGTTTTTAACAGTTCCGCACAGAAAATAACTTGTTCTCTCCAGACTGCTAATTTAAAGTTAAACTTCGTACTTTCTCGTTGCATTAGCAGACGAATTATGATAAATTTCTAAACTGACATGCTTTCGACGATTGCTAGCAAACTTCTTGTATTCAAATAATAAATTTTGGATTTGTCCATGTGTGTAGCTAGCAACTGAATGTAGTGCATCTGGGATCGGTTAGTAGCATTGTGTCGTTCCTTAACTGTTTTACAATACGTAAGTTACTATGGAAATAATCTTTGCGACCAGTCTAAAACCAGATCAGCCTGCGAGCAACTTTCAGGTTGTTTCGCTACCATCCATCGTCAGAAAATAACCCTGAAGAATGTTCCGATACAAATTTGCTTTCAGTTTGGTCATGCTTTCCAAGGGGTTACAAGTTGAAAAAAATTGGCTTCGCCACTGATCACGATGAAACAAGCGAAAGTGAGTGGTAAAAAGGGGGTTATCATACCAGATGAACCACCATGGAACTACTGCAAGTAAACATTCTTTACAAGGAAGAATTACGCTGTCACGAAACCGAACACTTTGTAGACACTACTGTATTTTTAGGATCAACGGTTCACGGCTACTGTCAACCAATTGCCCAGGAAAGACGCACAGTGTCCTTAAAACAATATGCCATTTTTTCAAACCGACGCCGTTCTGACCTCTTTCTTTCATTTCTAAGCTTGATCGTAATCTACGGATTACAAAATGGCAATATACAATAGTTTACACAAGCAAAGATTTAACCTTGAAAAAAGTTTATATGCCAGCTTAAGTTACTAATACAAAACAATAGTCATTATTGAATCAGCATATGTGAATTCAATATGTCGATGAAACCGGAAATAAATAAAATTCAGTCAGTTTTCATTGCTAAGACTTGTTGAATTGTATAAATGTATCAGATAAGGAAATAAATGATTTTATTTAACTTTTAAGTAAAACTACCAATTTTCTAAATTATTTCCCTGCCATACTTCCTTAAGCGCACGTGTGTCCTGTATTTCATTTCATCCATTTTCGTTTTATTTTCCGGTACATTGATTCATTCTGCTTACTTATTTGAAAAAAAAAAATGATTCGTATGCTTATTTCAAAGGTGTTCGTTAACCAAAGTTAAATGAATTTATCCGACAATCTTACATAATTAGATTCAACCGTCTGTATTTAAAAACAAAACTCGGATATTGCATTTAAATGAAAAATAAATACATTTACATTTTATCTAGAAGCTGGCTGTTGCATACTCTGACGTCATCAGCGAATGTCTCCGAAACTCACTCAATTATACGGAGGATTCCAGGAGACAGGTGAAATAGTTGAGGAGATAAATTAACTCCATACAAGAAAATGGACGCTTGGCATTGCGGGAACTGTTGCCGTTCATTATGTCGTATTATGTTTGAAAAGTTCATGGTAGATTTCTAGCTCATGCATGGCAATAGTTCATATTGTGTTAGATATTCCCGTGCAATTATGTTGATTTATGGTCCATTATAAGTTAATATTGAATATTTACCCCAGTCTTCCGAAGGAAGGCGCAGGCGATTGTTATATAGAGAATGACTGTTGGATGCAAAACAGTTTTTGAAAACATGCAGTACATAAAAAAAAAAAAAAAAAAAAAAAAAAAAAAATGAGCTATTTTGATTTTGTGCTCAAAACTGTAAGGTTTGACATAAAGATAAGTGAGGCCCATTTTATATCAATGACAGTAAATGTAGGTTCATTTGATGATGTAAAATTATGGTTGTATAATCTTTATCATTAGGAAAGGTCAGAGAGACATAGTGTCGATACCATATGTTTAAAGTGTCTGTGACCTTTGACATTTTCAATGTGCTTATACTGCACGAATATTGATATCTGGGAACGTGATGATAATGTAAAAGATAGATGAAAGAAAGAATGTGTGAGTATGTACGTATGTATGTTAGCACACACGCACGCACACACAAGCGTACGAATGAATGTACGGGTACAAATATAGAATATAATAATGTATACTATTTATACATACTTTAAGACATACTCAGATGGTAAAAAGAAATGAACTAAGTGTGACGGCAAGAGTCAGTCGTGTTTGTATCACGTGACTGCAAAAAAATATGACCACAACTACCAAGCAGTCAAGCAAGGGCGGAACAATTAATCAGACACTTAAGGATGTAAATCTACAAAAGAATGTGAGAAATATAATTGAATTATGTAAATAAAAGACAAAAAATGCCATGTCTGAAGACAGACTCGGAAATGTAAAGAAAAAACTCCGATAATCCAAAAGTCCGCAAAACCGGGAGAATTTTCCACGGA
>CM037787.1:57559661-57577259 GCA_021229015.1 Solen grandis | reverse complement strand
GCAGGTAAATTTTAGGTATTGCGTCAAAATGAGAGAAGCTTTATAAAAGATTTTTTTGAAGGGAGAAAGTCATTAGCTGAAAGAAAGACAAGACACAGTTGTGTATAGCACAGTTGGGAAGTAGCGGTTCTCAGGTTCTATCACATTTGTTTTACATGCGATTTTCGAAGATCCGACTCTTCCATGGACCTTTAAAGGAGACAAATAAGAATAAAAAAAAAAAGTTCCAATGGACTATGTTGTTTATATGGAAGAGGATATCCGCCAGTTCACTCTTTATGCGATTTAGTATGTCATCGTTTGTTTTAAATTAATATTGCAATATTTAATTTCTTCTTACATGTTTGTTAAAAATACATTATTTAAATTATATGTTTTCAATTCTCATCAAATGGCATTGAAGAAAATACCTTTCGGCACACAGTTCGTTCGTTCTTGTGTTCAAAATGTTTACTTTTTATTGAATGTTTAATCGTTTGAATAGGCAATTAATGATGAGTTCGTTTTTTAAAACGTCAAGATTATTTACAAATTGTATACGTTCATGTCTATAAGATTTATAATACAAATAAGAAAGGGACATAATGCAAGGTCAACGCTACTTCCAACTAAAAATTAGGCGTTTTGTATTATTCCTTCCCATAGTCGTTCCTCGCTACTCGCCAATTATAAGATTTACACCTGATGAGATATTTGCCCGCTCAGTATCATGTGTGCTTCATGATTCTTACGATGAGAAGGGATCCAGTCTGAAGTCACGTGATATCAAAATCCGCCATTCATCTGCCATTTTATGGGTTTTTTGGTGTCGTGCTGGTTTTTAGTTAAGGACGTTTCAGCGGGTTACAGCTGATTTTGATTTTGGAAAAAAAAGATATGATAAATGTAAAGAAAAATGATAGAAGAAGCCCAAATTTTAAGATACATGTTGTTAAGAATATCATTAAAAGTATAATTGCCAGATTTTGATGGTCCAAAAAGTCCATTTTTTAGTGTTTTTTATGCAAATTTGGCTAAATTTACAATAAAAAAGCAGTTTTAGTTAAAAAAAACCCGGTGAGGTATGTCTTTTTTTACATTTTCACAAAGCATTTATATTCAAAGGACTGACTCTGAAAAAATAAAGGAAATCTGTCCGTTGATTTTTTTTATTTAGAAAAATATATATAAAAAAATCACAGTTTGGGGATAGTTTTTGTATACATTTTCGTCCGGGCACAAGTGAGATTTAGTGCCCGTTTTGTATTTTCAATGCATATTTGACAGTATTTTTATCTGTAACTTATGAAATACATTATAAGTTACAAATGGTGATAAAAATATTTTAAAAATATCATTTTAATATGCTGTTGCGGTATTTAGAATAGAAATCTTTCTTATTTTTTAACGCCATGTGTTTTCAACAAATTTTAGCATAGTGATGCTCTACCATAAGCTTAATCTCTAAACAAGCTTGGTGACCCCTATTTTTAATTCATATATCCTTTAGATAAAGTCTAAAATACTTATATGCAATTTTTTAGAACAATCTGTCTGTTAGAAAAAAACAACAACGCTGAAACGCCTTAAATCTAAATGGCATCTCAATGATATCGTCCTCATCATAGTTCAACATTGCCATCATATGAATTTGGGGAACCAGTAAAAATATTAGGGAACTATTTCGCAAATTTCATCAGAGACGGCTGCAAAATACTGCTCCGGTGTATATACCCTTTTAGCCTCTGCTAAATTATCCAATATGGAACGAATACAATCTTGAAGTATAAAGTACGAACTCATTGTTAATTTCATATTCAAACCATAGACTTATAAACATAGAATGGCAGCTTATTCTTTGTCCATACTGATTTTCTGAGGTCACACGAAGCCAACGAGACTTCAACGAGAACGAGAACCAGACAAGATTGGAAATAAAATACATATTTATAGGAAGTTCCAATGCAATATAATTTTGATATGGTTGATATCGAAAGAGGAGGCGGTCAAGTTAAATAGACAGAGGAAAAATAAGTAAACGATACTATAAAAATATATATATATATATATATATATATATATATATATATATATATATATATATATCCCCTGGTCAAGACGGAATTGTGGTGGAATGGTATCAACATTTCTGGTATTTAATAAAAAAAAATGACTTAATGGACGTATTTAATGAATGTATGCAAGAACAATCACTTTCTTATTCTCAATATAAAGGTATTCTCTCATTAATATATAAATGTGGCGAAAGCGAAAACTTAAAAAACTTAAAACTTAGCTAATAGAATTAAGCCTATTTTACCCACAATAATACATACAGATCAAAAATTAACCTGGTGCATGTATTAAAAGTTCAGTTATTTTTTTATATATTTAGGATAAGATTCTGATACTGTCAAACCGAGCAGTTGTCAGGCTGATCGGGGTTTTGTAACTGAACAACAACGTATCTATGTTATATAAATGTCAAACTGTTACATGGCAAAGGTTAAACATGTGCACAACATCTAACCCCGACTGACAACGTTTAGGGACATTATTATTATCAAAAATATTCGAAAAACAACTCGTACTTTAAACCCAACTGTTGGAGGCATACCGAAAGTTATACAGCGATACTAAGTAACGGGGCCGCCGTGGCCGAGCGGTTACAGTCGTGGACTACAAATCTCTCAGCCCCTCACCGCTGTGGGTTCGAATCCCGGTAGGGACTTCGGATTTTTCATGTGAGGAAGCCTTCCAGCTGGCTTGTGGTAGGTCGGTGGTTCTACCGGGTACCTCTGTGTACTCGGGGTCTTCCTCCACCTGTAATTAGCTGGACGTCGCTATATGATTGAAATACCATCGCAGCGACGGTAAACCCCAATACAACAACATACAGATCAAAAAGGTTATGTGGAAGGACGATATATTAGCGAGGCAAACAGGTTTATTCGGAACATTATTCAACATTCTGACCGAAAAAAAACAAGGAAGGTATTATTATCTTTTTAGATCAGACTTAAGCTTTTGATAGGCAAGAATGGGGGTGGATTGATAAATGTTTCGAAAAATTTGGATTTTTTTCGGAGTACTCATTATGAAAAAGCGTCCGGTGCTAAAATGAATAAACAAAAAACGACAGTTCTACTCATAGATAAATTGAAATCTCAAGAGACGAATAATCCTGATATTAGATGGACAAAGTCATTTGTGAAAACTCTAGGGATATGTCACGGTGATGGTATTGATAACAATGCAATTTGGTTGGAAAAAAAGTAAAAAAAAAATAAATCTTGTTTACAAATTCGGAACTCAAGAAATCTGACTTACAGGGGGAAAGTACTTATCATTAAAACGTATATTCTGTCAAGAATTTATTATGAAATAGAAACAGGTGGCATTTCTGAAAAAATTGTAAGGGACATGCAAAATATCATTTTCGATTTTCTTTGGGGAGATAATAACGCACTGATTTCAAGGAAAACATTATTAATGAAATTTGGGAAAGGAGGCTTAGATGTACCGGATTTAAGCAATTATGTAAACTATATGAAAATCAATTGGTAAACTTTACTTGATAAATGCTGATAAATTATTCTCAATAATCTTTTCGCATGCAAATGCACAGCAATAAATGGGTTAGATAAAGGAACCTTTCCTGAATTCTATCAGGATCTTATTCTAGCCTGGACAGACCTTCGTTTACAAAGTAATTATAATGTAGGTAATCATGAAATATTATTCAATGGAAGACCTTTATTTTTAATTCATTCACCAAGAGTAGACTTTTACAAATAAGAGGCATATGGGATAAGGAAACGCAAGAGTCTATAAGTACAGGAAAGCTCTTACAAAATCTCAAAGTTAAAAGGAACTGGATATCTAAATGGAGCAGTTTGAAACAAGCAATTCCTGAAAAATATATCGAAATTTGAAATCGGAGTCTTTTTCCTGTAGTCCACCAAAAAATATGTATCTTGACGGTTTCATTAAAAAAATGTCAGAAATAAACACGTGCATTATAGCGAACTGTCTTTAGGAATGATTACATTAATGTATGACACTACAGTTTTAGAATTATCAAAGTTTGAAATTAAATGGGAAGTACAAATCGATAAAGAACTAGATCAAAACTTTAGGGCGAAGATATGACTAAACATCAAACACTCTCCATTTTTGTCAAAGCCAAACAATTTCAATGGGAATTTTTGCATAACATCGTGTGTACTGAACACAAATTAAACGTGATGAATCTTTTTCACGGTCTATGTATTTTTTGCAGAAAAGAGAGCGAGAGAGAAAGCGAGAAAGAGAGACTGTATCATTTATTCTTTACTGTCTGTTTGTGATACCTATTTTATTATTTGTTGGAAAATGATTAAAGTTCGTATTCGAAGCATGTAAAAAGGAATCCACGAAATTACTTTTGAAAATATAATTTTGGATATCTTGTTTTTTTAAACTTATGCACTAATGTAATATGATTAAATTTGAAGCAAAATGGGCGATTTTGAAATGTAGGAATAATTTTAAATTTAATTTGGTTTTTTAAAAAGAAGAAATGTATTTATTTTGACTTTCTTAGATATAAATTAAACTTAGAGTCAGAATAAGCAATATATAGGGCAAGAGTGTATCAGAAAATGTTTTTAATACTGATAAATTAATTATATAGGATAAGTTTTCCATTCAAAGTTTTGTGTTTGTTTGTGTTGATAATTATTTTTAATAATAGTGTGAAATAACATAATGAATAATGATCATTTTTTCATGTTTCATCAAGTGATGTTATATTGATTCAGAAAAAAAACCTCAAAAATAAATATATATCAGTGTAAACTATAATAATATAGTCTGTATTTCATGAATGCATGCAGTATTTTGTAAGGGTACATGAGGATGGCCCCGACCCTTTGTCCCCTATTACGGGGAAATAAACGAGGTTTCAATGAACCACAAAAAAATATGGTTATTTTGTTTAGTCAATTACTTGTTCGATTACTTTATCAGTGAGGATGATCGACCACGCGGCGAGACGCAATTAAGGAAAACAATCAGTAAGCAATCAGTCTACATGTTACTAACACCAGTCGAAAGAACAAGAAGACCCTAACCAGCAAAAATCACGGGTTAAACCTGCATATATACGAGGCTGTTATGTACTCGACGTTTTATCGTGCCGCGCTTAGTCATATCGGACCAGTTATCCACTCTCTCTCTCTCTCTCTCTCTTTCAATTATAATTAAACTTAAAAGCATTCAATGTCATGTGATGAGAAATGAAAACACATAATTTAAATGTTTTTATTCGTTTTTAGTGATTGGAGATTCAACAACTTTAGCAAACTTAAGCGCAACCTTCATTGCAATGTGTTTTGTGTATCATTGTAAAGTAAGTGGGTGCAGAAGCAAATGAAGCATTTATGGTTTGACGATGTTTACTTCGTAAAGAGGATGACCTTAAACAAAGCTTACTGCGTGCTGAGATCAATGTCATGTCCTTGACGTCGCTGTGTCGATCATGTAATTTAAACGAGTGCTGAGACTATATGAATGTCATTAAGAAATAGATATTTTGCATAAAGATAACAATTATGTCGTTCTGTTTTATGACTTTTGAATTTTAGCTCCTTTAAAACCTATGCTGTCTTCAAAATTTCAGAACAAGCCTCGAGAACTTGGCGGCAGGGGACCACCATTATGCTGCCCTGTTTGCACCATTGAAATCTGCCTCTTCTTTATAGTACTACACTTATAGCCATTTATAACGCGACACTCTTTGAATTCTGTCTTCTCGAATATGAAATTAGCTTGAAACTGTACATAACACTGTTTGACTTCATTAACTGTATATAAGAAATAAATTCATTCATCCGTGACGATCCAACAGTTTTGCATCAGGTACCTGCACGATTTTCGCCTTTTTTCACGAAAAACATTGTATATCGATTTTTATTTAAATTAAGCTCTCCTAGATTTCCATTCACCCTGACATAAAACACATATTTGATTTAACTTTTAAAACTGTAATGATTAGGGTATATATCAAAGCGTGCGGTCGCGCAATGAGCATGCTACAAGCAAGAAATTCACTCAGACAGGTAAGTACTAATTACTCCGACATACAAACTCTTCTGGGATTTACTGGCTTTTCAGATTGTTGGAATTTTGCGTTTTGCCATTTAGAGAATTCGGATTTGACAGCTATGTTTTTGTTTATGCATGTTAATCAACTGGGATTAGGAGTTGCATCCCTTGTTAATGACGGCAATTTATTTCTCACCGAAATAAGTCTCCCGAAATTTTTGAAAATATGGTGGATACTGTGTTCTACAGGGTTCGAGTTGTGACTTTCTCAATGCCGTTTAAGTGTAAGAGTGCTTTACGGGTACTGGTGGTTTCAATGAACAGTGCAATTAACTTTTCCAAATATTACACAATCTGAATGGTATAATTATTTTGAAAGAGAAAAACAACCACCAGTATTGGAACCCACTTTAAACCTACAGCACGGTGACCAATCTGATTGTAATTTAAACTCGGTACTAACCGATGATGAAATTCGAAAAAGTATAATGGAATTATAAACAGGTAAAGCCGCGGTCTTGATGGGATTGATGCCGAGTTTTATAAACAGTCGTGTGATATCATACTTCCTGTATCAAATAGTCTGTTTAATCGCATTTTGTGTACTGGCCAGTTTCCTGTATATTGTTGTGATAGTATTACTGTGCCAATCTATAATTATGGATGTAAAAATGAGCCATCAAATTGATTGATATAATGTATAACATATTTGCATCTATTATAAACGACAGATTGTATAAATGGGCAGACGACAATAAAATAATAGATGAAGTACGGGCGGGTTTGAGGGTGGGCTTTTCAGTCATTGATAACATTTTAACATTCTTCAATCACTGGTTCAAACGTATATCACGAAGCCGTGCGGGCGTTTCTGTGTTTTATACGTAAATTTCAAGTAGGCTTTTGATTCGTTTATTCATTAATTAAATCAATGTACTCAAACCTTCGCTCACGTGTTCTTGTAGGAAAACATGTGATAAAGCCATTCATGTGTAAAATAGGTACTAGACAAAGGGACATAAGTAGCCTGATAATTTTAATTTATACATAAATGACCTGTGTAATCATCTGCAGGAAAAATGTCGCTCTGGTATATATGTTATACCTTATATTATCGATATAATATTATATTATTTGCTGACGATGTAGCCAACTGTGCAGATACGGCACAAAACTAGACTCCATTTCAGACTTTTGCAGAGAGACTAGAATGGAGGTTAATTTGAAAAAAACTGAAATTATGGAATTCACAAATGGGAGGTCGTTACGGCACTACGAAGAATGAACTTATAATGAAAATGTGATAAATGTTACCCCTTTCTATAAATATGTGGGTTTATTTTTTATCCCTAAATTATGCTGGACTGCTGCTAAACAAATGCTTACATCTCAGGCTTAAAAAAAGCCTTATTTGCAATGAAAAACTATGAAAAGGCCGTTTGGAATTTTTTGCATAATGAAATTTCAACTTTTCGATGCAATGGTGGTTTCTATCCTAACTTTTTGATCGGAAATATGGGGTTTTGAATACACCGCGATTATTGAACAGGTCCAAACTTACAAAAAATTAGAGTTGAAAACAACATGGCTTTATGTGAATGTGGTAGGTTTCCTTTATGTATTATTTACCATATAAAATGTATTAAATATTGGTGTATTTCTTTAAGAATATCCGACACAAGATATCCGAAATATTGTTATAAAATGTTGAACTTGCATGATGATTTTGGCAGAACAATCTGGACCAGTAGGGTAAAAGAATTTTTATTTAGATATGGATTTGGATTTGTATGGATATCACAAGATGTTGGAGATTAATTTATTTATTTTTCAATACATACAAAGATAAGAGGAGTGTATGAGGTGAGCATGGCACAAAGATATTGAGAATTCTTCTAGGTGTGATTCTTACAAAAGTTAAAAAAGTTTATTAGAACCTGAAAAGTACCTTTGGATTAACGTTTCTTTCAAATTAAAAAAGAAGTTTAGCACGTTTCAGATGTTCAGGCCATAAATTTAATATTGAATTTCGACGCCATGCTGAAATTAATAGAAATTACTGTCAAACTGCGGGGAAGAAAGTTTATTATATCCAGTTATTTATATTCAAAATTTCAATGTATATATTATATTACTTCCTATTTTAATAATAACAGTCATGTGTGAGCCAAACTTCCCGTGAGAGCCACTTCGTTCATATTCTTAGCTATTACCTTCATGTATAAGCTTTAATGTTCATATTCGAGATTTTCAATTCATGCATAATGTGTGCGATATTACCGCGATCTATGAGCTTATCACTTGTTTTCAAGCTAACAAATAATAGTGTAAACTATTACCTTTTATATCGGTTTTTGGTTTCGCATATATTGTGAACCTTTTCTCACCAAGAGAGTACATGTAAACCCCCTTAATTTCGCCATTACTATGTTGGATCTCTTCTACTCCATAACTGTCATATATGTCTGGGTACGTTTTTTCCAGCAGATCCACTGTAACGGAATACATTTTGATTATCCGAGGACAGAAGGCCTCAGAATATCGAACATACACATATATTTATTGCATGATATTTACATGGTAATATGAGATTGTATATCGAGTTTATTTAAAGTAATGTAGCCCGTGCAAGGACTAGGTATGAAACTTGAATGTATTGTGTTGTAAATGCTCCAAACTTCATTAATGAATTCTTGAATCCAACACTGATGCCTTTCTATAGTATCTGTACAAATTACAGTGCTCAGGTTGAAAACAAAATATGTTAAGGCATAAAATATTACACACCTATTTTGGATTTATATGCACCTTCCTGCAGCGAAATGCACAAGAAGATCTGAGCGTTTTTTATGGCTGAGGGCGGCCAGGAATAACCTTCTATTCTAATCGGGGGAAATCTTGGAGTGGAGTGAATCAACCAGAAGCCAGTCTTCGCCCAAGCTATCACTCCTTATAAATGGCAAAAAAAAACAACATATTTAACAATTATGCAAGTAATACTAGGATCGTCAAATATGTGTCTAAACAAACAAACAAAAAACGATTAAGTGAGGGCATCTTATTTGAAAATTATTTACTGGTTTATTTGATTATGTTTGGATTGATAATTATTGCAATGTCGTGTGAAGTTAAATATGAAGACAAGGACCAAATGAAGGGGCATAATTGGAATATTTGGAATTTTAAACAAAAAATAAGTGGTGATGCTACAAACAGGATAAGATGTGCGCTTCCCAGTGGAAGTTTCGATGCAATTCAAATTCATTGGCTGATAGATAATCAATTTCATCGACGCATTACGGAGAATTTAAAATGCCTATCATTTTACACATTTTTATTCTACATCTGACAGACGATAAAAACAAAAACGAAGTTTACTACAGGTATTGTCTAGTTTAAGAAGATTAAGCGAGACGAAATATGAGGGATAGTATAATCGTACACAGTGGCTACAGTATAAGATCGTACATTTTTTCACCCGTAATCATAACAAGAGTTGTCCTCCCTCGCCTATTTAAGTATTTGTCAATAAAAAGAAATATTGCAATAAAGGCAAAATAAGAATATCTGTATTAAAAAAAGGTGAACAAGGGAAATAAACATATATTCCAAGTTTCAAAGCAATATCCCAAGGGAACCCGTGAAAAGACGAGTAACTAATAAGAAAATATTAATCAAGATTTTAAGTCGAAAAGGTGGCATTATTTAGTCAAATTCTATGAAAGATTTGTGTACTCTTGCATAGAAGTGGAGGTGATGGTCATAAACATGAATTCCGGGTTTCAAAGAAATATTTCAAAGGGTTTAGTGAAAAATTGATGGTATAAAAATTAACAGAGACTCTAAGTCGAAAGGGTGTAAAATTCAAAATCTATGACAGAGTAATGAACTCTTGCCTACAGGTGAAGGTGATAATCATAACTTTTTTTCAAAGCAATTCTTTTATCAATTCAGGGAAAATAAACTTGTACGAAAAACTTCATTGAGTGTTTCTATGTCGAAAAGGGGGAGGGGGGCATAATTTGGTCAAAATCCATACATAAGTTCGATCAACGGGGTCATTTACAAGAAATGAATAATGTAAAGTACTCTTCCTTGTTTGGTTAGTACATAAAGGTAGTTCTAAGAATGATTCGCCTGGTTTCAGGATAATGTGACGGGCAGATATACAATGGTACAGTGAAACCTCATTTGCACAAAGTTTCCAAATAAATGAAGTACCTTCGATCGATCGAAAAACCATTTCAAGTAAATACTTAATAAGTATATTCATTTCTGTTTACTTGGTAACTCTGATATATATATATTGCGAATGCACCTTTCGAATGTCCATATTTTGGTTGGCTTTGATCCTTTTCTGGCGGCTGGTCACTGTACATTGCATATTTGAAGTTTCCTTCCTGTAAATATATTTATTCTTTTTTCTGACGAAATAAATTATACAATATTTACCACTAAAATAAAATGAGAATCATCGATTTCATAGCAATACTGGATGGTGTCATTTTTTTTTCAAACATCCTTTTGCAAAAAAAAACAACATTTGAACAAAATGTGCAACGTTTAAGGGTATAAAGGCTTCGTTTGATGGTTGAAAGGGTTTTTAATCCTTAATTATTACCAATATGCGGTTAAAAGTTACATAAATATTTTTGAAATACTACTGTGTAAAATCAGCAATTTTAGTTGATATTAAATTTCGTTGAATGTCTGTTTATTACAACAATTTCGTAGGAACATATATTCGTGGATTCGTGCCATAGAGGTAGTCTTCTACACGAAACATTTTCGATGAGGGGGGGGGGGGTAATATTCGTGGGTAAAATTCATCCACGAATTAAAAAAAATCAGTCCCTTATGGAAACATACGTTCATATTTATTCCGTATATCTGCTGCAATGTGTAAAACACAGCATGATCTTGTCCCTCCATGTCAATGTTGGGCTGATTCGTCCAATCTTTTGATTCATTTGCGTCCAGGTAGTAAAACTGTGCAGAATTTGGTAGTTTGTACACAATAAACCTGAATCATGATAAAATAAAACACTGCGCTAAAACATACACTTTTCTACTAAAGGCGTATTTTACAATGACGCCATTTTACTATATAGACAAAGAAGGGATGGGAAATTTATGGGATAAAAAATGGGGGTCTCCGTGTTACATATTGAGTTATCTGCCCCTGAAAGTGAGTTTTAAGCTTTTTTCAGTCATTTTCAAGAGCAGATAATGCAATATAATGGGCTTGCAACACCTCATTAACTTTCAAATCGATGTTTGACACTATATTCCCTATCAATGTGTAAAAGTTGTAGAAATTATATGTAACAGATTTTATACTTAAGTCGCAAACGCAAATATATAGAAATATTCTTTAATTTTTTGTAAAAAAACAAAAACAAAAAAAAAACAAAAAAAAAAACGCAGTATATCTATTCGCTAAAACATTGTGAGAAACCAAATGAGTGGAATTGTTTTAAATTTAAATTTGCATAATGACTGAGTCTGAAACAACAAACAATAATATAAAATAAAATAAAGTTTCGATAGGGTTGATTTTGAGTTATCTGCCATTGGAAATGACAGAAAAGAGCACACACAAAAACTCATATTCGGGGGCAGATAACTAAAAAAGTCTGTTTATTACAATTTCGTAGGTTATTTTTTATCCCATTAACTTGTTTCTAGTTAGAGTCTCTATAACCACTCCGTTTTAAAAAAGTTTTGATTTTATAGTAAAATGGAGCTATTGTGAAATACGCCCGTAAATAAAATAAGTTCTAAAATAATGTATAAACTCATTGTTTAATTTCTTTTGCACAATAATGATTTAAAAGAACACAGAAATATGTGGCAAATTGTAAAAATTAATATAATCTGTGAGATGTTTAAATTGTTCACTTCTCTGAACTTTTAGTTTGAGGAAATTGACCAAATCCAGTGCCCTTATATGTTGGTTTGTTTGGCTCTAATGTTGCTAGAATAAATGAATGGATTTGTGCTCTTTCATTTTATTCAGATATAAGCAGCATGCATCGTAGAATAATTAAAAAGTTATATGCCATATATTTGCAATGTTCTATCTTATAAATATTACTGGATGCACTATTTCCCCCGACAAGCATTGTTACGTAAAAAGCTCTAGCATAGGTCGATATGCAAAACACTGATTTTATACACTGTACAAGCATCAGATAGAAAAATATATATTTTTCAACTGTGTGTTGGATAAATATAGATGAGCTCTGACATTGGTGTTCACACCGAAGTTTTGTCATATTGATGGCAGTCTATCTAACACTGTGCTTAGAAAAACCATTACTTAGATCTAGAAACTGCAACAAGTGAGAAATATTGCTGAAATACTGACATTCGACCCTGTTGACTACTTGTGACCTCTGGAGCGAGAGATGATTTCAATTCCCGACCACAACATACCATTTTCGATAAAAAAAATGAAAACATTCTCCCTTTATCTAAATAAAAACAACCATCAAGTGACTGAAAAATCAAATTGTTATTTCAATCCATCATACATTTTGTTAAAGATTCCATAAGAAAGCTGAATGATATCTAGCAAGACAACAGGTGTTTACAGTCAAGTCAAAAGCACAAAAATTAAAAGTTTCAAACACATAGATATAAACAAAGAATAACAAAAAAAAAATGTTTTATTTTAAACTTTTTAATTCTAAAGCTTAGTGTTTTTTTTGTGTGTGTGTGTGTGTGTGTGTGTGTGTGTGTGTGTTTTGTTGTTTTTTTTTGAAGTTAATGAATATCTACGAATACTAACATTTCATTTACATATAGCAAAGGAATTAAGTTAGTTGTTTTAAAATGTGAATTTATATTTCGTCACTAGGGAGCTGCTGCTGATGTTCCACCTACTGGAGAGACAGAGGAAAAATCTTAAGTTACTCAAATCTAGTTTATTTGTTTGTCTATTGGGTTTTAACATCTCACTGACAGTATTTTAGTCATATTGAGACGATGTATATTTCAGACAGATCTAGTTCTGCCACACGATAGTATCACACCGTAGACATGTGGCATGATACCACTTACAGTCACATTATCCTGACACTGGCCCAACCAGTCCTTGAACTACCCTTATAATTATGCTGAGCGCCAAGCAAGGGAGCTATACCAGTACTATTTTTAAGACTTTGATATGTCGCGGCCGGGGATCGAACCCACGACCTCCCGATTCCGGGACGGACGCTCTAACCATTCGTCGACCACCGGGGCCGGCTTTCACATCTAGCTGATACAATTTGTGGCAATTACAATGATAAGCTCATATGGTTTAGCTTTTTATAAATTGTAAGCAAAGGGTACATTCTCTGTACAGTATGATACATGTAAGTTTAATGTACACAATTAAATATACATATCATACACAGTAGAATATATTTTTGAATAACTATACATTTTACTAAATCACACTTAAAATATCCAAATAAGTGTTTGTTAAATGATTTAAATGTGTAAATTGCTTATCAATAATTCCCATTTGTTAATAGGCAACTGTTGATGGTGATCTACCTGCAGAGGAAACAGAGGTAAACTATTTAATCATAGTCCTGTTTCATGAATCTGCTATTTTTTATAATTATACTGTCATAAATTGTCATACATGTATGCTTAGGAAGATAAAAGAATACATTGTAAGCTAATGTGGTGTATTTTGGTGAATACAGAAATTCCAACATGATCTCAAATTGTTACACAATAATTAAGAATCTGGTGATCAAATCGTATATGATGTATTAGAAATGTAATTTAACATCATATGTTCATATATGCATAATAAATAAATGCTCATGAGTTTGGGTAGTATAGTGATAATTACAGTTGCATATTTGTCTTACACTTCATAATTTGTAAACATACATTGTAATTTATGCCCTTTTATCACATTACTATGTTCAATGATGATAATTGTTGGTTTCAGTGGAATATTTTTTTCATCGAGTAAGGAGGAAAATCAATAATAGCTTACGCACGCGAGGTCTAAGATCATGGTACACTAACAAAAGAAGACTGAAATAATACACCTATATTGTTGTTATTGATGTACTGGCGTTTAAATTCGCTGTTGTTATTGTTGTTGTGAAGGCTTCCTCAACCAACAGCAGTGATTGGCTGTCTTATAATGGCCATATAGAGCACAAGCAGCCTTCATCCAGTTTAATTTTTATTCAGCATGACAGGCCATGGCCTACTCAGACTGCCATGTAGCGTACCTAGCCCATAGCCGGACCCAGAGGCTCCAACAAGATTCTCTCCTACGTATCTCCCCTAGGTAATTTCCTGCTGACCTTTAGCTGGACAGCTATATATACCGGCTAGTAGTCATTTACAACACAATCAAATAGAAACCATATACAATGCAAAATAAACAAACAGAAGATAGGAACTAACAACAGAAGATTTAGTATTAGCAACAAGCAATAGTGGGTAACAGACGTTACACAACCGGAATAACAGGCATGTTATAATCAACTTGTTGTATATACCAAGTTAGTAACAGTGACAAAATCGGACTTAGTGCAACACCTACTAGGGTCCGATAATATTACATGGCTAAATGATAATAAGTCAGTGACAATAAGCACTCGACCACAGTGACCACGGTTAATTTAGAGGACATGCGACTACTTTTTATTGTGGCTGATGTCAAATAGAAAAACAGGTCCTTCAATAAATAATATAAACTTCATGAAATTAAAGACACCCGAATCCCGTGTGATTAATTATAGTATTACCTTATTTACACTATTTCCTTTACGTATCTCCCATCTCTTTTTTTTTTTTTTTTTCTTTTTTTTATGGCAAGGCTATACATATAATGATGTATACAACTTTACCACAATTATTTAAGCAGACGTCCTAAAAAATCTACACTATTCCAGGTATGTTAATACAACACTCGTCCACTTGTTTATTTTACTCAATAATAACTTCACCAAACAAATTTGGTAATGGTTAGTAATAAGATAATAACTGAACATTGTGATTGATGACATTGAAGGCTGTAAAATTTGATCTAAATTCAACACAGAAGCAAACTTTAAATATTCAAAAGTATTGTTCGTATTGTATGTATTTGCACATTGACCTATGAAGGTTTCTTTCAGCATTAATGTTTATGTTTGGAATAGTAAAAGCTGAGATGACTTAATATACTTGATAGATCCTAAGTAAACAAAGGTTTAAAATAACAAGATAAACATAAATTGGTTTTTAAAAGAGTTATAACGTGATATTAGGCGAAGACAATATTGGGATTTTGATCGACAATGACACAATGAGTAGGATTTCTCATCAGAGTAAACCACGTGCAACTGGACATTTATTAATTAGACCTGTTTCGCTTTATACAAAACGATACAGAAAGTTGAAATTCAGCGTGTGAATTGTATTCCAGATGAAAGACTGTTATCAGTTGATAAAACGATCACACCAAAGGGGGTTGTAAAAAAAGAATTGGATTCTAGATGAAAACAGAGAATAGGAAACAAAAAAAAAATATCTTCCTTAACTTTGAATGTACTGAAGACAAATATTATGAATGCCATTGGGATATTTTCAGGTATAAAAATAACATATGGTGTGGTTCAATGGAGCATTGGTCGAACTTATGTGTTACACAAGTTTTGTAGTGTTTCTATGTTCTATCACGTTACTTCCTCTTCTGAATGTTCAAATTGTGGTCCCAATGAGAGGATGTTCTCAGGCTATAACACGACCGAGTCCTTTTGTAAATGGTTATTTATTACTGAAAATAAGGGTGTCACGGTTCCATGCCATATTTTCAAGGGTTGTGACGGTTAGCCTAACATGAAATACTTGTATGATAATGCTATCCTACCAGAGGGGGTCACAACAGAATCAAAATAGCATATAATGGTAGTTCCAGGAATGGTTTGCCTGTTGTAAAGATAATGTGAGTGAGTGTGTTGTCATGCAACATGTAGACGGTTCCTGTGCGGGACCAGTATCTTTTAATGGCCGGGATGGTCATTAAAAGATACTGGTTCAACTCAGGAACCGTCGTGAGGGATTAGAACTTGTTTCTCAATTGACGTAAAATCAATAAGTTTAAACATGTCTACGGCGTTTAACTGTATTGAGGTAGCACTATATCTACCTTAAGTACACACAGCCTTCAGATGATCTTCAACAAACGGTTTGCTCTCAAAACGGGGAACCTTGTTTGGAATACGTATGTATTTGCCTCTGCCACCGATATACATGTGTCTTCGGCAAGGACTTGTCTTATAAATGTTTGAAATGTGTTTATATGTAAATATAAATGCTGCTTACTGCATTCTAATTTAGCGCATGGTGTCAAATAACCTATTGCTTGTAAATCTGCATAAACACTCTAAAGACCTCGGGCAGATACCACTTAACTTCCCTATCGAAATGTATTCGTCCACACGTACTTTCGGTTGTTTATTTCCGTATGTTCAGAACAATAGCTCAGTTGTTCATTTGTAAATTTAATGTCCTGCTCTTATTCCGGCTCGCCCTCGGTCGGCCGGATATACGATATGAATTTTCTATAAGGAAACTGCGAAGAAAGCAAAAAATCCGTATCAATACAAAGGGTATGATTCTTGCTTTCTATGTAGTAACACGTTTACCAAGCCGGAAATCACACATTGATTCCATGAATGCTATCAACTTATATGATTGGATAATCCAAGATAAAAACAATAAAGATCGCTGTTTGAAGGCGTCCTAGCAGGAAAAGCTCTTCAGCGAAAAAGGTGTAATTCGTCCCTTTTTATCAATCGTAACATCAAGACAAATTTGGCTCTGTTTAAATTCACGCGCAGCATGTTGTATGAAATAATTGAAATAATTCTCTCTCTCTCTCTCTCTCTCTCTCTCTCTAAATGATACACATATCCTGATAAAATGTGCATATGTGTAGTGATCGGTACACTCCACAGCTCAACAGTTCCACTTCTGAATATTGAGCGTCGGCTTGCTGATCCCAGGCCCACGTTCGATCCCGGGCGAAGCTAGAAACACACCTCCCCCCGTTGAAACCAATGATAACATTTAATATATTATATGAAAAATATGTCAGAAAAAAATCTTGGAATGTCGTATGTGGCCTTATTTATGATAATTCGTTAGTATTATTCATAACGCAGTGGATCTCCAAAACGTTTTTTTTCCCACAGGCGTTAAAAAGTAAGGGCGTTTACTTCCACTCCCGCTCTTTTCAATCTTCTCATCACAGTTTTTTTTTTGTGCGTTTATTATTATTTGTTATCCTTTTATTAAGCATATATAGCCTATCGTAGTTCTATGCATTCGGGTTTTCTCCCGCTGATATTACCTGGACGTCATTATTTGACTGAATTTTTGTCGTTGCGAAAGTAAATTCCAAACAATACATTTATCTATTTTTGAGACAATTTTGATGTTATCATATCATAGCATTAAATGTTTTACAGAACCCTGTGAATTAAAAATAGCAACAACAAAAAGTGTTGTGAGACACAAAGCCCC
>CM037787.1:57509561-57559561 GCA_021229015.1 Solen grandis | reverse complement strand
GCAAGGGAGATCACTGTGTGGAGTTTGCAAGGGAGATCATTGTGTGGAGTTTGACAGATACGTACTAAGACCACAGTTACCTGCCCTTGGTTACCCTGCATCCGAATGTGCCTACACAAAAAATAGTGACCCTATTTAATGCTGAATTATGGTGAAATTTTGACTGAAAGACATGCAATAAAGGACAAAACCCTGTAGAACACAGTTAAAATAGTCATAAAATGCCCCAATTTGGAGGCATTATTGCACAACAACCTTAAAAGTTGAGCATTGCTGAGAGGGAAATTTTTGAGAAAATTGGTGTGAAATGGCCGACCAGTGCACTAAATTCATATGTATGTTATTTGGCCTTAAATAGGTCAAAAAGTAGTCGGGTTTAAAATGTACAGAATTCCTCTTGAATAGATCTATCTAATGAGGGTAAGTTTGGATGTCAATTTCCCTTGAAGAAATTGTCATTTGTATATATAAAACATATAGTAAAATTAATTGTGGTCTTAGTCCATACAAGCGCAGTGGATTGGCTGCCGTTTATTATGCGGGTACCAAAGTGGTGCATAAGTCGTTTTTTTTCTAGGAATATTAAATTTAAACTCATGCGGTAACAAACTCGTTTTTACAAAGGTACCACTGACAGAAATAATTACGCTATATGTTTTTATTGTCTTATAAAAAACACTTCCGTTTTCAAAATTATCAGTACCAGGAAGTAAATTACCCGGTATTTGTAACAAAGTTGCTAACAATTTTCAGAAAAGAGCCTTATTGCGACGAAGCAAACCCGCAACGGCTCGGAATCTACTGCTTCTATTTGATAACCACTGAGAAGCTATATTTTCAATGGCCTATCTGTATTTTGACATGTTCCGTACGTCCTCCATTTTTTTCATTCTTTTTCTTTCTTTCAGATTTGTCATCTTTATATTAAGTATCTCCCTTTTACTTCTGGTCAGTGTACTTAGCTGTAAATTCTTTATTTAAGATATATTGCATGTTTATGTTGTGATTATGAATACTAGAAAAAATCGAATTTCTTATACCTATTATTTTCTATCAATAGGTCGAACGAGCCCACTTTGTAGGGCGAATGAATTATTGTACCCGCAAGATGTCGCTACGCTTTAGTTTAAACATATTTAATTTATATGATTGCATAGATTCAAAATATCTACAAAAACACTGGGTTCAGGTTGAAAGCCTTTGCTAGATTTATATATCATATACTCATATGAGTCATTTCTACTCCTTGGTAGTGTAACAATATCAGATTGCATCATTGGCTTGGACTAAATTGATTTCATAATGCGGTACACTTACACATGCATAATTATTTCATATTCTTTAACTACTGCGGTGGCTGTTATTCGATCAGATACCTAGATTGTTCTATATCTTTTTATATCTTCGCCATGAAATGTAGCGAAGGGCATATAAGTGTAAACCTGTGTGTGGTGTGTGTGTGTGTGTGTAACTTTGTTGTGTATGGTCGTGTTTTGAAAAAAACTTGGCACAAGTGATCCTTAGACAAGACAATGTATCGTGAACTAGAATTATGTCGCTAGTTTGAGAATCAAGTCATAGCACTCGGTTGACCTTAAATTGTGCAAGAAATCGTGTCATAATTCTAGTTGGCGATACATTAACTTGCCCTAAGGATTACTTGTACCAAGTTATTTCAAAACACGACGATACAGACACACACAGACAGATGTAGCATTACATGCCCGTCGCAATTCCATGGAAGTGTCATAAAACATCTCATGATCACAATGTCTTGTCCTAGGATCCCTTGTGCCACAATTATTTTTAGACACGATCATACACAACAGCCAGCTGATTTTATGCCCCTGCCATGGAATGGCATATGTGATGTTACATCTGCCTGTCTGTTTGTCTGTCTGTGTCTGTGTCTTAGTCCAGGCAAGCAATCACGTCATAGCTGTAATTTAGTTGTGTAAGGTTGTGATCTGAAATAACTTGGCACAAGGGATCCTTAGGACAAAACAATGTGTTCGCATAAAGAACCAGATTGCTGACTTGAAAGTCAATGTCACATCACTTGGTTTAGGTCAGGGTAACAGCACTCATTTGATCCTAAAATTATCTTATTTTATATTTCCAGTTTCTCGTCATTTTTTAATGACAAAAATATCATTCTAACAAATTCTAATAATCATCCCGAAGCGCATGTCCTACCACTGGAACACTGCTTCCCCCATTTATATTGAATAATTTAGTCAACACCGAGTACAAAACTACAACACAGTGGCATAAAAATCGTAATCTATTTCTGTGCCAACTTCAATGAATTGAAACAAAATTGTAGAATATCAAATAAATTATGACGGAAAGAATTTACCCGATGGATTGGCCAAGCTTAAACAAACTGATATTCACAGGTATTTTAGTAAAAAAAAAAAAAAAAAAAAAGGAGAGGGAGCAGAAGTGGACACTATTTTAGATAAAAGAAATAAAGAGAAAATATAAAAAAGTGAACATTTCTATATATATCAGAAAATGTTATTTAACATAGTTTACTGTATACTTTCACACATTTATTAATACATGTCTCGTAATTAAAAGTAGTGCAAATATTCTGTAGATATTCAGATTTAAATGTTAAGTTCCACTGCATGATTTCCCAAAAGGAAAAAAAAAAAATGGAGCTATGTGTATCGGTTTGATTTAAAACGTGAACCTAAATTGCTGAATAACTAGATTGTTCGATCCCCGGCCACGACATTCGAGATACTGTTGCACAGTCAAATCTGGTTTATGTAGCCAGTCATGGGGTGTGGCCATTTTGCCCTTTTAAGGCAGGTAACCGTCTAAATCAGGGGTCATGCAGTTACTGAGCCTCATAACTGATTTACTTAGGGTATATCGCATTTTATCTTCAGAAATGGATTAAAATATAAATTTTATATACCTATGATTTCAGTTGTAACTGTTTTCAATATTTTTACTGTTACTAACATCGGACAGAATGACAGGTGATTTATTAATTCAATAAGATAAGTCAGTTTTACCATGGGGATAAGACAAACGGATAATTCAATATTAATGTTTTGTAACTCATTGATAAATGTTTAAAAATGATACAAACTTCTCATTCATTACTCTTTTTTATCAAAAAAAAAAATACTTTGCAGAAACGGTTTAATTCACATTATTATGAAAACGTGGCGGTTAGTGTATTTACCGGGAACAAGCGATCGCGGTAAATAATGATTTTGTACAATGTTACGGTTGGCCCTGGTATAAAAGGTCTCGTAATAGGCCCTTCTCAAAATGTATGCATACCGGGGATTCTTTTCTCAGAACGAAGTTTAGATGGGTCAAGTGTACGCATCAGGACAGCTGATAACTACTCAGATAGTTATGGTGTCCACTGGTGGAAGCACATCCACACGTAAACTGTTGAAATCAATTTCTCATTAACATTGCACTGTTTCAGTTTATAATTCTAATGAAAGATATGTTGCAGATATATCCTATAAACTGAGTTTAAATCACTATGTTCAAGAACAAGGGTATTCATTGACTGTATAGAAATAAAAACACAACAATTACCATCTTCTCTGGTCTTATGCTCTTAATTTTATATTTTAATAACAAAAGTGTATGTACATAAAATCATCATTAGGCAATGCTTCACATGCTTGGAGTTACATATAATATATAAGTTTATCTTTGTATACTGGGTGTATGTCAGATGCATTACAAAATTCTCCAGTTTACACACTGAAAAAAGACCAGAATTATAGTCAAATAAACAATGCATGGAAAACTATGCCCAACTTGCATTTTAATAAATTACAAAAACTGTATTGAAGGAAAGTGTTTTTAATAAAAATAATTTTAGCAACAGTGTTAACACTTGATGCAGTAGTATTTAGTGTTTCTTTATTTTAAAGTCTTCAAAGATAGTCCCTGGACACTTGAGAATTCAAGAAGTCCAAATTGCCGATTTCTTGTTGGGTTATTTATACCTTATGGTTCTGGAACCAGAACTGCCAACAATTCCACAAGGATACATATGCAAAGATTTTCCATCATTGGCATCAGTTGTTACATGTCTTTTATTCTTTAGTTGCAGGTAGAGACAATCATAATCTTTTCCGCATTTACTATTTTACCCACGTTAGATGCTGTAAGTCTGTGTTTCCTGACTTTGTGCCGGAGCTAACCTTTTTTTTTCTTTTTTTTTCATTTGATTTTATTTTTATTTCTCCAAATGTCTTTATCTCAGGTATATTAAGACTGTTAATATGATCTGTCTGAGCTGAGATAAACTGACTTATATTTGTGAATCATGTACAGTCAAACCTGTCTTAAATGGTCACTCAAGGGAATAAGAGAAAATGAACAGAGGTGACTGCTTAATGCAGTTGGTCGCTTTGTACAGGTGGCTGCTAATACAGGTTCAACTGTAATTTCGTATAGGCAGGCCAGGAAAACACACACCTTCTGCTTAAAATACTGTTTTTATGCAATCGAGTCATTTAAAGCTGGTCCAGACTTGGTGGGAGCTAGCTAGTAGTGTCATTTGTGACTATATTTTATGATACTGGATCTGGTCTCTCACTGGCCTGGTTACTAGTGTATAATGCGGAGTGAATTGATATGGATTCTATGGCTGGGCTACGGCTCGAATAACCACAAACTTCAAGATCCTGAGGTTCCTTACCTTTTAAATCTGCAATGTCTAGTGTATATTTTTAATCCAGCAATCTGTTAGAGTAAGCCTGTAATGTGCTTGCAACATACACATTTGCCTAATTTGGCAGTCACATTTTGCAACTAGTATTATATAAAATGAAATAGTGCATTTATTTTACATTTATACAGATTACTTAAAACTTATAAGTTGCCTGAGGAAATAAACTTTCATACAACTGAATTAAATATTTATGTTTTCCACTGAAAAAATATCTTATAAAAGTTTATTTCACCCATAATTTATTGTTAATGTATAATATAGTGAAAATGAATGTTGGTTTTGGGTTTTTTATTCAAGTCTCGAGAAAAGGTTTAATTCCATTCTTGATTAAAATGGCTTAACACATAAGTATGTGAAATTTCATTCTTTCTTTGAGATTTGTGGCATTTGCTGCATACATCAGTATTATCATGAACTGAAACAGACATTTGGGATACTCTTAGCTAGGTGTCTAAAAGAAGTTGGTAATTTATATGTTATTGTCTAAAAGGTTATCTTATCTACAATGGAATGTAACCTTAATGGCTTAATTGTAGGTGTTGAGAATTGGTTTAACCATGTGTATACATCTGGTCAGCAGGTTGTGTATTTGTGAAATATGCATGGCTGAGCTTATTAGGGATTCTGTGTTTTAAATTATTGATACACGGAAACTGTCTTAATGTAGATGGTCTTCACTGGAAAACTTGGATTTTTTGTTCAAGGACTTCTTCTCTGATGAAAATGTAAGTTATTTAATAATTTTCTAGGCCTCACTAAAGCTTAAGCCTGTGTAAATATGTACACCACTGACATCTCTATCAGTGTAAGCTGCTGAGTTTGTTTACAAATGAGTCTGAACTGACCCATCTACGCCGCGTTTAGGTTACCTTACTGAATATGCATGAGATAATATTAAGAAGGGTCTATATTAACTAGAGCGTGAGACATTAAAACTATTTCTCACGCACTTGAAGCCCACCACGCGCTTAAGGATTTCAATTTGCTATACGCACGTCGTTTGTATGTGCTGCAGAAGAATACAGGCAGATACAATACGTGTCTTTAGATGTGATACGAGAACATGCATTTAAGATACACTCTATTTGTACAGGCCGGGATCCAGCGGGGGGGGGGGGGGCTCCTATTGTCCTATGTTGCCCCCTGCTGTTAATGTGTAGGTAATCCGAATCGGGCAGTCGTCCATGACTGTGTGATAAGCATGTGTTTAGGGTACTGCGGACACGTTCACTGATTGAGAGAAATTTACATGTCGTCTGCCGAGCGATCTAACAATTGGGAAAAATAGGTAATTACCAAATGTTTGTATCAGTTACAACTATAAACTATTCTAGGCAAATGCAGTTTAAGAAATAGCATAAAAATAGTTAAGCTAAAAACAACAACTAAGCTGGACATTCAGATGTAATTAGCATCGAAAGAATTTCACTAGAGCCCAAACGAATTAATAATAATAATAATAATAAACAAACTACTTTGACGAAATCTACTCAACGATTTTTTTAATTCACTTCTCTACATGTATAAAGTTTTAAATCTTGCATTAAAAGCGGGCTAATTAGCTGCCGGCAGGTTGATGAACTTTCAGGTTTGAAAAATTGCCGATTTCGTTTTTGAAAAAGGTAATGATTTTTTTTTTTTTTTTTTTTTTTGCTGTAGCAAACTGCACAGTAGATACATACCTATCGCTAGCCATGCAAATAAAACTTAATCAGAAATGGGTTGTGTTTCTAAATGTCATCAGCTTTACTATTTTTACAGAACCTTTTAAGTATATTATTTTTATGAAACTAACTCCTAAATATTTTCCTGAAAGGAATAAATACAAACAGTAGGCCGATACATCATCATGTTCTTTTTTTTAATATTTACGAATGTAATAATCTACATATATGTGTATTCATGGTCTCTTTATATAGAGACCCTGGTGTATTTTAAATTTATAAAAAAAAAACATGAATATGAAATGAAAGAATTTGAAAATTTCAATCTGCCATATTTTGGGAAAATCCATACTTTGGGACAATGTATATGTAGATTATACATGATCACTAATTCAAATCAAATCCAGGTAATCAGTCATTGAGCAATGTTACTGATAAGTCAATGAATACGAAATACTAATGCACAGAAAACACAATTTATGTGCGAATTAAAACGGATATTAAAGATTTTATATTAAATATCAACATCTTTCATTACTGAATATTGTTTGTTTTGTCACTGATTTAAAATTCAGAAAAAAATGTACCAAAAATCGACACGCAGAAGGAGCCCAAACCTTCTGCAACCGCCCGACCCTAAAGCGTGCGCCTGATTTTTTTTTATCTGGGAAGTCTGTGTATGAAGGCTGCTTCCAGATCGACAATCAGACAGTCAAGAAAAAAAACAAACAAAAAAACAACACTTATTATTTTTTTTATGGCAGTCTCTCTCCCCCCCCCCCCCCCCCCCCCCCCCCCCCCCCCCCCCCCCCCCCCCCCCTACTACCGTCATTTTTTGAATACAAATGTAGTTAAATACTATTTCACAGTATTTCTTCAAAAACATGGCTTTGCGAAGGTAAAATATAAAATTATATCGCTCAAGGCTCAGTCCCACTTGACATTTTTTTGCCTAGGGAATGTACTCCCGATGGAAATTGAAGAGCCTCGGGAGGCGTCGGGAACATGTTCCCCTGTGTCCCGCGGAAGCTTCAAAAGCGTCGCGAGCTATGTGGAGTCATCGGGAGGCCTCGGGAGAATTTCATTCCTTGCATTGAAATTTTCCCCTATATGTTCTCGAAGTTTTATCGGGGAAAACAGGCCGGGGAAACATACGCATGGCTTCCCGGAAGCTCCTGGGAAACATTCACGGAGATTTCGCGAAATATTTTTTCCTCCAAGGAACCCCCTAGGCTTCGGTGATGTCTCGAAGGTTCGGCAACTTTTCTGTGACACATTCCAGATCTTGTGATAGAATCTCAGAATATTCGCAAAAAAATCGGCAGGCGCACTCTAAAATGTGTTGCTTTTTTGGTCAACTTTAGACTGAAACGGTCAAAAAGGCCATGGGGCATTGCTGGGGGCATCCTCATAAACCCCCGAAAGTCTACCCTTGATTTTGTCCATCACTAAATTCTCATTTCGTTTCATCGGACCAATCGCGAAGCTTCTCATGGGACTGCTCCGTCTTTTTAGCTCAAACATCTGATGCCATCGGGAGAAAATTTGTGTATTTCCACATCACCAATAATTTTTCTCCAGTGGGACCTAGGTATAAGATCCATGGTCTTCAAGTTTAAAAAAAAAGAAAGAAAGAAAAAAAAAAAACAGAAAAAAAAACTTCACTTTTATCCCCAGATACCCTCTCAGAATCTGCATCCTTCTCCGTCATCACATAACTAACACACTTTTTTTTATTTCCGGGGGAAGCATTAGGGACCACCCCGTGAACCCCCACATATAACATTTCACACACATCACATATATTCAGACTTTGCCCCCCCCCCCCCCCAGTGGATCCGGGCCTGTTGTATGAAATATTAGTTTTCGATTATACATCAAAATGCTTCATTCAAACATTATGCTCTGAGGAGAAATCCTAATGTACTCTTTATTTTTTGTTAAATGGTTGTTTGAAACTATTAATATGACGTTACGCACACGAGGTACACACTACTCTGTTCCAATCTCACGCACTCAAAGAATGCTTTGTTATATGCGTACTCCTTTTAAATAGTTTGTGAATTTTTGTTCAGACAATTACACAGTTCTTATGTTATCTTATCTGTTCTGCTTGTCTGTGAGAAAAACGAATAGCATTATCTCGTGTGGATATATTGTATTCTGTTTAAGTACAGTAGCGGAATTTTCTACTGATTGAACGTACATTTTGTTTGAATGGGTTAAGAGTCGACCGACATTATTTCAGTGGTTTGAGGACTTTTTTATTAGATTTATATAACCCTGCCTTACTGCGATATCACGCTATAGACAAGTATGAAACGCCGAATCTACATAAACTCAAATATTTGAAGATCTCTTCAAATATTTAGAGATACATGTATCTTCAAGTGAATTATTGATATCAACAAATCAACCTCAGAAACAACATATAAGACGTAGAACCGGGTGTACCTTAAGTGTGTGGTACCGTATTGTACTTCAGAAACAACATATTAGACTTAGAATCGGGTGTTCCTTAAGTGCGTGGGACCGTATTGTATCTCAGAAACAAGATATTTGACTTAAATCAGGGTGTACATTACGTGCGTGGGACCGTATTTTCCTCAAACACAACATATTTAACGAAAAATAAGGTATATCCTAAGCGCGTTACATTGAACTTTTTACTTTATAAGGTGTCACACCACTATCAAAGTACTTCCGGGTCGTAGGGTGCTGAAGTAGTACCTAATGAAAAATGAAAGGGTGGACATCAAAGTTATATTTTCCCCCAGAAAACACTGAATAACTGCAGCACATTTAGCCTGTGTGGTGAGATACATGTATTTTTGACCAACGACTTGCATTTAATAGTCGTATTAAGGGATTACTTTCCTACAGGATGTTGGGAGAGCTGCAGAGGTAATGCGGCTCAGAGGTCATGTTTGTTATGGAAATTTTGACAGGTAGCCGGGAAATGTGAAATTTGTGAAACGCCAATTCCTTAATGATATATTTTTTTTGTGCCTACATCTGTTGATTTATGAATGGTCTACATGAAACTAGACCAGAAATATTCCAACGAACATTTGGAAAGTAGGAACAGGCCTCGAAAGTCGGCCAAGTTACTATAGATTATATAGGGACAAAAAGTAGTGGTGTGACACCATAACGATGTGCGAATAGCCTGTACCGCAAATCCGTGGGACATTCAAATGCGTGGGAATTAGTGTTAACGTGGGTTTTTCCCAACATTAATGTGCTTACCGCGGTTTTTATTCTGCAAAGACCCTTGTTATATTCCGTGTGTGTACCTACAGACACTTTCATGTGGATTACTGTTATATCATTGTCTGTGTGTGCGTGTGTGAAAATATAATGGTAATCCTATGTTAATTATACAAATTCAAAAAGTCATGGATCAATCGATGGTGTGATTGGAGATACCAGAGACAGGTACGTAGCTATCTGTACAGTCTGGTTATATATATTACCGGGAATCTAAGCTTCATAAATCATATAAATTTTGACACTGATAAAGCATAGTTTTGTCTGTTGCTGATCAATAGTTGAAAGTGAAAGTTGTCCGGTGCAACATTCGCGGTAATATGTGTGTCGCACGGCAGTATTATCTATATACACAATTACGCAAAAACAAGCATTAATTCACGTAAGCACGTAGATGCACCCGTACGCAAACAAAATTTAAACCAAAAAAAAAATTAAAAAAAATCTGTTCTATTTTTAGAAACAATTCATGACGAGCTAAAAACGACGTACGACATTGAATGAGGCAACAATAGAGCACATTGGAACATAAAAGGTAATTAATTTTTATACCAAATCGTGTAATTTTGATATCCCAATAGCAACGTTTAAAAGTATGTTTGTTAAAATGACGTTTTACGTCCCAACTACAGTATATCAGTCATTTGGAGACTATATGTCTACTTGAGACAGATAAACAACACCCAGAAGACTGAGGCTATATGCACGACGGTCGTGTGGCTAAGCAAACTTATCGGCACGACCATCGTGCGGCTAATATGTCTTATTCGCACGACCGAAACCAGAGGCGAACATATCTATACCTTGTTTTCTTCTCTGTTTCTTTCAAATGTTTCTTATGTTTCTCCGATAAAAAGAGCAGTGTTAATGATTTATTGGAGTTCTGACCATAATATTTTCTATTGAATTAATAAGTTTACTCAGTTCTGCCAGTGGTTATGTTTTATGACGAATTCCAGACACTTTTGTATTTATCAAATTAATTATAATTATAGATTAATTTATTAATTAACAATATAGTAAATTCATCAAAGAAAACTTACCAAAATTTAAATAACATTCTATTTAATGTTAAATATTCTTTAAATACTAGAGGATAATATAATTAATTCGAAATTTAAAATAAAATTATAGAGGGGAGGAAACGACCTGTTATATGCTCATATACAGGACGTTTCATCTGCATTTTGGGGTTGAAACGTCTTGGGAGGAAACGACTGGGGAGGAAACGACTTGAGGTGAAAAGTCTCGCAACCTTTTATGACAAGGGCATCCTTAAAATATTATTTGCAGTTATCTTCAGTGGGTAGGTAGATAAGTGTCGAAGGAGTCATTTAATTAAAGCAGCATAACCTAAACAGAAAACACCACATACTAAGTACACAAAAGTACACGAAAGAGTTAGGATTACATAGGTTTTGACCTTTTAGTATGACTTTTAACATCCAAAGAAAAAAGGAAGATATGATGAGATGAAAATATTTGATGTAAAATTATTAAATCAACAACAAAGTTCTACATATTATATAACAATGAAATTTATTTTTGCTTCATGACATTTTTCATTCAATTAACAAGTAGTTTTTGCATTAAGGAATAAATTATTCAAATTTAACACTAGTTTTTTAAAAGAACATACAAAAACAATATATACAACATATACCTACAACCTAATATACCTCAACATACCCGTAAATGACATATACTTACAACATACACCGGTACATATGACATATACCTACAACATACACCGGTACGTATGACATATACCTACAACATACACCCGTTAAAATGACATATACCTACAACATATACCGGTACATATGACATATACCTACAACAAACACCGGTACATATGACATATACCTACAACATACACCGGTACATATGACATATACCTACAACATATACCGGTACATATGACATATACCTACAACATACACCGGTACATATGACATATACCTACAACATACACTGGTAATTATGACATATACCTACAACATACACCGGTACATATGACATATACCTACAACATACACCGGTACGTATGACATATACCTACAACATACACCGGTACATATGACATATACCTACAACATACACCGGTACATATGACATATACCTACAACATACACCAGTACATATGACATATACCTACAACATACACCGGTACATATGACATATACCTGCAACATACACCGGTACATACAACATTATACCTACAATATATACCGGTACATACAACATATACCTACAATATATACCGGCACCTACAACATGTAATCGTTTTTATTGACGTCGCGTGGCGTCAGTTTGGAATAGGTTTTAAATTTGTCCATGGAGCCGCATAATCGAAATAGGGAGCAACCACCGTTATAACTGTAAAATAAAACTATGTAATATATTAAAATATTAAAATAACTGATTGAATCAATTACTTGTATTAACTGATGTAAAAAAAAGGGTTCAAGATACTCCAGCCTTCTATCGTTTTTGAAAAGAAATGTGACACATTTAATGGTTATTTGGTAACTTCTCACTACACTCATAGGCAACAGGTTTTAAAAATTGATTAACGGATTTTGCAACCAACCTGATTCATTAAATTCAGAAAAAGGATTTTGGAAGATGTTTTGTGACCTTGAAATATTCAGATTTTTTAGATACATACTGTCAATCTGAAAAATCAATGAAACCGCAGTTTATTAAAAGATATTACAACATAATGTAGAAAAAAAAACAACTATACATATAGCCGTATCGGACATGTTTAATTGACAGGCCCCATGCCCATTCTGCGGTCCCAGTATGTAAGCTGATTAGGATATAGTGTTTGAAGTGGGTAAATTTAACTGAAAATTATAGCATATGTTGAAAGCCTTGTAAATATATTTTTAATATGCATACCATCAATACAAAATAATGTCATACTCCTTCGTCACGCTACGTTATTTGTCAAACTGGCATGTATCATTGCCTAGTGGAAATATTTAGGCCCGCTGTTTGTAAATGATGCATGCACATGCTGTCAAAATATTCTGAAAGGGTTTATTTTATTTAAGTCGCGCTTCAAAAACATGCGCGGCGTGTTTGATGCTTTTCATCAAAATTAGTCTTGTATAATTATTGTTTGACAAACAACAGTCCAATCGAAGTCTTCAAGTAATTACGTTTTTATTCTAGACAAATTCCAAATCGCTACATATAATGATTCACTCTCTGAAAACACAAATATTTAAACGAAATGGATGATTATGATGATCATAAAATGTTATGATTAAAATCAATATATTGCACAAAATATACAAAATTTAAAATGCAAAACATTTCATAAGTATGTGTGTGTATCGTCAGCATTTATTTTATGTTAAAATAATTATTATATTTTAATATTTATTCTAAAAATGATTAAAATCAATATATATTACCGGTTTTAATTATTTCAACCACTTACCAAAGTTTAATAAATACCATAAAGAAGGTAAGAAATTAACTTACCAACTGCGTTTAATAGTTTAAAATACGTCTAATCAATAGAACAGTTAAAAAAATGATTAAAAAACACAATATTTTATTCAATGACAACGCTTGTGAAATAACACCCTTTTGCGAAACGCAAGAGAGTAGCACAAGGCATCGCGTAAAATACAGGAATACCGGTACCTACCCTGATATATACCGGTACATACAACATATACCAGTACATACAACACCAATAAACGGGTACCTACAGTGCCATATACCAGTACATACAACATATACCGGTACATACAACATATACCAGTACATACAACATATACCAGTACACACAACATATACCGGTACATACAACATACCTTCAACATAAACGGGTACCTACAGTGCCATATACCAGTACACACAACATATACCGGTACATACAACATACCCTCAACATAAACGGGTACCTACAGTGCCATATACCAGTACATACAACATATACCGGTACATACAACATATACCAGTACATACAAAATATACCGGTACATACAACATATACCAGTATATACAACATATACCGGTACATACAACATATACCAGTACATACAACATATACCGGTACATACAACATATACCAGTACATACATCATGTACCTTCAACATATACCGGTACCTACACTGACATATACCAGTACATGCAACATATATCGGTACATACAACATATACATTCAACATATACGGTACCTACACTGACATATACCAGTACATACAACATAACCGGTACATACAACATATACCTACAACATATACCGGTACCTACACTGACATATGGGGTCTTCTCCACCTGTAATTAGCTGGACGTCGCTAGCCTATATGGCTGAAATACTGTCGAAGCGACGGTAAACACAAATAGTCAAGTCTACAGTTACACACGGTACCTACATTGACATATACCAGTACATATATTGTAATTGTAATTGTATACCGGTATACAATATAACAAGTTAGACCCTAGACCCTTATTCCATACAAATAAGTTATCATAACTATTAACCAGTCGTATACAGTTAATTCTGAGAAGGCAGTATCTATACAAGGAATACGGCGCCGCACTGAAAATGACAGAAGGTTATCAGAGCAGTATAAATTATATAGATTACGTGTGGCATTGAGACTGGGTCATAACGCGAGCGCATATCTATGCTTATCTGCACTAGTTGTTTATTTTTGCACTATACATGTGTAGGTTTCTGTGTGAGCTACTGAATAAGTAAACAAGGACATATCTTTAGAGCTGTATTCAGATTATAATACATTAATTAAATAAATAATGATTTATTTATTTCTGAGGGGAATCCTGGATAGGACAAACGTCAGGGTAAGACAGCCACTTTAAGCAAGTCCCCAAGATGTATATGAAAAGCTAGTTTTATTGTACAGGGTACAGGGTACTCTATTGATCGATATACAGGCTTACTGTATGATATATGACCACTGGAGGTAAAGAACCATTGATAATTGGCAGTGTTCCATGACATTGTGCAGTGTAACTAACTCCAAACAGAGTCTTCGGCAAGGTGTGCACTTCCAGGTATCGTCGAATATTCCATTCTCTCTCTCTCTCTCTCGTTTTAGCAAAAGAAGATCTACAGCGAATAAGAAAGAAATGCCAACGTATGCAATAGATACCACATTTCCTTTTGGTCAATATCTTTATCTATACATATACATGTCAGAATTGTATAATGTAGGATTTGAAGTAATCACAGGAAAGACTGTATACAGTGACCATCATGGGGAGACTGAAGAAAAGATCTCTGAACACAGGGAGTCATTCTACACAAGCCGTTGTTTTAAAATGTTCACTACATAAGATATTTAATTATTCTATAATTGAATGATATTTTTACAGCAAAGTTAACTTTATGTACTTGTATATTATTATCATTTGAATGCCAATAACAAATATATATCTCCACAAACAGTTTGCAGCAGATGTGATTGATAATTATTACTTATATTTAGTAAAAGAAAAAAAATCACTATTGACAGTTTCATTTGACAGAAAAAAACAATTGGGTGTCAGATTTCATGGTCACTAAACACATAAGACACGGAGTCCCATATACAGTCCCATATTTAGGAGATTGCATTTGGGAGGGGGAAGGGGGGTCATTCATTACAGGGAGTCACTGTATACAGGGGAAACTTAGACAGTCTCGATTGTTTAATTTTCTAGCATGGTCGAAGAACTTATTACTTTTACATGTTTCTTAGAACATTAAATATATTTGTGTAAATCTAAAATAATTAATGTTTTTTTTTAACATTATAATAGTAGATTTGCTTTAGTTGACTTGCTTGCTATATGCCTCATGGTAATATTTTTATCCGACGAGTTCGCATCCTACGCCCTGACTTTTTACTGCTGATAACTTTGGGGAAGGGGAGATAGAAACGGCGCTTAACATGACTTTATATAGTGTTATTGGTGATTCAGTTGTTTCTATGCTAATACTGGTTAAACAGTGGCACTAGGTTTTGAGTTATTGAAGATGTATATGTATTAGTAACTATGGTGGCATATTTCTGCAAGCCACTTATCCACTTAGCTATGTCGAATTTTTTCTGAAAAATGTCACATATTCATTTAGTATCTGGCAAGTAGAAAATTTTCGTGTTATCCTCTTAGGTATCTTAACAGAACAAAACTGTCTGTTAGAGCCCACTACTGCCAGCCATATATTTACTTAAGATAACTGGATATCTCGCCTTTTTTCAAGTTAGTCAGTTAAATTATGTGGATACCAAGCATTTTTTCACATAATTATCTGGAAAAAAGCATGATATCAAGTTAACCTAAGTGAATATGTGTTTGGCAGTAGTGGGCACTAACAGACAATTTAGTCCTGTCAAGATACCAAAGTGGATAACTTGAAAATTGTCTACCTGCCAGATAATACCTGAATATGTGACAATTTTTCAGAAAAGTTTCAATATAGCTATGTGGATAAGTGGCTGGCAGAAATATGCCACCATAAGTAACATAATATATTTTCATTTAATGTATACATACGCTATAGTGCGGAATTAAAACGTGTTAATACACTTGTTAAATTAACAAAACTATATACTATTAATTTGTTTAACAGCTTTGTGAAACCCGTCTATAAATACAGATTGTGATGTAATAAGCTAGCACTAGTCACTCAGACTTCAGACAGGTGTTGGCACATTGGTAATATATGGTAACAACACGAGCAAACACGCCTTGTGGATGTGAAGATCGTAGGTTTTATCCGCGACATGGGTACTGGTAACGCCCTACTTAGCGCCTAGCATGTATACATGGCAATTCTAGGACTGGTTGGTCCGATGTCAGGACAATGTGACTGGGTGTGATATCATGCCACATGTCTACGGCGTGATACTGCAGCGTGGCACGACAACTAAGCAGGGAAACTAGTAGTCAGATGGGCTCTCTGCGCTCACAGTTGAGCTTCCTGTAGCGCTTCCTGCTCACGCATTTCTGTCTGTTACTGTGTTTGTTTTATTCTTCAGATTAATTTTCTAAGTACATTTGTACCTCGAAATTGTGGACCATACTAATAAAGTAAAAACGTTGTTCTTTATTCGTCATCATAATTTGTATATATAGGAAGAACCGAATATAGAAGTTATTCGGTTCGATTTATACGTTCCGCGTCTCAAGAAAATAGTAAGGATGAAAAAATAATGAATATTGTGTTGGAATCGAAATAATCAATATCTATCTGTGTTTTGTTGTGTATTTAACCACAGTTCAAGTGCAAAAATTATATCAATCGGACTTCGCCCTCATGATATAATAGTATGCACCTGAACTCGAAACTGTGGTTAAATTCACTACAAAACAGATAGACATTGAGTATTTTTTAAACAACATCCCTTTCACCCTTAAAATAAAGTAACTTTTTTTGGAGTCTAAGTGGTACCTGGCTTTTCTTAAGAAATTGACTTGTTAGCGGACACCACTGCCGTAACAAGTTGTTGCCTGTAGATATTTGGCTGTCGTTTTGTTACCATCCGTTATCCATTTGTAATTAGACTATATCTACCGGCAAAACAACGTTGAAAAAAATGATATACATGTATAGGAATGATCTTTTAAATCGGAAATTCTGTTTCTCCACATGCGTTTCAGGTGATGTCCTACGAAATGAGTAGTATGGATGACTGTAAACTATTGGCACAGGTAATGTTGAACTCGTCTTTTATCCTTCATTTACGATTATACGTATACCTTTGACTAAATTCTATGTACAGGTAGAGTTAAAACAAGTTTAAATACTTTTGTGTCTGTGGTTTTCTTATTGTGCGACACCATAGGCATTTGATCAGGTTATTTATACCCCCAGGATCTGACATGTAACATCACAATCACACTTAAATTAATGGTGAGAGATTTTCTTTGCATATCTGTTCAGGGCAGTGGGTCTCGAAGGAGGGACCGCCAGGTTAATGACATAGCTACTTAATCACTCGACCCGGGAACATGTGGTATAAGTAATACAAATAACAAACTGAACAGCCGGAAAAATGACAAATGACAAGTTAATAACGAAATAAATAACAACAGTAGTTGCAGTAATAATTGTTGGTGATGATAAATAATATTGATCTTCATTTTCATCATGTTATGTCTTCTTTGCAGCGTCTTCGGAATGGTAAGGCAGATTTAGCCCTAGAATTAATCAGAAAACTACAAACGGAAGGACCTGAGACAGAAGGACGAGGATGGGTATGCACCTCTTCACCACGCTGCACGATTAAACAACAATGAAGTCCTGGAGTCATTGCTAGAAAAACTGGATATCGAAGGTTCGATTTTCTTTATAATCATCCTAATCATTTCACAATGGGGTTCCCGATACAAATTGGTCTCACATGGGTTTCAGAAACCCTTAAAACCTTAATATCACCGTTACTCACTTCGCTGGTCGCCTGTGCAGCGTACGCGACATTTCTTGGTGGACACGGCTTTCATCCGTTTTTCCCGTGTTACGACACTGACATATCACGTAGATCAATTTAGAACTCATTTCGTCATCGATGTATTTTCATATATAATGCTAATACAAAACAAGTATAATGGAAGGCAATATTAATGCAGTAAAAGTTATCAAAAGCAACTATGCAGAAAGATGGAAAATTGGAGATTTGTACGTGAATGATTTTTGTATTATTGCAGACTTGACATGTACAGACAGTCATGGATACACAGCCCTGCATTATGCCGTCATGGAAACGTCAGAAAGTGTATGTATTGACTAACGTATTGAGATATTTTAATTTTTTAAAAATATACTTTGATGATTATGTTTTGATACTTATACTTACCTTTTGACAGGGCGTTACTTTTGTTGGCCGTATCCTGAAGAAGGCAAAAGGGAGTGAGGCCGAACTCTTACGTGTACAGAACAAGAACCAAAACACGGTCATACACCACGCGGTCATGAAAGGAAACGTAGCAGCCCTGAGTCGAATACTAGCACTGGATCTCAACGATACCTTGAAAGAAGTAATGATACTGATTTATAATGAGATATTGTTGATGCTGCTTAAATACTGATGTTCATCATTATCATCTCATTTCAATGTCAACGCCTTCACCACATCATATCATCATATATCACATTTTTGAAATATTTTTGGTGTTACTTTTAAACCGCGCTACCATTTTCAGATTATTTCTCTTCCTAGTTGACCATTATATGTTGCAGCTGGTAAACATAGAAAACAACATGAAAAGAACTGCTCTTCACATAGCAACAGCTCACCCTGATGGTAAAGACATGATAAACCTTTTGCTGAAAGCAGGGGCTGATGTTGAAAAAAGAGACAGCCAAGGTTCAACACCATTCCTTGTGGCATGCACAAGAGGCGATCCGAAAATACTTAAGTTATTGGTCGCCCATGATAAAAAGGTAATTATTAAAGGTACATGTACATGTATAAAGAAATACAAAAATATAAACTAGCAGGACAAAAATCATTGTCAGTATATGCAAATGTAAATATCTGTATCACATACGAGTGTTGCATACGAGTCGGCAATTTTTTATTTATTTATTATTATTTTTTGTATTGAGACATACGAGCTAACATTTAAATGGCGTTTTGTTTTACTATTAAAACTACTACAATAAAAATTACATCACAATACCCCAGAAACATACACATGTAAATATGGTTTAATTAGCCCACGATTTAACCCATAACCGCTCAGTTGCATTATTCATACCATGGTCAGTAAAAAAATACTGCAAGTAATGGTCACTCTAAACAGATGCCTTTTCCTCATCTTTAGATTCTTAGTGTCAGAAAACGGGCCTACGTTTTACAAAATTTCTCAGTTTTATATAACTATGAATGCCTATAATTACACTTCCCATACACATAAAGAGAGAGCAGTTTGTATACTTGTTTTTAGCTCGACTATTCGAAGAATATGAGAGCTATTGTAGTCGCCCTGGCGTCGGCGTCGGCTTTGGCGTTGCAGCTTTTGGTTAAAGTTTTACATGCAGGTTACTATCAACCTTATATCTCAATAACCATATATTGTATTGACTTGAAAGTTTATAAATGTGTTCAGGGGCATAAGACAACCAAGGTAGATAGCTCTTGACTGAATTTAATATGAAATATGACCCCTTTTTAATTAGCTCACATGAGCACAACGTGCTCAAGGTGAGCTTTTCTGATCGCCTTTTGTCCGGCGTCCGGCGTCCGTGCGTCCGTGCGTGCGTGCGTGCGTCCGGCGTCAACAATTGCTTCAAACAACATCTCCTCCTAAACGGCTTGGCCAATTTGAAAAATATTTTGCAGGAATGTTCCTTGGATGAAGCTCTACTAAAGTTGTATAAATGGTTCTGGTCCATTGCATAATTAGGTCACAGGAGCTAAAAATAGATTTTAAAAATGAAAATTTAAAAAATCTTCTTCTCCGAAACCACAAGGCCTAACCTTTTGATTTTTGGTATGTAGCATCATCTTATGGGCCACTACCAAGATTGTACAAATCATAGCCCTATGGTGATAAATGACCCTGCACCAGGGGTCACTTGTTTTACATAGAGTTATATAGAAAAATCTTAAAAAATCTTCCTCTATGAATCCATAAGGCCTAGTGCTTAGATATTTGGTATGTAGCATCATCTTATGGGCCACTACCAAGATTGTACAAATCATAGCCCTATGGTGATAAATGACCCCGCACCAGGGGTCACTTGTTTTACATAGAGTTATATAGGAAAATCTTAAAAAATCTTCTTCCATGAATGCATAAGGCCTAGAGCTTAGATATTTGGTATGAAGCATCATCTTATGGGCCACTACCAAGATTGTACAAATCATAGCCCTATGGTGATAAATGACCCCGCACCAGGGGTCACTTGTTTTACATAGAGTTATATAGGAAAATCTTAAAAAATCTTCTTCATGAATGCATAAGGCCTAGAGCTTAGATATTTGGTATGAGCATCATCTTATGGGCCACTACCAAGATTGTACAAATCATAGCCCTATGGTGATAAATGACCCCGCACCAGGGGTCACTTGTTTTACATAGAGTTATATAGGAAAATCTTAAAAAATCTTCTTCCATGAATGCTTAGATATTTGGTATGAAGCATCATCTTATGGGCCCCTACCAAGATTGTACAAATCATAGCCCTATGGTGATAAATGACCCCGCACCAGGGGTCACTTGTTTTACACAGAGTTATATAGGAAAATCTTAAAAAATCTTCTTCTATGAATCCATAAGGCCTAGAGCTTAGATATTTGGTATGTAGCATCATCTTATGGGCCACTACCAAGATTGTACAAATCATAGCCCAATGGTGATAAATGACCCCACACCAGGGGTCACTTGTTTTACATAGAGTTAAATAGGAAAATCTTAAAAAATCTTCTTCTATGAATCAATAAGGCCTAGAGCTAAGATTTTTGGTATGTTGTAGCATCTAATGGTTCATTACAAAGATTTTCAAAGTCTTGGCCCTACGGTGATAAATGACCCTGCGCCCAAGTCTTCTCTGAAACCATATGGCCCATTGCTTAGGTATTTGGTGTGTAGTATTGTCAGGGGTAAAATGTTTTAGATTAAGTTATATCAGAATCCTTGTCTGTTTAAAAACCTTGACATCAGTTGAAGCAATGGTACTCAGGTGAGCGATTCAGGGCCATCATGGCCCTCTTGTTTAGAAATTTTGGTTAAAGTTTTGCATGCAATAGAAAATTTGGTTAAAGTTTTGCGTGCAAGCTACTATACAGTTTGTATCTCAATATCCATTCATGGTATTGACTTGAAAGTTTATGAATATGTTTAGGGGCATCAGACAACCAAGGTAGATAACTCTTGATGGAATATATTACAAATTATGGCCCTTTTTTAACTTAGAAGTTTTGGTTAAAGTTTTGCATTCAAGTTACTTTCCAGCTTATATCTCAGAAATTGCTTGTGGAATTGACTAGAAAGTTAAGAAGTGTTTTCAGGGGCATCAGAAATTCAAGGAGGATAACTTTTGGACTGAATTTTATGCAAATTATGGCCCTTTTCTTGAATGGATTTTTGGTTAAAGTTTTGCATTTACAGTGTTATTATGCTTATGTCTCAGTAATTAGGCATGGGGTTGATTTTAAGCTTCATAAAAATATTAAGGGGTATCAGACTATCAAGGTATATCATTTTTGACTATTATTATGCACAGGGTATGTGAAGGGCAAGAATCGAAATAGATTTCATTTGATTTATCAACAATCATTTTGAATAGTCGAGCGTGCTGTCCTCTGACAGCTCTTGTTGAGTCTTTGCTCTTGTTGGCCTGTCGCCACTAGGTGTATATTCACTCGGATATCTTTCTCGTAACTTAGGAAGCCTTCCAGTTGGCTTAAGGTAGGTCGGTGGTTCTACCCGGATGCCTCGGTGTATTCGGGGTCTTCCTCCACCTGTAATTAGCTGGACGTCTCTATATGACTGAAATACTGTCGAAGCACAGTAAACTCAAATAGTCTTTCTCGTAAAATTTCGGACATGTTGCATTTGGCAAAAAGTGGAGATAATACGTTTTTGTACACGCGGGTACTTAAATTGTGGGAAGAAACAAACAAAAAAATTGCTTGTTCTGATTACTATATGCTCAAAATCATCTCTTTACAATTCGGTTTGTAACTAAGTAGATGCTTCAAGACTACCTGGAACTTTAGAAAAAATCTGTATAAAATTATTGATGCATAAGTTCATATATTTCATACAACATCAAACAATACTTGCAAGCCTGTGCCAACAAATTCGTGAAAGATAAATTATTTTTTCTTACACACCTTGGGAGAAAACATTTTGTATACAAGTCTTTGTTAACTTGTTCTTAAACAATACTTACATACCTAGAGAGAGAACACATTGCAGACATGTCCTTACTACCTTGTTCAATTGACATAAGCAAAGTAAAAGCGATTTGCATACATACATATCTAATTAGTAAATAACACACCAGTTTGCATACATGTTTTTATAACCTTGCTCTACAGGCTTCTGCCAGCACTTTTCCATAATGGTTTTGTTTCCTTGCTTTTACACTCTACCCATACACGTAGAAAGATAACGGTCTGAATGCATTTTTTGTTATATTACTTACACACAGTGTATATATATATACATATATATATATGTTTTTATTTCTATAATGGTTTTGTTTCCTTGCTTTTACACACTACTCATACACGTAGAAAGATAACAGTCTGCATGCATTTATTTTTTGTTATACTACTTACACGCAATGAGAGATAGCAATTTTTATGCATGCATTTGTTTCCTTTCTCCTACACACTACCATCACACCTAAAGGATAGCAGTTTTCATGACTGTTTTGGTATCTGGCCTTTCCATAGTACTTAAACACCTAGAGTTTTTTCGTAGCTGCTTAAACTCACTTATGTCCTATTTACGATGATGACCTAATTTAAGACCAAATGAACGTTTGAACGATTTTCAATGGTCGCAAATGCCTATACTTGAGGGTAAAAATGCCCAATTGTTAAGATGACAACTAGCTAAAATGTGATTCATGCAATTTCAATAAAGTATTTTGATCTAATTACAGTTTATTTGATACATGTTCATTGTATAAGCTTTTTAGCTCACCTGAGCACAATGAACTTTTGTGATCACCCTGCGCCGTCTTCCGTCGTCGTTCGTCGTGAGTCTTCCGTCGTCAACATTTTTTTAAACGACATCTGCTCTGAAATGCTGGACAGAATTTGATTAAACTTGGCAAAGATGATCTTTGCGTGAACCTTCACAAAAGTTGCAAAAATGAAGTTGATCCATGTAGAACTCTGGTTGCCATGGCAACGGAAAGAAAACAGTATGTAAATTTTAAAAACCATCCCCTTCAAAACTACTGGCCAGATTTCAAAATGTTTTAGTACATATGTTCCTTGGGTAACCCTCTACCAAGATTTCTAAGCTGCTTCGGCCGAACGTTATAAATATCTGTACACTTGAAGTACATGTATATTTCTAAGAATTCTAGACGCCGACTGGGTTAGACAGCAATTTGCATACATGCTCTGTTTGCTTGCTTTTACATACCTCTTACCTTGAGTGAGGGCAGTTTTCATAAATGGTTTTGTTAACATACTTTTGTATGTAACTTAAACACATAGAAAGATAACAATTTTTCATGCAAAATTGTGTTAAAAATAATTATACTTGGAGAGAATTTTGCATAAATTTTGCAACCTTGCTCTCACACACCTCTTACACACCTACAGATATAGCAGTTTTCATACATGTTTGTGTTACTTTGCTTTTACAGAAACTTCCAACCTTTTAAAATTGTACAGATACAAAATTCAAGATTTTAAAGCTAAAGAAATCTCTATTTCCCTGAGACAATCTTTATCCCATGACAGCTATAAGCTATGATTTTTTTTAATTTTATATATGGGATATTTCAAATGATCACAAAAGCTTAATATTTCAATATTTCTAATTCCTTCGTAGGTTGTGAATGATGTTGACAACGAGGAAAACACTTGTTTGAGTATTGTTGCTCAGTTTGCAAATGAAAGCACAGACATACGACGATGGAAAGAAGTCACAATCTTTTGTTTAGATAATGGTAATTATTGCAGTATGGTATTAAATACATGTATCTCGGACTAGAATTGATCTTGATTATAAGAGAATGTCATGTGATCTATCTCATTTCAAACCCATCTCGGTTGTCTGTCGTACGTCGTCCGTTTGAATGACTCTCTCTTTAAAACACGTCTGCATGAATGACCCTTTTTTAGCTCACCTGAGCACAACGTGCTCATGGTGAGCTATTGTGATCGCCTTTTGTCCGTCGTCCGTCGTCCGTGCGTGCGTGCGTGCGTGCGTGCGTGCGTCCGTCGTCAACAATTTGCTTTAAACAACATCTCCTCATGAACCGCTGAAGGGATTTTGACCAAACTTCACAGGAATCATCCTTATGATGCCCTCTATCAAAGTTGTACAAATTATTCAGATTGGTTAAAAAAGTAGGTCACAGGAGCTAAAAATAGATTTTAAAAATGCAAACTTTGAAAATCTTCTTCTGCAAAACTGCAAGGCCTAGAGCTTAGATATTTGGTATGTAGCATCATCTTATGGGCCATTACCAAGATTGTACAAATCATAGCCCTACGGTGATAAATGACCCCGCACCAGGGGTCACTTGTTTTACATAGAGTTATATAGGAAAATCTTTAAAAATCTTCTTCTATGAATCCATTAGGCCTAGAGCTTAGATATTTGGTATGTAGCATCATCTAATGGTTCATTACCAAGATTGTTCAAATCATAGCCCTACGGTGATAAATGCCCCCGCACCAGGGGTCACTTGTTTTACATAGAGTTATATAGGAAAATGTTTAAAAATCTTCTTCTATGAATCCATAAGGCCTAGAGATTAGATATTTGGTATGAAGCATCATCTTATGGTTCATTACCAAGATTGTACAAATCATGACCCTATGGTGATAAATGACCCCGCACCATGGGTCACTTGTTTTACATAGAGTTATATAGGAAAATCTTTAAAAATCTTCTTCTATGAATCCATTAGGCCTAGAGCTTAGATATTTGGTATGTAGCATCATCTTATGGTTCATTACCAAGATTGTTCAAATCATAGCCCTATGGTGATAAATGCCCCCGCACCAGGGGTCACTTGTTTAACATAGATTTATATAGGAAAAACTTTAAAAATCTTCTTCTATGAATCCATAAGGCCTAGAGCTTAGATATTTCATATGCAGCATCATCTAATGGTTCATTACCAAGATTGTTCAAATCATAGCCAAACGGTGATAAATGCCCCCGCAATAGGGGTCACTTTTTTTACATAGAGTTATATAGGAAAAGCTTTAAAAATCTTCTTCTATGAATCCATAAGGCCTAGAGATTAGATATTTGGTATGTAGCATCATCTTATGGTTCATTACCAAGATTGTCAAATCATAGCCAAACGGTGATAAATGCCCCCGCAAGGGGTCACTTTTTTACATAGAGTTATATAGGAAAAGTTTAAAAATCTTCTTCTTAAATCCATAAGGCCTAGAGATTAGATATTTGGTATGAAGCATCATCTTATGGTTCATTACCAAGATTGTACAAATCATGACCCTATGGTGATAAATGACCCCGCAACATGGGTCACTTGTTTTACATAGAGTTATATAGGAAAATCTTTAAAAATCTTCTTCTATGAATCCATTAGGCCTAGAGTTAGATATTTGGTATGTAGCATCATCTTATGGGCCATTACCAAGATTGTACAAATCATACCCTACGATGATAAATGACCCCGCACCAGGGGTCACTTGTTTTACATAGAGTTATATAGGAAAATCTTTAAAAATCTTCTTCTATGAATCCATTAGGCCTAGAGCTTAGATATTTGGTATGTAGCATCATCTTATGGTTTATTACCAAGATTGTACAAATCATAGCCCTATGGTGATAAATGACCCCGCACCAGGGGTCACTTGTTTTACATAGAGTTATATAGGAAAATTTTAAAAATCTTCTTCTATGAATCCATAAGGCCTAGAGTTAGATATTTGGTATGAAGCATCATCTTATGGTTTATTACCAAGATTGTACAAATCATGACCCTATGGTGATAAATGCCCCCGCACCAGGGGTCACTTGTTTAACATAGAGTTATATAGGAAAATCTTTAAAAATCTTCTTCTATGAATCCATTAGGCCTAGAGCTTAGATATTTGGTATGTAGCATCATCTAATGGTTCATTATCAAGATTTTCAAAATGGTGGCCCTTTGGAGATAAATGACCCCGCACTAAGTCTTCTCCTCTGAAACCATAAGGCCCAGTGCTTATATATTTGGTGTGTAGTATTGTCAGGGCTAAAATGTTTAAGATTGAGTTATATCAGAATTCTTGTCTGTTTAAAAACCTTGTAATCAGTTGTAGCAATGGTACTCAGGTGAGCGATCCAGGGCCATCATGGCCCTCTTGTTTATCATTGTTCCTTGCAGACATGTAGTTGATACTGAATCAATAAACAAAATTCAATTTCTTTTGACACTAATGATAGCCTTATGGCCTTTTCTAAAAAGGAAATCTTTTATGGTGGGACTGTTTTAATGTATAAATTATGAAAACACATCCTTCTTGACAAGTTTCATATACATTATAACAAGTGTAAATACTTATAAGTACTCCTTATTTGAATATGTTAACAATGCAATTTGACTTAAATACCCAAGAGCTAGTTTAAACTTGTTTATTTTACATTGACTGGGAAACTAGTTCTTACAAATATAACTAATCCGTCTCGTCTGTTCCAACCTTGGGCCAGCACTTGATCACGTACAAATTTCTGAACCTTAACGGGGTCGAACCCATAAACTTCGGTTCCGCTGTCTGGTATAATACTAATTGACTGCGGAGAAAAAAAGCTATATTACTGAAAACAAAAAGTATCTTTAAAAAAGATACGAGGCCGTGGTGTTTTAATTGTATTTAGTGTTTATTCTGCATCTTGATGAGAGGATACACCACGTCTTAACGAATGTGCGATTTCCAGGATACGAGGGGTCTAGAGGTTTCAAATCCGACACCTGTTTTTCATCCTTTAGATATGTTTTTGTGTAGTTGAATTAGTTATTTTGAACATAAAGGCATGATTTAATATATTTCTGTCGAAACATCGAGGTTTAGGATGTTTACAAAAAGCGAACAAGCTGATCTCTTTTCCGGAGGGATACTTTCGATTTTTAAATCGATCAATCAAAACTTACAGCATTCACCAGCTATTTAGTGACCTTCTCCTTTAACTATAGGCAGGAAATTCTGGTGAAAACAAAACGGCCAACGGCCGGAAAAACAATGAATAACCTTTGAAAATGATACTTTAGGGACGTCGACGGAAACATTGATTTTATCAAAAATTCAAATTCAGATTGTCAGATCTCGAATCTTCTTAATGTTTGACAGACCAGGTAAAGCAAATTGCATATAAAGATATGCATAGTTTGATTCTGCCAAAGTAAAAGAATCGTTCTACAACGAAACTTTTGTCTGTTAAGATTAAAACAACGGTCTTGTATTTAATTTTTTTTTTTTGCGATACGAATACTTGCAACATCCAATTAAAACGCTTTTTTTTTTATCCTGTAAATATATGTAATTTTTTTCTCAACTTTTAGATCAGCCTGTAACGACATTGCGATTTCCAGCAGACTCAAAGTAGTACATAGAAGACAGAATTAATAAGTGGACAATAGGCATGCGTTTAATTATATTGACGTATTAATTGCTTAGCTTTTTTAATTTAAAATGAGTAAAATCATTTCACTGCAGGAGCAACTGCTAATAAACCTAACAATCAAGGAAGGTATCCTCTGCATTGGGCAGCCATGAATAATTCGTCTAGTATCATAAAGCTGCTGCTAGACAAAGGCAAGGCGAACCTGCATAGCGTAAGCAAAAGTCAGAACACAGCTCTCCATATGGCCGCTTACAGGGATGATTCGGTTCAGGCTATGGTGAAACTTCTGGAAAAGTAAGGATAAAACAATCAATAAAGAGTTTAGTACCTGTACACTGGTGGTTTTGACAACATTGTTTATTGTATTCGACGGCTGATACTGTATTTAATCACATCAGATTATGCAACTTTGTACATGAACTTTTGTGTCTGAAGAAATTTCCATCAAAATTATTGCATTATGACATTTTTTTTGACACCAGCTATAAGCAGAGGTAACACATTGGGACTACTATTCCGTCGTCTGTCTGCCCGTCTTCCTGTCTGTCCCGTCACATTTTTTCCGTCATGCTTCAGCAGTTAACACATGAAATAACATACCTTTGTGCTGATCTTGTTCCTTTAAAGATTGTGCTATCGATTTTAGCTCTTCAGAGCACAAAGAACTCAGGGTGAACTATTCGGTTCACCAGGCGTCCTTCGTCTGTCTTCGTCCGTCGTCAACAATTTGCTTTAAACAACATCTCATCTGAAAGTGCTCAACAGAATGTGATTAAATTTGGCAGGGATGATCCTTGGGTAAACCTTCACAAAAGTTGCCAAAATAAACGTGATCCATAAAGAACTCTGGTTGCCATGGCAACGGAAAGAAAAAAAAAGAAAACTTAAAAAATCATCTTCTCTGAAACCGCTGGTCAGAATTTAGTTTCCTGTGGCACAAATGGTGACCTCATGAATGTCTACCATAATTGCTAAAATAAAGTTGGTCCCTTGAAAAATGAAGCCCCTAGGGGGGTAGCTAATTTCCTAATGTACCCTCTATAGAAAATTTCAAAATTCTTCTTCTATGAAGCCAGTATTCATAATTGGATTTCCTGTGGCACAAAAAGTCACCTATTGAATGTTTACCGGAGTGGCTAAAATAAAATTGATCTCTAAAAAATGAGGCTCCAAGGGAGTCAGCTTATTTCCTTATATACTCTGTATAGTAAATTTCAAAATTCATCTCCTGTGAAACAAATGATCAGAATTTGATTTCATTCGGCACAAATTGTCATCTCTTGAATGTCTACCATAATTGCTAAAATAAAGATGACATCTTGAAAAATGAAGCCCCTAGGGGGTCAGCTAATTTCTTTATATACTTATATAGAAAATATCAATATTCTTCTTTAGTGAAACCAATCGTCAGAATTTAATATCATTTTTCAGAAATGGTTTGCCCTTGAATGTCTACCATAATTGACAAAATAAAGTTGATTCCTTAAAAACGAGGCCATGAGCTTGTGTAGTTTCCTTATAGAAATGACTTGAATCGTTTTAAATAACATGATGTACTCTGGTGAGCGATCTAGGGTCATATGGCCCTCTTGCTTGTATAAATTAGTTATTTCAAGGCAGATACTACTCACCTTTTCCTGTCATGAACTCACTTAATATAATAAATGTTTTCGTGACAATAGTGTCAAACTCAAGTGAAATATACTGCAAAGTACCTGCCTTTCATATATAGCTTATGTCAGTTATTTGTGAATCTTAATCAAGTAAGGCCAGTAAATTTGTTTATAATTGTTTTCATTATACATATTACAGTCTCAAAATGACGGACAAAAAGAAGCTTTTAGAGAGCAAGAACAGTGACTCCTTGACTCCATTGCTCCTTGCTTGTACCAATGGTCACCAAGCATCGGTTGATATACTTCTGAAGGAAGGGGCGGACATCTGGCAGACCAATAAAGACAGGAGAACAGTTTTCCACATGGCTGTGAAAGGAAAAAATAAAACAATTTTGGAAATGGTATGCAACAGCAAAAATAAAATAAGAATTTAAAAAAAATTATTTAAATCCATGTTCAGTCTATGCATAGTGGCAATTGTCAAACTTTAGTACGTCTAACTTTGAACTATGATAACACTGTTGTGTTTGTACTTCAACATTTTGTTCTTATTTATAATAACACTTCACAAAATATGTTATAGCTTGTAGACTTTGCTGAAGAAAAAGAAAATAAAGATGACTTGAAGAATATTTTCCAACCGGATCAAACTGGAAACACACTTTTGCATGTAGCTGCAAAATCTGGTTGTAGTGACATCCTTGAGGTGAGTTCTATGTGAAGTCATAGTGCATTTATAATCTGATATAAGATGTCCTCTCATTAAGTTTTTAATCAACCGATTTCAGGAAATTAGCATTAATCAAGCATTTTTTGAATGCTTAATCTCATTTTTCCAGCATATCTCTTTTCTTATATTTTTACAATACGCATAACCATGCTGACTGCGTCCTTAAATATTTAGTAAATAGTTCCAGTAAAAACATAATGCAACAGTATCCATTCAAGTTGACATTTTATACAGTATAAAATTGAAAAATGTATGAAAATGCTGTTTTTATCACGAATAATACTGTATAATGATCGATTTTAAAATGACGTGTATGATGGGTAAAACAAATACAATGCACAGTAAAGGAAACCTGGATGTGGCATTCACTGCTACATAAAACGTATTTCCTTTTTTTGTTCAAAATACACTAAACAAAGCTGCTAAGTACTCCGGTTTGTAATTTATTAGAACATTTTTTGGATTGAAATATACATTTATTATAACACGAAATCACGTTATTAAGTAATATCCTGATGAGATCAATAACAAATAAAACAATGATCACTCTATAGATTTTATTTTCTCAAATCGATGGTCTCTTCTAAATAAAGCGTGTGGTCACCATTTACCCCTGCCGCAGCCAACAACTTGACATCAATGGCGAAATGAAAATTCTTACATATTCAAATGTATTAGTTCCAACTCGGCAGGAATATTGCTGCATCATAGAGATAACCATATGGCGGATAATTCCATTTTGAACCGGTCCGCATTTCCTTGATAAAATATGACAAGTGGGGTAAAATCCATGCCCAAATCATGACTGATCCGCCGAAGTTTTGTCTTTCAAGGCCAACGTTTCCTGAAAAGTTAATGCGTTATTCGTTGAAGACAATGACCTGTGCCCAGTCAACACTTGTAATTCGCAGATGTGCACGGGGCCCATTGAACTCTTTTTCGCAAAGGCTTTGGCAAAGTAAAGCAATATATATGAATGGACGCCTGACTCGAAACCTAACGATCCTCAAGTGTTTGTTTTCTTTGTCGTAGGCAGGACAATATATTGGCCCTGTGCTGCTGTCGTCACTCTTCCGCATGAACATCTTTAATAGTCTTCAACACTTCCGGTTCGCCAATGGTTAGCAAGCACTCTTCTGAACAGGTGTCGCAAATAAAATGTGGTTTAAAAGATGCCCCTGTTTGGTAGAAAATAGGAAAAAATGTTTTAGGAATGGGATAAAGTATAAAGGCTTAAATAGACAAATAATATTACCTCTGCTTGCGACATACCACCATGCAATTATTCGAACGTCATTCTCCTTTCTGCAAAAGAATTCGTTACAATTTTGTGTCTTGTGAAAATTTACATGTTAAAATGCCAATTTTTAAAAAGCCCGTGACCCGAAAGCTTGTGAAGCACTAGCCACTTACCCGGAATCGAACCCATGCTTACCACGCTAGTCACGCTTCGGACCATGTTAAATAAGTAAAAAGGGCTTTCCTCTCTGTTTGTTAAACAAGGAAAAGACTTTCAAATTGGAGTACTTAGCAGTTTTGTTAAATGTATATGAGTATACCGGATTAGATTAAAGAGAACTCTCGGTCTATTTGTGCTTCTCCGTCCAATCAGTTATATTTTCTTATTTATAGTTTTGATTAGAAATTATTTCAATTTTCTTATTTCAAGAAAGATGTAGAGAAGAACTGTAGCTATGTGTTAGATTTATAATTAAGCTTATCATATTATATTTACAGTACCTATTGCGTACCGATGTGGAGAAATGAAGTTTTCAGTTTCTGATACAACATGAAAAAGCAAACGCCTTTACATTTGGCAGCAAAAGCTGGAAAAATTGAGTATGCTCTGCCTATACAGTGGCTTCCATTTCTTCTCGTATACACATGTTTACCCTTTATCTTGAGATGCGTATACAATAACGTTTGATTGTTGGGTTTAACATCCCACCGACAGTAATTCAGTCATTTGGAGACGATGACTACTTGAGACAGATACAATAATTTGATAATGAAGTACAAGAACTTTACCGAATTTAAAGACGAATTCCAATAGAAACAACGCGTCACAAATGTCTTAATTCATAATTATATTACGCCACTTGGTCAAAGACGGCTGGCGTTAAAGATTATGCATCTTAATACAAAATAAAGCTTTTTGCAAGACAAGGGTGTATGTGACATGTGTGCTCTGTATTAAGTTTTTAGCTAACATAAGCACAACGTGCTTATGGTGAGCTATTGTGACCAATGAATATCCGTTGTCAACATTTAACTTAAACGACATCTCCTAAACTACTTGGCGTGTTTTCATAAAATTTATAGGAATGTTTCTTGTGTGGTCCTCTTTCAAAGGTGTTCAAAGAATTGAATTTTATGCCAAATCTGGTTGCCATGGCAACAAAAAGGGAAAAAATGTAAAAATATAAAAAATCTTCTATACCAAAAGTACTTGCTGGATTTGAAAGTTATTTGGCGCAGATGTTCCTTGGGTGTTCAATCTCTGCAAAGATTGTTAAAATTATTTGGATTCGTTGAAAAACATGGCCGCCACGGGGCGGAGCCCGTTTTCCTTATATGTATATAGTACAAATTTGAAAAATCTTTTTGTGCAAAAGTACTAGCTGGAATTCGAATGTATTTGAAACAGATGTTATTTGGGTCACTCTCTGCCAAGATTGTTCAAATTATTTTGATCCGTTGAAACTCGTGCCGCCAAGGGGCTAAGCCCATTTTCCTTATATGTATGTAGTACAAATTTGAAAATTCTTCTTGTCCAAAAGTACTAACTCGTTTTATGGATGGCAGAGGGCAGGAGCCATTTTTCATAATATCGTTAGATATTTTCTGTTTCTTTTCCTCCCCCTAATACCTAGTTCTCAGTTGAGCGATCCCAGTGCCGTCATGGCCCTCTTTTTCGTATTATTATCAACACTATTCAAAATATTTAGGAGAAGGATGTGTGTGCGTTCATTTTAAGTGTTTATCTGTATTCCAGAATTTAACATAGGCCAATTTTTTTTCGTTTCATAAAAAGACTACATGTATTATCTGCAAATTTCCATATTTTGACTTCAGATGGTATAACATTTGAGGTTTGGTCATATTAAATCACATATTATGTTCAGGGTTAAATATCTATGAGATGAGAAAACAAACTAAATCCGGGTTTATTTAGAATTATGACACCTTTGTTGTATTTATAATTAATTTCATTGATTTTTGTCTGATTCCATTTGCGATTCTTTTTAGCTCACCTGAGCACGTGGTGATCATGTGAGCTTTTAGGATCGATGGCTGTCAGTCATCCTAAGTCGTCCGTTCGTCGTCCGTCGTCCAAAATTGCTTCAAACGACATCTCCTCTCAAACCACGTTGTCAAATTTGATAAAACTTACCTATGATGTTCCTTCCATAAAGCTCTACCAAAGTTAATAAAATGGTTCCGGTCAAGTGCATATCTGGGTAACATAAACTAAAAATAGATTTTAAAAATGAAATCTTAAAAACTCTTCTTCTTAAAAACCACAAGGCCTGCAGCTTACATTTTTGGTATGTGGCATTGTCTAGTGGATCACTACCAAGATTGTTAATATTATGACTCTGGGGTCAAAATTGGCCCCGCCTACGCGTCACTTGATTTTGCATGGACGTAATTATAGGAAAAAAATAGAAAAATCTGCTTGTCAGAAACCACAAGGCATAGAGTCAAGATATTTGGTGTGTAATATGGCCTAGTAGACCCCTACCAAGTTTGTTCAAATCATAGCCCTGGGGTCAAAATTGGCCCCCAGGTGTCACTCTATCTTATATAGACTTAAATATGAAGACCTAGAAAAATCTCCTTGTCAGATATTTGGTGTGTAACATGGCCTAGTAGACCTCATCCAAGTTTGTTTAAATCATGGCCATTGGGGTCATCATAGGCCCAACCCTAAGGGTCACTTGATTTTTCATTGACTTAATTGTAGGAAAAACTAGAAAAATCTTCTTGTCAGAAACCACAAAGACTAGAGATTAGATATTTGTTGTGTAACAAGTTTGTTCAAATCATGGCTCTGGGGTCAAAATTGGCTCCACCTGAGGGCTCTCTTCTGCATGATTTATGTATTCAGTATGACCCTTAATACTATAATTGGCAATGAAGGCACTGTTTCTCAGGTGAGCGATTCAGGGCCATTTTGACACGCTTGTTTATTTGCTTTATCACCGAACATCAGTCAATTCATATATTGTCTTCATTTCTCTGCCCTGTATGAATGGCGTGACTACAGTGCTGTCAAAATAATGCTGAAAGAGGATATGGACGCTGTGAAATACGTCGATGATGGCTTCAACACAGCCCTGCACCTTGCCGCAAAGAACGGGCACATCGACCTCTGTTCATTGCTTATCGATAAGAAAGCGGATATAGCAGCCAAGTGAGTTTTACTCTTTGATACATGGTTAAATATATCACTTGAGACACTTTTTTTTATTTTCTGAATTGCGTCTGAATGATTTGTACGTCCATGATCACATGGAATTTATTTTATTGTAATATGGGCACTGTTTCCTGCTCTGTATCACCTTTTTAAACGGTTTCAGACTATAAGTTGTCTAACCAGCGAAGACATTTTGGAAAAGAGACAAAAAGAAAACATACCGCGTCTTTATTTAATTAGTCGAAATGAAAACCCAAGGCTAAACATTTGTATTGACATTATTATAATTATTATTTCTTACATATACATGTACTTTCATATCAACCGATCATGTTGCCTTATATGATGACAAAGGTGGTGCAGTAATACTGCCAAATAAACAAATAACCTGTGTTTTATGATAATTAAGTAGTGGAAGTAAAATGCCACAACTTGTGGGCGCAAAATCCCGTCGGCATGTCATTTTAGACCATCATGATTAATAAACACTGATAACACACAATTTACAACAAAATTATTGTCCAGATCTAGGTCTCAACTACTTCACCTCAGGCGGGTCAACCAAAACCACTAGCCTGCCCAAACTTGACACAGGATGATGATGTCAGACCAACTAAAACCATCTGACGTCCCTGCAAGTAAGCGGGGGGAAAAACTGATAACACACACATTGTCCCAGATCTGGACACACTATTAGTAACTAAATTATATAGACACTTAGAAAACCAGAACTTCCGTTTCTTTTCTACCCGATACACCATGGGTCCAGACACTTAGGAGAACCAAATTTGTTGGGCCAGTAGGCCTCATCATTGAATTATGCAAGTGAGCCATGATCTCCCAACCGTGAGGCGGTCGTTGTCCTCTTAAAGGCCGCACCCCCAACGGGAGACCAGGGGCCACCAGGAACATAATTATACGTATTTAAACTTAATTTATCTAAAGGCCTATTCTGTGTTGCATACCTCACACCGACAGAATTTTACGCCACAATAAATTGACAAATTTTTTCCCAAAATTCTGGGAGTATAGACCTTATTTAGACTTAAACAACTAACTAATTCTAGCAGGTGGTTGTAAATGCGTTATTTATTTTTAAAGCTGTGAATTCGGCCGTGTTGCATAAGTTTGGCGGCCTGACCTGGCCTTGTCCCTGAACAAACACTTGTTTATTGTGTCCATCCACTTGGAGACTTACGTTTGGAGACTTAACTTTGGACAAGTATACTGCTAACACCCTGCAGTCTGAGGACGTAGACATGTGACATGGAACCACCCTGTCATTGACCTACCACTGAGCCAAACAGTCATAAACAGACATAGCATAGCAACCAAATGATGGGAATATCTTGAACACCTAGATATATTTGCTGTACACGTCTTAAAGCGCGTCTGCATAGAAAGCCAAACCAACATTAGACAAATGGACACCATCTGACCGGTAAAATCCCGGCACTCATGGATCAATATCCACAGAACGTCATGAGCACCTGTATTGCGGGTCCAAAGGTAATCGTATCGATTGGGCTGAGTGAGTGTTAAAGTCAGCGACTTTACCCTCTCGGCCACGGAGGCACCCGGGGCCTGGCTGGGGTAAAGGCCCCCCCTGGGTTCGAATCCCGGCAGAGTCATTCGGATTTTCATGTGAGGAAGCCTTCCAGCTGGCTTGCGGTAAGTTGGTGGTTCTACCCAGATGCCTCCGTTCATTCGGGGTCTTCCCCCACCATGTATTTAGCTGGACGTCGCTATATGACTGAAATACTGTCGCAGTGACGGTAAACTCAAATAGTCAAGTCAAGTCAGGAGGCCGCCGGAGCACATAAGGGATGTCACACTATGCTCTAGGGACGTACTAAAACGCTCAAATGTCGCACAGCTTATGGAAGCCCCAAAAGGGGGGGGGGTTTTATCGAAATAGAAGGCTTTGTTGAAGTGAAACTCCAAAAGTTCGAAATCCTCAGGCGCGATTGGCATAAGTTTAAAAGCATTCTTGATGTCTGTTTTGAAAAGCATACAATTTTGGCCAAAATCCTGAATTAATCCGATTGCTTTGTCAAAGCTTGTATATTGACCAGATGCACGAGCGGGGTCTATAAAATCTTTAATTAACTACCTTTAGGGTGAGACAAATTGTGGATCGTGCGATACTCGCCAAATTAATTTTTAGGAACCAAACCAATGGGTGAAAATGATAAAATTTTTGAAAGGTGGGTTAATGAATGGACCTGCCTCTCGATCGGCGGAAATCTCTTTATTTTATCCTGAATAATACTTGGATGGGCACAGGCTGATTTAAGATTACGCGCATTTCTGGCGATTCGTGGGCCCTCATACTGTATCGAAAAACCCTTTTCGAAACCTAGAGACAAATATTCGCCTTCCACGGGGTCATAATCTTGCAAATATTGGGCTAGAGTTACCTGATTAATAGGAGATGGCGCTAGATCATTGGTATTTAGATTACGTGGCATGCTGACCTGATTGGTCAGGGAATCCCTTGCGCCAACCACCCCTTCCTCCGCGTTGGTCGTTTGAATAACCGCGAAAAGCATTGCTGTTCTTTGATTGGACTGTGGATAATGTTAGACTATGAATATTAGTATTGCATTGTGTGGCAGTGTGTTTCAAACCACAGCTTGAACAGATATGTGGAAATCTGCAGTTTGACCAGGTGCAACGCCCACTAGTATAAATATTGCAGGTATTCTGCTTTCGTGTGACGGTTGTTAGAGCTGAGCGAAGGCTAACTGGCCATGTAAGAACACAACGCCACCAGAGATCGTTATATAATTCATCCCATGGCGCTGATGTATTGCCTGCCTGATCCTGAACTGTTCATCGTACAGGCGCCATGCAAAGCCCCCCTGTCCACATATAATGCAAACGCTCTTGCGTTTTCTGAGTATTTGCTTCCCCTGACAAATAAACAGCCATGTAAATAATGAGGGCGTCTGTCCATTTTTCTATGGTAGGAATTTTCATCTTGCATGCCTTTGCCCTAGTTTCGAGACGCCCATCCTGAGTCAGTGCCAATGAGGCCCCAGACACCAAAGACGCTAGTTCTATCGAATCTTTTAACTGCACTGCCAGGTTAATTTATTCCCTGTTAATTATTTGGGTCCTCATAGATGCAGACACATGTGCTGCGACGTCATCAGCAGCCAACCGTAATGGCTGAATTGCCCCACCTACTCACCCCAGTGACTGTAATTTGTCGGAGAGGGACCCAGCTGCGAGTTGTGAAGCAGTATATGGCGGTGTTACACGCTGAGAATTAACGAGTTGTGAAGCAATGGGGGATTGTGGCACAAGTTCAGAATTAACGGGTTGTTCTAAAGGAATGGACAGTGGCACAAGTTGTGAGTTTAATTTTGCTGGGCATCGCCCTGTGCTTGAGCCTGCGAATTATTTGCAGGGCTTATGCTCGATGTTCGAATAAAATCTTTGAAATCTACTATTTGTGCTGGCTGTCTTGTTTGTTCGGTGCCGGACTCATCCTGCGTTTTTTACCTTTTTCTGGTCCTGACAGCCTGTCTTCATCCATTACAGCCTCCCGACGACGTCTCGCATCCGGTCCCTTCCGGACATTGTTGTTTTTCCCCTGGGATTCGAAAGATGGAATGATTTTTTTCGATTTTTACAGAATGTTATCAGAAGCGTCTGCTTTTGTTCCCGGTTAAACGGAAAAGGAAGTGGCTTGTATACTCACGCGAGAACTGCCCGCACATGTGCGATATTTATTGTGCATCCTACAAAAACATCCAAGTATTCCAAACGTACCAGAAATGTTGCTCACACTACCCTATACTTGATACTAGTTACGATACGTACCATTTCTCCCTAAATAAACCGAATGTTTATGACCATACTATCACGATCGAGTTCGATTATGGCGGAGAATGAGTAATTAGGTCGTCAGTTAAGCCCCTTTTAATATCAAAAAATGCCAGATTTTACTTTGTTTAAACTTTGGCGTCTTCATTTTTTGAACAATCATCTTCAAACCTTATGACAATATTTATGACCATAATCACTTGGTCAAGTTCGATTGTAGCAGGTTTTTATTGATAAGATCAGGAGTTATGGCCCTTTATCAAAAAATGCTTGATTTCATCTTTTTTTACACTCTAGCATCTTCATTTCTTAAGCAATCATCTTTGATCATGGGTTAGATAAGGTCAAAAAGTAGGTCAATAGGTCAAATCTTGGTTTTATCTTGTTTACATTCCACAGGCCACATTTTTGGATCAATGATCCTCAAACTCGATCAGAATGTTAATCTTGATGATATCTTGGTCAGATTCAATCATAGATTGGGCGGAGTCAAGAAGTATGACATGGCCAGTAATTAGGTGAGCGATTAAGGGCCATTATGGCCCTCTTCTTTTAAAGTCACACGTATTTCAAATCAAAACATTTATAAACCTGTAGATGCTTCAGAATATTTGATAACAATATCTACTTCCTACAGTAAACATCGCGTGGCACCGTTGCATGGTTCGTGTCAAGAAACATAAAAAACTTAAATGTAATTATAGCCACTAACAAACCATTCTTGTATGTTACTTTATCATTCAAATCTGTTTGTGATCAACATACATAAGTATGCACACTCATATTATATGTAACAACATTATTTGCAGCATTTTATGAATACGTTTATCAATTTATCATTTAGGAATGCTGTTGGATATACCCCACTTCACTTTGCTGTACGCTATGGGTGGACAAAAACGATTGATGTTCTTTTGGATAATGAGGCCAAAGCCAGTATCCAAGATTCCAACGGGGTAATAAACATGCAGCTGTTGACAGTCTTTGAAATAACGTCGTTACTTTATATGGCCAATTGAGTCTTTAAGTATGTATGAAAGTAAACTGTGAGTAAACTAGGAACATTGTGAAATATAAAAGTAGATGATTGAAATATCATACTAAACATACATATTTGAATATATATATATTTATATATTTCTTTCGGACGACATGATGTATAAGATTATATACCTAACAAGGAAAATGTTTTCTTACTTTCATTTTGTAGGTTTAAAAATGTTTGTCTTCATTTTTTTTTGCATAGACAGGCCGATAGGATGGCGACCAGTCATTAGGTTTTGAATTATTGTTATCAGTTTTTACTTTTGAGGGTAATGTCGTCCGAACAGAACGTGTATATGCATGTAAATATATAATGTCTGCTAAATAACACTGTTTGCATTTTCAATAGTTTCTTTCTATATCATAAAATAGAAGAAAGAATAATTGTAAATCTCAGTTCATCTATTGTTCCAAACGTTTGGAAACTTTAGAATAATGAGCAAATGATAATAAAGAACCATTTTGAGTACAGTGCTAAATTACATGTCGAAGTTTTGCAACATTTTTTTTATTTTAGATACGAAAATAAATTACCTGTTGTAAAATAGTTTATTTTATATTATATTAACATTATACTATCTATAAAGATATGTCAATACTTTTTGAAACTTACTGAAAGTACTAAAAATGTGTAATTGTATATACAAACATAGGCTTATTTATAGTCACCATGAATAAGTGCAATATAATATTTTTCATCCTAAAAATGCTAACTTTAAATTGTTAATGCATATTTTTTATTACAGGACACACCGTTGCATTTGGCAGCAGCGGCGGATAAAACGAAAATACTGAAAAAGCTGCTACAGGAGGAATGGAAAACAGATGTATCGATTGAAAACAATGACAACAAAACAGCAATGGACGTTGCTATTGATAATGAGAGTCCGTTAGTATAATTAATGCTGCATTATGTTAAAATACGCCAGTTTCCAAAACAAAAGATATGTATTTAATATAAATGATAGATTATGGTAAACAAATGAGCCATTTGTTAGCTTTTACAAGGAAATAATTAAAATGCTATATCTTTATATGTTGTAAAATTAGCATCTACATCCACAGGAATAAAACTGTTCTGTCTCTTATAGTTTGCTATTTGCGAGAGGCAAAGGTACATGTATTTAGAAAGCTTAAATAATAAGACGGATATAGCAACATCAAAGGGGAGTGCGTGTGTTACTTTGTTTTCCCTGAAAGTGCTTACACTGACGAACTAATTAGCCTTTGTATATCTTTAGGGAGATGTCTTCGACGTTTCTTAATTCGTGCGATTTAGATGATATCCTGAAAGACAAAGGAACAATAAACAGAAGCCGAATAAATCTGCTTATTGAAAAACAACCAGGTAAGTGTCTTATAAAATTTAAGATGGACCTTGAATGTGAAAGGTTTTTAAGATTGGTACATTTGTTATGTGTTGATTTTAATCCAATAAACAAGAATCAAGTATGTGTTACGATACAACATATGACCAAAAGCTTGGAGGTCTGACAAATAGTTTATAGATGTAATTTTCTAGAATCTTTCACAACATTACATAAATAATGTCATAAAGTACTTGAATTTTAAAGTACTTGAATTTTAATAAACTAATGTAAAAACGTTCACAATGGAAAGAAAAGTATACATCAAAATCATTTTGGGAGAGATATTTAGTACATGTATATGAACAGAATTCCTCTAGAAACTCATGTAAACAATAGAGGAGATATCTGCAAGGGAGATTAAAACATTGTTTTATTTTTTTTTAAAGATTTGTGTGTAAAAAAAAAGTATTGTTTCTAAAGTATACTTATTGATTCCTCTTGTGATACAGATATTGCAACAAAATTACTTGACAGATGCATCAAACAAACAGGAGACAAGTGTGAATACAACTATGAATATCTCAACATGAAGAGTAAGCTTATTCTTAATATTATAGATCAAATTAGAATCGTTTTATATATCTTGATTTAATCAGACAGAGTGAGAAAGACAGACAGAGAGAGGGAGAGAGAGAGAGAGCGAAATGTCAATTTCTTCAAACGGTTATAATAAAAGAAGCAATTGCTTCGAAACAAAAATATTTAAAATACTCGGAAATTCGATTATTATTTGAATCTTAAGATGAAGAGCTTTTATGCACATTTCAAACTTGAGTGAAAAATCTATTTTATATTTTTTGAATGTTTTATTTCAGTTTCCAGTGATAAAGAAAGATGGTATAAATCATTTTTGCCATCGCACGATAAGGTATCTTTCATTAAAAACCACCCGTTAAAAGTTATGGTAAGTGCTAAGTTTTCTATTAGTCTTTTTTTTTCAAATTTTGTTTACTCACCTTAAAGTTTCAAACTTTCTTTTATTTAATTTTTTTCTATTTTTACCAGGTTTTCATGATTCTGGGTTATTAGTACATAGCATTGAAATTTCACAAATAACAATATGGCTATTAAAGTAGAAAAGTTCAATAGACTATATAAAAATAAAAAAATAATAGTATTCCTCTTATAATTTATTCGGAACTATTGTGAATGAATCACTTGAGTATTCGATTGACATGTGTTCTTATAGATTTTAATGCAAACTCTAAATGAATCATCAAATTTAGTTTACATATTACATATTTTTCAAAACCCTTCCTTTGGCCTCTTTAATGTAAGTTCACATGTTTAGTTTTCTCTACGTTAACAGATTAAGCACAGGCACCAAGATCTTCTTGAGCATGACATTGTCAACAACCTCTTGCAATACAAGTGGTATCCACGTGGAATCCAGATCTACACATTAGCCGTCGTGCTGCACTTAGTTGACTTGGCCTTACTCACAGGATACCTTCTATTGTCGACACCGTATTACAACCGGTATGTTTATTTTTTATATAAATACAATTTTATTTGAAGCGTACCAGAGCATGCTAATTGTAAGGTTTTTGAAGCGCATACATCGGTCGTTGTCCGTCTTGCGTCGTCAATGATTACTTTAAATGGAATCTTCTTACTGAACAGATATTGGTAAAACTTATGATTGCTAAACGGTTGACCCTTTGCCATACATTTTAAAATACACCTGGTTGATGCAGAAATTATGCCTTGGCATCAATATTATTACAAGAATGTTTCTGAAACCGATAAACTGACGTAAATTTCATTCAGCCCAATTTCACCTAATAAACTTCCAAAATGCTTAAACAAAGTTTATCTTAAAAAATGAAGCAAAATGTTCTTATATCTTCTTTCCGATTTAAATATTCAACCGTTTTAAAACATTTTTTACTTAAAATTGGCTCCAGTGGATATAAGCAATACATACAGATATGTTAAAAAGATTATTCAGTGCAATTTTTGTCAAACTTTTTTCAGAAATGAGTACAACATTTTTCATTGTGAGTAATGACATAATAATTACACGAAAATCAAAACTATTTTGGACGGTACAATGGTATTGGCGCCAACATAATTTTACAATACCCATCTATAAAACAGTGTCTTATTAATTTATTTAGAATATTTCATTCCAAGAAATGAAAAGAATTAGCGGAAATTGTTTCATTTACTATGACAATGACCGTTAAACGATTTACACATGCTAACCTTATCGTATTTTCGATGTCGGCTATCTATATTCCAAATTGATCTCACTATCTCATTTCTAACAAAAGTTATGAAAGGTAGCCCGTATAACAACACATATTTGAATATCTTCCTTTCTGAAGATTTTTTCTAAAATATTCGGTTTTATTTTGGACACTTTATTACACGCTAGACTTTATTTTACAAATTGTCTAATTGTCTAGACTTCTGACTACATTGTGTAACGTTTGTTTATTTGAAGTATATATCCGTAACTTGTTTTAAAGGTCAATAAGTTGTGAAGAACTAGATGAGGCTGAAGTGGAGAGGAACCACTTCTTACGAATTGCCGGGTATATTATAATTGTGTTTGCAGTTCTGAATATTTTAAAGGAGGTATGTTTGCTTTATTATTGTATGTCATTTGTTATCACGTTATAATTAATTAAATGAAGACTTGGTGTGTTCATAAGAATTTATTTGAAAACAAGTACATGTATGTAAATTACTCATGTAAATGTCATTATATACCGGTTAATCACAAATATTGTATTATCGTTTAAGAATAAATCTAGATATTAATTAAATATCAAATTGCAAGGAAGAAACCAAAACAAATTTAATCATCATAAATACTGTTTGTAACAGGTTAAGCATCAACTTTTTCAGTTTTATCAAATACATTTGAATATAATTAATCGTAAATTATTTATTGTGTATGGGACGGAATTGATTGATCTATAATTGCTTACTATGCTTAAGATATGGAGGTTGATAAAAGATCGTCTAGATTACATCAAAAGCCTAGAGAACTGGATTGATGTCGGCCAATACGTCACAGAAATACTGTTTGTTCTTAATTATAAGGACTGCCAGTTTAACACAATTTATCGTTACGTAAGTTACTTTTTCATTGATGATTTAAATGTTTTACTTAAATAGGTAACCAATAGGGCATCTTGCATCGCCAGCTGAATCTTCAGAGAACCATAATATCTATTCGACTAGTCATCTAATCACCTTACTCTGTCCCTTTTTATGCCCCCGCCATGAAATGGCGACTGGCATATAGTGTTACACCTGTCCGTGTGTGTGTGTGTGTGAAAGAATTCTTGTCCCGGCTGTAATTTAGCTGTTGTTTATTTTGCGTTACTTTGTATTATGACTGGATTGTATGCCTGTTATTATGATCATAATCCCATGTTGTTACTTTGTAATAGTGGGTGAATAAAGTTTATTGTCTGTCTGTCTGTAACTTTGTATGGTCGCTTTCTAAAATAACTTGGCACAAGTGATCCTTAGGGCAAGACGATGTGTCAAGAACCAGGTTGCTAGCTTAAAGGTCAAGGTCACAGCACTCAGTTGACCTTAAATCTTGTCCTACCTGTAACTTTGGTCGTAATCGGTTGTTTTTCAAATAACTTGGCACAAGTGACCTTAAGGACAATATTATATGTCGCGAACAAAAACCAGGTCGCTAACTTGAAGGTAAAGGTCACATCACTCAGTTGACCTTTAAATCTTGCCCTAGCTTAACCTTGCTGTGTATGGTAGAGTTTTGAAATAACTTGACACAAAACTAGAACCAGGTCGCTTAAAATCAGGTAGTTAGCTTGAAGATCAATGTCACAGCACCCAGTTGACCCTTAAATCTTGTCTTATCTGTAATTTTATGTATAGTAGTGTTTTGAAATAACTTGGCAAAAGTGATCCTTAGAACAAGAATAAGAACCAGGTTGCTAGCTTGAAGGTCAAGATCACAGCACTGGGTTTACCTACAAATCATGTCCCGGCTCATTTATCTTAAAATCATCTTTTATATTTCAAAATGTTTAGCTCACCTGAGCACAACGTGCTCACAGTGAGCTATTAGGATCACCCTGCGTCTGTCGTCGTGCGTCGTCTTTCGTCAACAATTTTCTTTAAACGACATCTCCTCTGAAACCGCTGGACAGAATTTGATTAAACTTGGCAGGGATGATCTTTAGGTAAACCTTAACAACAGTTGCTGAAATAAAATTGATCCATATAGAACTCTGGTTGCCATGGCACCAGAAAGAAAAAAAATGTAAACTTTAAAAATCATCTCCTTCAAAACTACTGGCCAGATTGCAAAATGTTTTAGTACAGATGTTCCTTGGGTAACACTCTACCAAGATTGCTAAATTTAATCCAATCCGTTAAAAAAACATGGCCGCCAGAGGCGGGACTAATTTGCCGTATATGTATATAGTGAACGCTTTAAACGACATCTCCTCTGAAACTGTTGGACAGAATGTGATTAAATTTGGCATGGATAATCCTTGGGTGAACCTTCACAAAAGTTGCTAAATAAACTTGATCCATGTAGAACTCTGGTTGCAATGGCAATAGAAAGAAATGAATTATGAAAACTTTAAAAATAATCTTCTTCAAAACAAATGGCCAAATTTCAAAATGTTTTAGTACAGATGTTCCTTCGGTAACCCTATTCTCAGGTGAGCGATTCAGGGACTCTATGGCCCTCTTGTTCATTATATTTACTGATAAAAATATCATCTGCGAAATAGCGGGGACATGCATGTCCTATGGACACATTTCTAGTCTATACTGTTAATATTGTCAATAATATTTTTTCATGAAATTATTTGAGTATTTTTTCAGCATGAAAACCGGGTGATAATTTTGTTTCTGTCATTTTCAGGGTGATGTCTCTTTTTCCTTAAAAAGTTTTTAATTTTAATATTATCTTTTAAAGGAAATTAGAATAGCGAATAATGCAACGTGTATATCGAAAAAATAAAAACTCAGACCTCCTATATATAGGGTAAATAAAAGTTTTTTTGTTAAAGATATAAATGTGTGCTGGACTTTAAATATGCTTAGACATAGATAATTTAAAAGTATGGCAAAGTTGATTAGTTTCATTATATGACAGCCTAAAGTCAACTAACCGTATATACATGTTGCTCTAAAGTCATCTGTCCACAAGGCAATGCCATGCAAATGCCTCTCAGTAAGAAGCAGTGCCGTAGATGATGCAAAGTTGCATCAATAGTAAAATTTTCTGAATCACTATCATTTCACAATCCCATCGTCTATTTTATTTTCAGCCATGGCAGTGGAATTGCGGGTTGGTGGCCGCATTCCTGGCCTGGGTCAATGTGAGTTTTATGCTGCAGCGATTTGATATCCTCGGCATATATATGGTCATGTTCCAGAAAGTATTATGGGCGTTCGCTAAATTCGGTTTCGTCTTTTGCTGGTTCATCTTCGCCTTTGCGTTTGCGTTCTATGGTGGTCTCCAAAATCAGGTAAATACATTTGATCAACATTCATACATTCTATAATTAGCATATTAGAAGCTTTTATCCTTAATCGTTTACATTTTTGCATAAAAAATACACAAAGTGTTTAACTCAGAGATGGAAATCTGTAACTAATTTGTATCTATAAAACACAAATTCCACCAACCATAGTTAGTGTTGGGTCATAATCGGGTTGATTTTACTCCTAAACGATTCATTAATTTAGTTATGATAGTGGAAAGACAAAAAAAGGTTTCTATGAATAAATTTAAGAACATATACTTATTTCTGATATTATTCAAAAAGTAAAAGATTGTATAACTGGAATTTCTTATATGAAATATTATCATCGATAAGCACAATCTTTTTGACAATTATTCACATCGATAAATTGCTTTAGTAACACAGTTACTGTAGTAAAATGACAAATTAATTCGAATTGTCATCAACAATTATATTTGTATTATCAAATATTTCTTTTTAAGAAAGAATGCAACAGGAGAACCATACAACTTCATACCCTTGATTATGAAGATCGAGTTAATCTAGAATTGAACCACGGTTGCATTAGTGATTTTTTTGTTAAAGATATAAATGTGTGCTGAACCGTAAATAGGCTTAGAAATAGATAATTCAATAAGTATGGTAAAGTTGATTAGTTTCATTATATGAAAGCCTAAAATCAACTAACCGTATATACATGTTGCTCTGAAGTCAACTGACCACAAGGCATCATCATGTAAATGACTCTCACAATCAGAAGCAATTCCGTAGATTATGCAAAGTTGCATCAATAGTAAAATTTACTGAATCACTGTCATTTCACAATCCCATCTTCTATTTTATTTTCAGCAACGGCAGTGTAATTGTGGGTTGGTGGCCGTATTCCTGGCCTGGGTCAATGTGAGTTCTATGCTGCAGCGATTTAATATCCTCAGCATAAATATGGTCATGTTCCAAAAAGTATTATGGGCGTTCGCTAAATTCGTTTTCGTCTTTTGCTGGTTCATTCTATGCTTGTTATGGTTACTATGTATAAATTTAAGAACATATACTTATTGCCTGTATAATTCAAAAGTACGAGAATATAAAACCGGAATTTCTTATATAGTATTATCATCGATTAGCACAATCTTTTAGACGGTTATGAAATATTCACATCGATAATTTGCTTTAGTAACACAGTTTCTGTAGTTAAATGACAAATTAATTCGAATTGTTATCAACAATTATATTTTTATTATCGCATATTTCTTTTTAAGAAAGAATGCAACAGGAGGACCATACAACTTTAAACACTTGATAATGAAGATCGAGTTAATCTAGAATCGAACCACGGTTGCATTAGTGAAAATTTAAAGTCTTTCTTTAAATATTTTCTTTTTGCGTCCATTGAAATATATTTTTTGTAACTCATACTCAGAGCGTCAGAAACTTACCCTTTAGACACATTACTTAAAAAGTCATGTTTTTAATAAATAATTTACAAATAGTTTGAAGTAATGGTTTACTTACAGTTTTATTAATATACAACGTTTTTCTAATTGATTGATGAATGTATTAATGTACATTAACTATCAGTTTTATTAATGTATGAATGTACAATGACTTATTAATAGTTTGATGAAGGTATGGATGTACAATGCTTTACTAATAGTTTGATAATGGAGACAATGCTTTACTAATAGTTTGATGAATGGACAATGATTTACTAACAGTTTGATGAATGTACAATGATTTACTAACATTTTGATTTATTTGTTTGTCGTTTTTCTTTTCAGGCTACATTTGGAACATATGGAAAGTCTCTTGCAAAGACGGCTGTCATGATGATTGGGGAATTCGACTATGGCAATATTTTTGTGGAAGATAAAGTTTTTCCTGACATCACAATCAACTTACTGTTCTTCCTGTTCATTTTTATCATGACCATAATCATCATGAATTTACTGGTGCGTTTCTGGCTGTTAATGTTAATTGTTATTATATTTTAAAGTTAAATAAATTTTAAATCGAGATCAATCTTACGTGTGCATTACAAATAAAAAACATAAACCAATCTTGAGTAATTTTCGACTGTTGGTCACATTTATATATAGTGATTAACCAACTGCGTTTCATAGTTGTTTCCCATTGATATATGGGAACCACTTTAAAGCCCCAGTGCGTTTTAGCTGGGAAAAATATATTTTTCAAAATTTATGATCAGCAAAGCCTCAAATGATGTTTGATTAACCTCTTAATGTTTAATTAAGCTCACATAATGAAATATTGGCCCGGAAGTCTTAGTTGTTCAGACAGGGCAAAATAATGTGAAAGATGGGCGAAGCTTGGTTCAGTAAAACCACGGATGTCTCGATCGGTGTACATGGGGTGTTTTAGAAGTTCATGGACTTTATCTATAGATTCACGGTAGCAGAGGAAATAGGAGAAAAATCCATGAACTTCTGAAAAATCCCTTGTATGTTAATTTTATGCTGTCATTGTTCTGAGCTATATATAGAACGAGACAGCCACAATTTGCATTTTCTGCAACTTCTTATAGAATCTTTCCTGTAAATTAGGCATTTCGCAAGGTCTTTCAGTGATGAAATTAAAACTGAATTATATATGTTGTAAGTGCATTCGGCTTAAGGTCTAACATCTATAAGATACTGGGACTTTAATATTTAATGTGTATTTTATAATATTTCTGTATTGTTTTTTTTTTGTTGTTGTTTTTTCATACAACTATATATTTGTTAAATATATGTCTTTAAAATGAGAAAAATGAATATACTTGTATACCATTGAACATTTTACCAGAAGTTTGTTGATGGTTCTTGACTACTGTTAAACGTATGTATTATATTTTTTATCTTGATATGTTCCTGATTCTACAGATCGGTCTGGCACTGGAAAACATACAGGAGGTGAGAAAAGAAGCAAAGTTCACCGAGAAAAAAATGCGGGTACGTTTTAAATGCATTTAATATAACTTCATTTTCATATTATGTTTTCGAGACATAGTTTTATTAAGCTTCAAGAAGAAAAAATCATTTTGAAAACAGAATTGAATTTCTTTTTCCTAGCTTTCCTTTTTATTCCTGTTTTCTTTCCGTACTATATACATGTATAAAAGCCGACCGAGAAAAAAGCACAAATATGATAAGGATCGAAGGCATGAATTCATACAGATAGAAATTAAAAGGAAATTTATTGCTTATAATTCTAACCCTGTATTTAATTCCATTTATCAAAATAGACTTCCCTTGTGTAGTAATATACTAGGGATGTTTTTGGTTTTTCTGTGTTCTTAACCTGGCTTAAACAGTGCATATTACTTACTGGTATGCTGATGCCTACGCTAGTGCCCTTCACTACTCTCGTTTAAATTTATAAATATCTCATTTAGGCCTTATAAAATTAAGATCAAACTTTTATCTATCATTATCGGGTCTGATAAAGACATGTTTACATTTTGATTTACGTAACGCAAGTCAGTAGTCACTGCATTAAAAAGTGTTAATGGGGTGAATAAAACACGAATATTGATTTAAAATGGAGACTTGCATGCAATAAGAAAACATAGCTATACCTTTAAAAT